>SJYA01001456.1:807407-887409 GCA_006410615.1 Neotragus moschatus
CACTGTTTGCACAGAAAGTTAATTATTAATAGTAGCTTACATTCTCCTTAACTAATATCTAAATCTATTTTCTACAACTAGAGCACTCCCAGGTGCCCCATGGATAAGGTATGAGGAATTCAGAAGCAGCTCAGCAGTTATTACTGGCCAAAAAATACTATAGACACGTTTATGATCAAAAGCTTATTTTACTACCTTATTTCTCTTAAATTCTGCCGGTTCTTCTAAGCCAGCCATATATATATACTGGCTGGGAACTCGTAGACTGTCAGGGTGCATTTTATTATTGCATTCATGTGCATTTATAACTATTCTATAATCATTAGGGCCTCTCCTAACCCAAGTGGATCTAAAAAGGTCAAATCAAGATGTGCCAAAGGTTACATATTTATAAAAGGACTTCATCCCAGGCCCCATGCTAACCCAGATCCCTGAGAGCAGTGTTAGCCTCGATGACTGCTGTGGTTTTAACAGCAGTTTAAGATTTCATTGCCCTATTCACTGAACCTCTAGGCTGCACTAGGAAAATCAGAACAATCACTACCAAGAAGCAAAGCGATGCAAAGTGGGGTCATGCCACTGGTCGAGGTCCTCGAGTGCATCCGGATGGCCTGGCCTCTTTGGGCCGGGTCGCCTCAGCCCGGAACCTTGTCACGGGTGGATTTTTTTCTCGGAGCCGCTCCCGACAACAATTTCAGATAAACTTCTCACAATTGTGTAACAAGGACTCTTTTTATTCAAAGCTCCAAAAACGTGTACCTAATTTCCTTTTGAACTCCAACCAGAAGCCCCTTCATCACTCGTATTTCTTCCAAGAGTCCATTTCTGATTAAGTTTCTGTAAGACAGTAGAGCTTTNCTCCCGACAACAATTTCAGATAAACTTCTCACAATTGTGTAACAAGGACTCTTTTTATTCAAAGCTCCAAAAACGTGTACCTAATTTCCTTTTGAACTCCAACCAGAAGCCCCTTCATCACTCGTATTTCTTCCAAGAGTCCATTTCTGATTAAGTTTCTGTAAGACAGTAGAGCTTTTTTTCTACCATGTTCTTCACTTCCATCTGAATTCTTACTAGAGGTAACTTTAAACTCCAGTTATCAAGGTGATCAAGGATTTTTCTATAATATTCCCTATAATTCTTCCAATTTCTATCTGTAGCCCAATTCCAAAGCCACTTCTGAATTTGTAGATATTTGTTAGAGCAGCACCATGCCTCAAAGTATCAAGATATGTACTAGTTTCCTATTGCTATTTATAATAGCATATTCATGGGTTCCAAGGATAAGGATGCGGGTAGCTGGATGCATTTGGTGGGTTATTATTAACTGTATCATATCTTAATAGAATAATAAAGTAAAAAGGTCATTTCAGTAAAGTTTTTAAAAATTGACTGACTCCCATTATTATGACCCCCATAAAAAAAATTTCAACAAACTAGAAATAGAAAGGAAAGTCCTCAACTCAATAATACCCTTCTATAAAAAACCCATAGTTAATATTATCCTTAATCATGAAAGCTTTACTATTTTTCCCTATGATTGAAATTTTAAACATTAGCTCTCACCACTTCTATTCAGCTGTGTTCTTGAGGTTCTAGCCAGGACAATAAATAAGAAAATGAATTGATGTAATATCATATAGAGATTATAAAGAAAGAAATAAAACTGATGACAAGCTTCTGTATATAGAAAAATACAAGGAATACAAACACACATACAAAAAACCTGTTAGAACTAAAAATGAGTTTTGTAAGGTTGCAGAAGGTCAATAGTATAAAACAAAACTGTATTTCAATACGTTAAAAATGGGCAATCCAAAATAAAGTTATGAAGATAATTGTATTCACAATAGCATAAAAATATGAGTTGCACTAAAAATATTACTAAACATTGCTGAAATAAATAAAAAAAGTTCTAAATAGATAAGAACAGCTCTATGATGCTGTCTTCTGGCCTCCACCCAGAAAACTTTCTCACCCCACCTTGATTCCAACACCTACCCCAATGTGGATAACCACTACCTTCCTCTCATATACACAGGGATGATCTTCTCCTCTGTCTTGGATCCAATATCCATGCTGCTCCCCCATTCTCTTCTGAATAAGAAAATCTACCTTTAGCAGCCCAACCTAACTGAATGTAGACTGAATCATTTGGAAGGAAGAAAGATAGGGAGGAAGAAATTAAGGGAGGGACGATGACAGCGAGGAAGAACTTATTCTCTTTTATAATCATATAGTTTTCCTGTAAAATCATCACTCTATGTCTCCATATACTGTCTACATGCCCAAAGTATAATAATCCCATATCCCACATGGGTCACATCAAGCTGGAATGCTGTATTTAATGTTAATATCAAACATCGCAGTTAAAGAGCATGAAGAAGAAGACAAAGTGGATAAAAGTATGGAACTATTTAGCCTAAAAATGAATTTATAGAAGCTATAACTGTATTCAAGTATATGAAAGAGTATCATGAAGAAAAGAGTATGATATAAGCTTTTTGAGGTATGTTTCAGAAAGGAAAACTATTTTCAGTGGAAGGACCTAAGAAATGAAATTGAGCATCACTAAAATTATTCTCTGTTGAAGACCGGATAATTATCCTCTGTGTTGTTCAAATATCTCTTGTTCTCAAGTGACAGGTTGTTGGAAGTCTCCTCCAACATTAATACTATAGTTGGTATGTTAAGAATATATCAATGGAACCATTATAGATTAACTTTGAAATATTTAAAACTTTTTCAAAGGAGCAAAACTTAGCAGATATCAGATGCTGTTTCTATAAGTAGCATTTAATGTTCTACTGATAAATGAGTGAAAGTCACTCAGTCATGTCCAACTCTTTGCGACCCCATGAACTGTAGCCTTCCAGGCTCCTCTGCCATGGAATTCTCCAGGCAGGAATACTAGAGTGGGTAGCTGTTCCCTTCTCCAGGTGATCTTCCCAAGCTAGGGACTGAACTCAGGTCTCCCGCACTGCAGGCAGATTTGTTACTGTATGAGCCACCAGGGATAGCCACTGCTGCTGCTGCTGCTGCTGCTGCTGCTGCTAAGTTGCTTCAGTTGTGTCTGACTCTGTGCCACCCCATAGACCGCAGCCCACCAGGCTCCCCCATCCCTGGGATTCTCCAGGCAAGAACACTGGAGTGGGTTGCTATTTCCTTCTCCAATGCATAAAAGTGAAAAGTGAAAATTAAGTCCCTCCGTCGTGTCCAACTCTTAGCGACCCCACGGACTGTAGCCCACCAGGCTCCTCTGTCCATGGGATTTTCCAGGCAAGAGTACTGGAATGGGGTGCCATTGCCTTCTCTGAGGGATAGCCACTATTAGCTCCTAAAATCATTTCCTCTATAGTCGGCAAAGTTATGGACTGGATTCTACATAGTGATATTTAGCTGTAGGTCAATTTATATGACCTACTGCTGCTGCTAAGTCACTTCAGTCATGTCCGACTCTGTGCGACCCCATAGACGGCAGCCCACCCGGCTCCCCCGTCCCTGGGATTCTCCAGGCAAGAACACTGGAGTGGGATGCCATTTCCTTCTCCAGTGTATGAAAGTGAAAAGTTAAAGTGAAGTCGTTCAGTCGTGTTCGACTCTTGGCGACCCCATGGACTGCAGCCTACCAGGCTCCTCCGTCCGTGGGATTTTCTGGGCAAGAGTACGGGAGTGGGGCGCCATTGCCTTCTCGTATATGACCTACATATATGTCCAATTCATGATGGAGTTTATAGTGTCCTTTAGTTGGTAATACAGCCTCAGATTGGTTTCTTGATAGCGACAATGGGAAGCAGAGAAATGCCCAAATGTGGCCACAGTTCTTTCCTTTTCTTGAAAAATGAAAATACATTTCAGGTTATAAAGATTCCAAACACTATAAAATTACCTTTACAGTGTTGCAGCTTTTAAAAACATATTTTAAATATATGAACATTTCAAGCACCTGCATTTTCATTCATTAATTTACAAAATAAATTAATAATGAGAACAAATAATGATGCAGAATGAATAAACTTGATTTAGTCAGTGAATCATAACGAAGTCTGCACATGCCATATTCACTAACATGTCCAGTCCTTATATTAAAAAAAAAAAAAAATTCTTATTCTTGGAGCTGAGCCCTACTTTTTCTTTATAGCATAATTTGTATAAATATAAAATAGCAGCCAACTACATTTATATAAATCAGATCTCATAGGTTTTCTTCACCATATGCACTGAAAAAGAAACAGGTTTACCCATTTATTCTGGCAAAGGGTTAGTACTTGAACTCTCCAAGAGGAAGCAAGCAATATTAAAGGCACCGTGTGACAAGCTGCACTAATATTTGAGCCATTAAATTCGGATTTTTTTCTAAAGGTTCATAATTTAAAATGTGTCAGCAACCTGATTAGGTAGCATTAAAAATGAGCTTTTAGCAGCTAATAAGCTTCCCCTTGGTTACACAGCCTGTTGTTTTCCTGAGGCAAACGAGCTGCATGAGCTACTGTTTGCAATGTATCAGTACTATGACAAATGGGAAGAGGGCGTGGATGTTGATGAAAAAGGTTTGATTAGCAATTGGCAGCATGGAAACTTCTGAATTATTTTGCAAATTTAAAGAAAGGTTACACATGCAGTTGGTGAGCAGAATTATAGTCACAAAAATAGAACTATCTGAAGAAGCAGACATTTTGTTTTCATGCATGTGATTTGGGTATTTTTGCATCTCTTTATCTTTAATCAAAACTCAAGCTAGGATTTTGATACAAAGCAAATGGAATTTACTTGCCTGGTGCTTGGCCACCAAGCAAATGTTGCTAGCGTTTCCCCAGGCCACATCAGTCTGGAATAACAGTGAAGTGATTGTAAGTAACAGAAGGCAAATGGTAAGTGCAAAGTTTCACCAGACTGTAAGAACACATGAGGTCACATTTACATTCATTCTCCAAATCTCTGCACTTGGAGCCTCCACCAGTTTGGCTAGTGTTGGGAATTCCTGGCCATTCCAAGTGTTCTTCCCCAAATATTTGCAACATCCCAAATGTTGCATATTACTTTGAAATGTCTCAACAGTAAATATACCAAAACCAACTAGAATTGGCTAAAACAGGAAGAAAAATATTGTTTAATAATAAGAAAACAAGAGATAGTGTAGTTTTATTCTGGGCTCATTATCATCAGGGACCTGGGTTCTTTTCATTGCCCACTTTGTCATTATCAGAGTACTACCTTAGTGAACTAGTTTTCTAGGGCTATTGAAGCAAAATACACAGACTCCATGGCTTTAAGAAGTTGTAAATGAATGCTCTAACTGTTTTGAAAGTTTAAAACTTGAACTCAAGTCCAAATCCTCCTTCTCAAGAAGAATCCTTCCTTGTTTTACCTATCTTCTTGCCAGGAATACTTGAAGTTCCTTGTCTTGAGGCTGAATTACTCCAATCTCTGCTTCATCCATAACATGACCTTCTCCCTGTGTGTCTCCATTTCTCTCTAATATCCTCACCAGTCATTGGATTAAATCTTGTCATCATCAAACATGACTTTCTCTGAATGTGATCATATCTATAATGGTCTTGCTTCCAAATGAGTTCACTTTCACAGGTTCTGGTCATGAATGGACATGAATTTCAAGGGGGGATCATTGTTTTCTGCCTGTTCTCTCATATGCACAAATCTGCTGCTGCTGCAGATGTCATCTTCTCAAGACAACTAGATACATAGTTATGAAAAAAAAAAAGCTGTCTTTACTTGTTTTTTCATTTTCAGAATGAATAATGCATTTGTCATAATTCTTCCCAGCAGATATTCCTTCATGTCTCATTCATAAGAAATGGTTGCCCTTTCTAAATCATTAATTACCTGAGGAAAAAGTTTTCATGGTATATACCAAATATATTCCTACTCCTGGATTATGAAGGGATTTCCCTTCACTGAAGCTCATGACTATCCATATAACCCATTTCTGAACATAATTAGTGTACTTTACAAAAAAAAAAAAATGAAGAGGAGAGAGAGAGAAAGAGAAACAAGTGTGGAAAAGTGTGAAAATGACTAAGTTGGACATAAAAAGAGTCTGCCATATTCAGGCTTCTTTATACACATGAGAATTTCAATCCTAGTGATTCCTGTCATAAAGAAAAGCAACAAATCAGTTGTATATTTCAAGTTTAGATACTATAATACTAATTCCTTCAGTCTCAAGAAGCTGCCAATTCATCTGAAACCTTACACTGACTGCCTTAATTGTTTCAAGAAATGGGATCCCCAGAGGGGTTCCAAAGAACAGCCTTTATATATGCTCCTGTCTCTAATTTTGTCACTAGTGAAAACAAAGGAATAGAACACTGCTTGATTTTGTCTTTATTCTATTAAGATTTCATAGTCTAAGACTGCCTGGTTCCAGTTAATCATGCAAATAATTCTTATTATATGGTTGCATACATTCATGGAAAAGATGGTATTATGGGCTTTCTTCCCATGCCTAGAAACATCACTTTGCTGACAAAGGCCCATATAGCCAAAGCTATGATTTTTCCAGTAGTCATGTACAGATGTGAGAGTTGGCCCATAAAGAAAGCTGAGCACCAAATAATTGATGCCTTCAAATTGTGCTGGAGAAGATTCTTAAGAGTCCTTTGGACAGCAATGAGATCAAATTAGTCAATCCTAAAGGAAATCAACCCTGAATATCCATTGGAAGGACTGATGCTGAAGCTGAAGTTCCTATACTTGAGCCACCTGATCCGAAGAGCTGACTCATTAGTAAAGACCCCTATGCTGGGAAAGACTGAGGGCAGGTATAAACGAGGGTGGCAGAGGATGACATGGTTGTATGGCATCGTTGGCTCAATGGACATGATTTTGAGCAAGCTCCAGGACACAATGAAGGACTTTGAAAACCTGGCATGCAAAACTATGGGATTGCAAAGAGTCAGACATGACTCATTGACTGAACAGCAATAACTCCTCATATATCAAAGTCTTAACCCCCAGTACATCAGAATGAGACTAATGATGTTGTATTTACAGATTTAAAGATAGTGCCTTAAAGAAATAATATGAGGCCATATGGGTGAATTGGTGAATCCTATTCAAATATGACTGGTATCTTTATAAGAAGATATGGGGACAAGATATGCATATGCACAGAGGAAAGACCAAGTGAAGACACAGTGAAAAGGCGAAGGTGAGAAAAGCCAGGGTGAGACTTCTCAGTAGAAATCAAACCTGTTTATACTGTGAGCTTGGACTTCAACTCACCAGAACTGTAAGAAAATTAATTTCTGTTGTTTAAACCCCCTAGCCTGTGATGTTTCGTTATAGAAACTGTTGCTGACTAATACAGAATTTCAGGAACTGATTAACTGAAGATCCATGTCTTTCATGAGCAGTTAAGGAATAACTCCAGAAAGGTCATCTAAATTCTAGTTCTCAGATTTTGGATGAATCTTAACACAGATGCACACCCACACATATACAAACATATACACGTAATTCTTTCAAACATGAGCCCTGGTTCAGAACAAGTTCTGAAGAGCTGTCTTATGTTACTCACCTAAATAGCCATCCCCTTTTGAATTCCCTCCCAGTTAATTTAATAGGTTCTCATTGCAGGGATTACCCAGCCCATTTTCTCTCAAAAATGTTTAGTGCCCACTGTTCCCTGTGCTAGTGACAGACATCCTGATCAGAGAGGACATAGTTATGTGCATAAGTTCTGGAGTCAGAGTTCCTGAGTTTGGATTCTGCTCTTCTAGGTATTCCTGGGTTTGGTTACTTAAAGCCTCTTTGTCCCTACCACAGCACCTACAAAATGAAGACAATAAAGGGGCACATTCAGATTAAATGTGGTAATATGTGTAAACCCATAGGAGGTCTTCAGTAAGGTAAAATGAGAAATACTAGTGGCAATGCCATCATCAGGTTAAAGCTGTTCCACACTGCAGAGTGGAGGCGGCAGATTGGAAAGGAAGAAGGACCTCTGTCCTTTCTAAACCTTGATCTCAGAGTAGCACTGTCCACACCTGAGTTTTCATGATCTTATCTCCCATGCTCTTCATCCTCAATCTTTGTCTCTCTCTCTTTATTTGTATCTTGACCTCTATCTTGATCTCTATTTAGATTTTTATCTCTCTAGTTCCAAACCAATTCATAGCCCCTAGGACAGAGAATAACTGAGCACCACCAAGGATCAGTGAGCAATTCACTATGCTCCACGTACAGTGAGAAAACAGATGTATTCTCTATCATCATGGAGTTTATAATCTAGCAGATAATATGGACAGTTATAGCATTTTCAAATGTGATGAGAGCTCAAAGAAGTACAAAGTCCTGTGGGTGTGTAGGGGGAGGAATAACCTATAATTGATCTGAGAGTTGACTGCTATGTTAGGAAGAAAAAGTCTTACAGGCTGTGGCAAGATATGAGTGAAGGTCTAGAGATAATATAGCAGAAGATCTCTTTGAGAAAATGAAATATGAACAGTGATATGGAAGCATAGGCAGTAAGTCTCAAATAAAGTACAGTAAGGTTGCAGAAGTCAGCAAGGCCTTGATTCAGCAGAGACACCTGCTTTTTCATATAATTGTTGATTCATGTTAAGTAAAGATTGAAGACGGGAGGAGAAGGGGGTAACAGAGGATAAGATAGTTGGATGGCATTGCCAACTCAATGGATATGAGTTTGAATAAATTCCGGGAGTTGGTAATTGACAGGGAGGCCTGGTGTGCTGTGGTTGATGGGGTCGCAAAGAGTCAGAAATGATTGAGCAACTGAACTGAACTGAAAGGCATTGTGCAATAGGGCAATATTATCACATAACAGTTTTTAAAAGATCCCTTTGTCTGAAACATGGCTAATGGATTATGAGACTGAAGGAGGGACATGGTTAGAGGAAGGCCAGTCATGAGGCTGTAAAGATAGTTAAGGTGTCAGATTGAGATTGGAATCTGAGTTCTTATCTGTGGAGCCAAAGAATGGAATCATTGAACACACAAACACTTGTGATAGCAAGAGAATAGGATTTATTAAAGGGGAGGAAAGTACAAAGCTCTTAGGATAGACACTGAGAGGGGTAAAGAGTCCCCCCCACCCCCCAACCCTTGCCACAAGGTGGGACTTACAGTAGTTTTTATATCTTTCCTTAAATCACATTATTTCTAGCCAATCAATTTAAAAGTCAAGATACTTAACATCTTTATGGCTTCTCTTAATCCTTGGATTAAGTCACCATCCTTTTTCATGCCCTCTGGCCATTTTGCCATGGACCAGACGTATGGTTTTAAGATTAATGATCACCAGTTGTTTTTCCCTCAAGCATATGGAACAGAATTTAATTACTGCCCTTCCCTGGATCTGAGTGCTGATAATTTATCAGACTGAAGATAGATTCCAGGAATTCAGGACAATGGAGCAGGATGTTTACTGAAAACAAGACCAAAATCTCAGAGTTATACACTGACTGCCTAGTAATTCATACCTCAAGATAAAGACTGTTGCAGGGAGTGAATAGATCTATTTGAAATAAATCACTATATTTTGAAGATTGAAAAAATTTAAGATTTCTGGTGTGAGCCCTTGTAGTACCATTTACCAAGGAAAACAGGATAAACAAAAGAATGAGACAGGATTAAAGATGATAAGTACAGCTGGGGTTATGTAGTTATCAAGGTGCTTAGCAGATGGCCGGATGGAACAATGCAGAAAAGAGTTATATGTATATATAAGTCTGTAGCCCATAAGAATGTTTTGAATTAGAAGTCAGAATTTGAGTGTATTTCTCATGGGCAAGGCAGCTACCATGTATGAAAATGTAGTCTAGGTAGGGAAGTTAATATATTTTCAAATAGTTACTGTGAAGCTTAAATCACAAACACACTTGGCCTCATGTTAGACATACAATCAAATAACACTCAGTAGTGGGTTATTGTTATTTATATTCACACAAATGTATGAGGAATATGAATAATATCATTCCCATGTTAAAGATTGAATAGAAAATGAAAGCATACTGAGATTAACGTATTTGCCACAGTCATGCGATTAGTAAGACTGGGTGCTAGAATTTACTTCTATGTCTGTCTAAATTCAAAGCCGAAAAGCAAGCCCCCTTCCTTTTCTTTTGCTTACAAGTAATTCAAACTTATTTATTATCACTGAATTATTACTTTGAACATCAAGTTTTCCTTTAAATGAGCCAGATGAATACATAATCTGTCATTCAGAAAATACCNAAGACTGGGTGCTAGAATTTACTTCTATGTCTGTCTAAATTCAAAGCCGAAAAGCAAGCCCCCTTCCTTTTCTTTTGCTTACAAGTAATTCAAACTTATTTATTATCACTGAATTATTACTTTGAACATCAAGTTTTCCTTTAAATGAGCCAGATGAATACATAATCTGTCATTCAGAAAATACCATATGCTATAATGCTGCCATTGGAAGATTGTACTAAATAGGGAAATAGGTAAAAATATATATGAACTTTACCATTAACCAGGTTGCTAGTGTGTAAAAATCCATATGCTTTTAGCAAAATAGGACAACTTTTATTACACTACAAATCAGCTGAAGTGTCAGATATCATTGGTTTGTAAAGTATCCTTGATTTAAAATGGAAGAATCAGCTCTTGAAACAAAGAGAAAAATGAGCTATATCTTTGGAATATTCCTTTTTGAGGCCCATTGAGAGAACTCCTAGAAGGTGCCTGTGTCTTAGGCATTTTCATTCATACGGAGTGAAACTCAGCCCTGCATTGCCATTTGCAAGGTGCTTGTGTGAGTTACCTGAAGCTGAATTATGGGAACAACTTCATTCTGTAAGTGTTTTTGCTCTTTCTCTCTGGCCCTTCACTTATCTTCAAAGTCTCTGCTAAGGTACTTCAGTGGCTATAATGAAGTGAATCTAAATTATTAGTTTGAGGCCAGCAAGAGACCTGACATGCACATGAAATATTCTTCATGTTTCACTGAGCTAATCATCCTAAAGGATTTATTCTGTCTTGTATAAGCTCTTACTCAGCTTTCATTTTTTTTCTCTTAAGTGTATCTTGGTGGTTTAGCTCAAGTAAGTTTTAAAATGTCAAACTGAACCTTTCAGTAAAATTGTCACTTTTTTTTTTTTTAGTTAACATACATTGTTGATGATTTCAAACTTAAAAAAAAAAAACACATTAAGACTTTTATCAGACAAGACTTAACAGTACCCTATATTTAACACAAAATATNTTTTTTTTCTCTTAAGTGTATCTTGGTGGTTTAGCTCAAGTTAAGTTTTAAAATGTCAAACTGAACCTTTCAGTGAAATTGTCACTTTTTTTTTTTTTTTAGTTAACATACATTGTTGATGATTTCAAACTTAAAAAAAAAAAACACATTAAGACTTTTATCAGACAAGACTTAACAGTACCCTATATTTAACACAAAATATACATACTGTGTTTGTTGTGACTAATTATTAAACTATGACTAATGTGCACAGAAAAATACATTAGCTTTCAGTTTATTCTTCTATGGCAAAGAATATCACATTAGTTCACATGAAATTTCCTTAATATATTAGATAATATAAATTATATTACAATTTTTAAAAGAGTTTTAAGGATTATGGAAAAGGGACAAACCTCATAATTTGTTGTAGTTCAGTCACTAAATCATGATGGACTCTTCGAGACACCCATGAACTGCAGCATGCCAGGCTTTTACTAAGAGTAAGTGTTAGCAGTTCATGGGATCACATGTATAAAATCTTCATTGTCATCCATACTTCTTCAACTGATTAGAAGCCTTTGAAAGATTGAGAGTATCAGCCAAGAATATCAGCTCAGCACCTTTATAGTTATAAAGAATAGATCATATGGCATGACTTAATATGTTAAATAAATGAGCTTGCCCAAAATGTAGGTAGCCCTGAAGGATTATTCCTATCCAGGTAGAGGTCAGTCAGTCAGTTCAGTCACTCAGTCGTGTCCGACTCTTTCTGATCCCATGAATCCCAGCATGCCGGGCATCCCTGTCCATCACTAACACCCAGAGTTCACTCAGACTCATGCCCATCGAGTCAGTGATACCATCCAGCCATCTCATCCTCTGTTGTCCCCTTCTCCTCCTGCCCCCAATCCCTCTCAGCATCAGAGTCTTTTCCAGTGAGCCAACTCTTCACACAAGGTGGCCAAAGTACTGGAGTTTCAGCTTTAGCATCATTCCTTCCAAAGAAATCCCAGGGCTGATCTCCATCAGAATGGACTGGTTGGATCTCTTTGCAGTCCAAGGGACTCTCAAGAGTCTTCTCCAACACCACAGTTCACAAGCATCAATTCTTTGACACTCAGCTTTCTTCATAGTCCAGCTCTCACATCCATACATGATCACTGGAAAAACTATATCCTTGACTAGACGGAACTTTGTTGGCAAACTAATGTCTCTGCTTTTCAAGATGCTATCTAGGTTGCTCATAACTTTCCTTCCAAAGAGTAAGCGTCTTTTAATTTCATGGCTGCAGTCACCATCTCCAGTGATTTTGGAGCCCCAAAAAATAAACTCTGACATTGCTTCCACTGTTTCCCCATCTATTTCCCATTAAATGACGGGACCATATGCCATGATTTTCGTTTTCTAAATGTTGAGCTTTAAGCCAACTTTTTCACTCTCCACTTTCAACTTCATCAAGAGGCTTTTTAGTTCCTCTTCTCTTTCTNAAAGAGTTTTAAGGATTATGGAAAAGGGACAAACCTCATAATTTGTTGTAGTTCAGTCACTAAATCATGATGGACTCTTCGAGACACCCATGAACTGCAGCATGCCAGGCTTTTACTAAGAGTAAGTGTTAGCAGTTCATGGGATCACATGTATAAAATCTTCATTGTCATCCATACTTCTTCAACTGATTAGAAGCCTTTGAAAGATTGAGAGTATCAGCCAAGAATATCAGCTCAGCACCTTTATAGTTATAAAGAATAGATCATATGGCATGACTTAATATGTTAAATAAATGAGCTTGCCCAAAATGTAGGTAGCCCTGAAGGATTATTCCTATCCAGGTAGAGGTCAGTCAGTCAGTTTAGTCACTCAGTCATGTCCGACTCTTTCTGATCCCATGAATCCCAGCATGCCGGGCATCCCTGTCCATCACTAACACCCAGAGTTCACTCAGACTCATGCCCATCGAGTCAGTGATACCATCCAGTCATCTCATCCTCTGTTGTCCCCTTCTCCTCCTGCCCCCAATCCCTCTCAGCATCAGAGTCTTTTCCAATGAGCCAACTCTTCACACGAGGTGGCCAAAGTACTGGAGTTTCAGCTTTAGCATCATTCCTTCCAAAGAAATCCCAGGGCTGATCTCCATCAGAATGGACTGGTTGGATCTCTTTGCAGTCCAAGGGACTCTCAAGAGTCTTCTCCAACACCACAGTTCACAAGCATCAATTCTTTGACACTCAGCTTTCTTCATAGTCCAGCTCTCACATCCATACATGATCACTGGAAAAACTATATCCTTGACTAGACGGAACTTTGTTGGCAAACTAATGTCTCTGCTTTTCAAGATGCTATCTAAGTTGCTCATAACTTTCCTTCCAAAGAGTAAGCGTCTTTTAATTTCATGGCTGCAGTCACCATCTCCAGTGATTTTGGAGCCCCAAAAAATAAACTCTGACATTGCTTCCACTGTTTCCCCATCTATTTCCCATTAAATGACGGGACCATATGCCATGATTTTCGTTTTCTAAATGTTGAGCTTTAAGCCAACTTTTTCACTCTCCACTTTCAACTTCATCAAGAGGCTTTTTAGTTCCTCTTCTCTTTCTGCCGTAAGGGTTGTGTCATCTGCATATCTGAGGTTATTGATAGTTCTCCCGGCAATCTTGATTCCAGCTAGTGCTTCTTTCAACTCAGCATTTCTCATGATGTACTCTGCATAGAAGTTAAATAAGCAGGGTGACAATATACAACCTTGACGTACTCCTTTCCCTATTTGGAACCAGTCTGTTGTTCCATGTCCAGTTCTAACTGTTGCTTCCTGACCTGCATATAGGTTTCTCAAGAGGCAGGTCAGGTGGNTGAAAACTGACCTTTTCCAGTCCTGTGGCCACTGCTGGAGTTTTCCAAATTTGCTGGCATATTGAGTGAAGTACTTTCACAACATCATCTTGCTCTTACTTGGTTCAAATCAGTTTATGTTGTGTCCTCAGGCTATGTCATTCTTTCAAAGTTTTTGCCCTGCCCGCTTCCCTCCTGTTTCAAAATCAACTAGTAATTATATTTCTCATTTTTAGAATAATCACATTATAGTAATTTGGGGAATTTACATCTTGTAATATCTAAGTGTCTTCTAGCCTCAGACTATCTGTTTTCTGGTTTTAAAACACAGTTAGCTAAAGTGGTCAGTGTTGAATGTGTGCACATGTTTGACCTGGATTCAGTATTAGTGTAGTGATTTATCTGGTGTTTTAATAATCGTATAGCTTGGTAGTAATTCTTCTCACCAAATTTTATCGACAAGGAAAAAAAAACCAAAAACTTCACTTTATTATTTTGATTTGTTGGTATTTAACTAACACCTCTCCCAAACAGAAATAGAAGCATACAAATTTGGTGTGTTTGTGTGTGGGGGGGGGAAGTGGTATTTGTACTGGGTTGTATGCTTTAACCTGAGAAAGAAATGACAACTCACATCAGTGGTCTTGCCTGGAAAATACTTTGGATGAAGGAGCCTCCTGGGCTATAGTCCATGGGCTAGCAAAGGGTCGGAAACAACTTAAAGACTAAACAACAACATCATTGTGTTTTAATACTGTTTACCATTAACTCTCAAATGAGGACATATTCTTTCTCTTTTCCATCCTATTTGCTTTGTATACAGTAATCTCTGCTTTTCATATTTCCAGTTGCCCAGAACACACAGATCTCAGGAAAATGAAGCCTACAGATGTCCTGATCTAAAAATCTACCTGAGCCTTATCAAGTGGCAATTGAGTCTTTCTACTAGTAAGTTTCCCTGGTGGCTTAGAGGGTAAAGTGTCCATCTGCAATGTGGGAGACCCAGGCTCAATCCCTGAGTCAAGAAGATCCCCTGGAGAAGGAAATGGCAACCCACTCCAGTACTCTTCCCCAGAAAATCCCATGGACGGAGGAGCCTGGAAGGCTGCAGTCCACGAGGTCACAAAGAGTCGGACACGACTGAGCGACTTCACTTCACTAGTAAGTTATGTAAATAAGGAGTAGTGAATAAAATTTATATGTCTAAATATCCACCTTGATTTACTTTAGTTTGTTCTACATTTTCAATAAAGGTTAATACCACCAGGCAACAGTGTGTTGTAGTATTGTGGAGGAAAACAAAGGGAGGGGTCATAGAAAAGGAAAGAGAGATATTCCTGTATTACCACCATCCTCTACTGTTTCCCAGTATTATCAACAGCACCTCTTCCTCTCTCAGCAGGGTCTTGGTCAAATGACCATCAAATATAATGCATGCCTATAACTGTGATGAGGTTAAAAATTGTCTCAAAACACTGGACAACCTTTGGGGTCTAAAGGTGCAAGTTTGGCTACTACTTCAGAGCTATAGTTTTTCCAGTAGTCATGTATGTATATGAAATTTGGCCCATAAAGAAAGCTGAGCACAAAAGAATTGATACTTTTGAACTGTGGTGTTGAAGAAGACTCTTAAGAGTCCCTTGGACTGCAAGGCAATCCAACCAGTCAATTCTAAAGGAAATCAGTCTTGAAAATTGATGTGAAGGACTGATGTTGAAGCTGAAGCTCCAATACTTTAGCCACCTGATGCAAAGAACTGACTCATTAAAAAATACCCTGATGCTGGGCAAGATTGAAGGCAGGAGGAGAAGGGGATGACAGAGGATGAGATGGTTGACTGGCATCACCAACTCAATGGATGTAAGATTGAGCAAGCCCTTGGTAGTAGGTGATGGACAGTGAAGCCTGATGTGCTGAGATCCATGGGATTGCAAAAAATCAGACACAACTGAGGGACTGAACTGAACTGAATGAAACTTAGATAAAGATGGAATCTTTTTTGGTTCAAGAGACAATCTGGCTGCAGTAAACCTGATAGCCTTTTGCTCCATCATATACATTTGTCAAAAATCCAAGATTGATTTCTAATTTTTTTCCCATGGAGCAGGAAAGCTGTCTTGCCCTAGCCACATATAAGCCTTAATAGACGTAAGTCCAGATTCAGAGTGTTATTTGGCAGCAGTGACTAGGTAAATAGAAAAAAGTTTGCCTAAATTTAGATTTAAATTTGTTTTTTATAGTCAGGAAAGCCACAATATTAACATTTGAAAACCACAGTGTCTGCATTATGATGCACACAGTAGGGTTATTTCCTTTTTCACTTACTTTTCATGCAATGAACATTTATTTATTAATGTTGCTACACTCTGCCCTGTGCTGGTTCTCAAATATAACAGTGTCAACAAAGAGTTTTTGACCTAATCATGATCCTGATTCCTCACAAGAAAATTAATGGGTTTTGTTGGAGGAAGAATAGATTGAGAAGTACAATTCTACAAATCATGCAGTTTGGGTGGGACTTTAAACAGGAAACGTCTTGGTTTTACCCCTTATTTTATTTTATTTTTTGAGGTTTAGTTATATAAATTCCATACAGAAACATAAAAACAGACTAGAAAAGAAAATTTGGTAGTAACTACACAACTGTTTCTACTGAAACTACAAAGACATTAAGAGAGATTTTTTAACATCTTATTTGAGTACCAGGGTTTTGAAGATTTGAAACTGTAAAGGAGGGAATCCTCAAACTTGCATTCTTGTTTTTCATCATGTAAATACTACTGCCTCCTGATGAAAGTGAAAGAGGAGAGTGAAAAATTTGGCTTAAAACTCAACATTCAGAAAACTAAGATCATGGCATCTGGTCCCATCACTTGAAAGCAAATAGATGGGGAAACAGTGGCAGACTTTATTTTGGGGCGATGCAAAATCACTGCAGGTGGTGACTGCAGCCATGACATTTAAAAACACTTGCACCTTGGAAGAAAAGCTATGACCAACTAGAGAGCATAGTCAAAATCAGAGACATTACTTTGCCAACAAAGGTCTATCTAGTCAAAGCTATGGTTTTTCCAGTAGTCATGTATGGATGTAAGAGTTGGACTATAAGTAAAGCTGAGCACTGAAGGATTGGTGCTTTTGAACTCTAGTGTTGGAGAAGACTCTTGAGAGTCCCTTGGACTGCAAGGAGATCCAACCAGTCCATCCTAAAGGAAACCAGTTCTGAATATTCATTGGAAGGACTGATGTTGAAGCTGAAACTCCAATACTTTGGCCACCTGATGCAAAGAATTGATTCATTAGAAAAGAGCCTGGTGCTGGGCAAGATTGAAGGCAGGAGGAGAAGGGGATGACAGAGGATGAGATGGTTGGATGGCATCACTGACTCAATGGACATATGAGTAAACCCCAGGAGTTGACGATGGACAGGGAGGCCTGGCGTGCTGCAGTCCACGAGGTTGCAAAGGGTGGGACATGACTGAGCAACTAAACTGAACTGAAATACTACTGTAATTTTTCCACTGACGAAACAGAATCAACCTTCTTGTAAGAAAGTATTTATTAAAAAACACTTGAATATGCACTTGGTGAATGGTTGTTACACGCAAACAATAAATACAACTTGGCATTCACAGAAGCATTCACCTTTTTCTGAGCATATCTTCCTAATAGTGCCCATTATATACAGCATGTCTGATTTCACACACATCAGAACATTCACTTTACAGCCCCCTTGGTAAACACACAAACTACATTCTGCAAACTTTAAGCCCATATTTTTATTTGTGCATCAAACACATCAAGGAACGAACGATCTGTGGGAAAATTATTCACCACCACATACCTCCTTTCGTCAGAGCATAGTGCCCAAAGAATTCTCCCTAGACTCTTTTATCCAAAGCTATGGTCCTAACATGAGTTTTATGGCCCTATTCCTCTTCATCTTTTATTGTCACCTACTTTGTGGCTCATCTCCTTATTTGTTCTTAAATTCTGAAATAAGATAAAAGACAATAAAGTAAAAATCAATTCAAGATTGTAGAAAGACTATGATGGGACAGAGTAAATAATTAATAATTAAAATAGTGAAAAATATCACACTATTACTGATTTATATAGTTAATCTGTCCACATGAATACATTTCTTAAAATGTGATAAATCTGTCTATTCATGAAGTAAGGACCAAATTCGGCTAGGAAACAGAGGAATATGAAAAGCATAAGTTTAAGCAATCAAGACTGATGGAAATGGCTAACGAGAAAATTGATCTGTTTGCATGGTAGGGAAAGTGGAAATAATTTCTTGCACATTACACAAATTAAGACTTCATAATTAGATTTGACACAAATACAGGTATAACATTATTGCATGGGACATTAGGTTGTAATACAAATAATTCAGGTTGGAAATTTAAGTTCGGTTAAGAAATAAGCTCACCAACCTAATAAGAGAGGAATATTTTCATGATAAAAGAAAAAATCAATAAAGTTTTTTCTAACTGAAATATTCAGTGTAGCCTAGGAGAACAAAATGGAGGAAAAAATACTGAAATCTAATTGTGTTACTCCAATTGAGTAAAATGTAATAGAAAACAAGCAGAATGTAGACTGAAAATTAACTTTTTTTCTTTTTACCCCAAATTTTGTTTTATTACTGTTCAATCACTAAATACTCAGTTCAGTTGAGTTGCTCAGTCATGTCTGACTCTTTGCAAGCCCATGAATTGCAGCACACCAGGACTCCCTGTCCATCACCAACTCCCAGAATTCACTCAGACTCACATCCATCAAGTCACTGATNCAGACTGAAAATTAACTTTTTTTCTTTTTACCCCAAATTTTGTTTTATTACTGTTCAATCACTAAATACTCAGTTCAGTTGAGTTGCTCAGTCATGTCTGACTCTTTGCAAGCCCATGAATTGCAGCACACCAGGACTCCCTGTCCATCACCAACTCCCAGAATTCACTCAGACTCACATCCATCAAGTCACTGATACCATCCAGCCATCTCATCCTGTCGTCCCCTTCTCCTCCTGCCCCTTATCCCTCCCAGCATCAGAGTCTTTTCCAATGAGTCAACTCTTTGCATGAGGTGAACAAAGTACTGGAGCTTCAGCACCAGTCCTTCCAATGAACACCCNTTTATTTTCCATTTAAAAAATACATAAGCAAGTCAAAGGCATACAGCTTGGGAAAATAATGAGGATTTCAGGAATAGTGTGTATTGAGATTAAACCTAGACCAAAGAGAAAATGCAAATATGACTGGAGATCAAACCAGTCAATCCTAAAGGAAATCAATTCTGAATATTTATTGAAAGGGCTGATGCTGAATTTGAAGCTCCAATACTTTGACCACCCGACTTGAAGAGCTGTCTGAGAAAAGACTCTGATGCTGGGAAAGATTGAAGGGAGGAGAAGGGGATGACAGAGGATGAGATGGTTGAATAGCAACACTGACTCAATGGACATAAGTTTGAGCAAGCTCTGGGAGATGGTGAAGGACAAGAAAGCCTGGCATGCTGCAGTCTATGGGGTCACAAAGAGTCAGACACGACTGAGTGACTGAACAACAAAATCATCATGATCATTGTAAAGGTGATAGGCTGAAACAGTCTGGTTTATTATCTCAAATCAGATACTAAAGATGAATTTGCATCTGAGAGGCAATAACCTGATAACTGGCTGGCACAGACAGTAAAAGCACCTAAAGCAGAGTAAAAATGTCAATATATTTCATTTTGTATTTATTTGCAAGGAATTGACATAATGTGTGGTTTGGCTTGATTTACATCAACTGGCAACTTTGAATGATGATAGAAATGCAGTATTTTCTACCAAGGAGTTCATTAGAGACTCAGTGGCCAGGGATGGTCTCATAGGCTGGTCATATAGAGACTGGTCACGTAGGCACCCTCTGCCTAGTAAGCATCAAAACTACCGATTCCCAGAAGGAAAGCTAGTGTTTAGCATAAAATACATTATTTGTATCACCAGTTTAAGCACAGGGAGCCAGTCATATTAGGAATGGTGAAAATCTTTCTAAAACTCACTTCTGATCTGCCTATTGAAGGCCAGACTTGCAAGAAGGTCTTTCTGAGGATGATAATCTCAGGCCTGTTAAGTGTTTTCTACAAATCCAGCATAGTTTAGTATTCTTCATATTAAACTTTCTTTGTTGATACTATTGTGTTATTTATGTCTCTTAATTGGGCTTGAATTGATATGCTATATAAATTACTTCTTGGTACATATTAGAAGTTTTCAATGTTATATTAATTTCTAATCTCTTCAGAAATCATTTAGAAAATCACTGCTGCAGAATATTAAATATTATCAGAAGTTAGCCACATGACATCAAACAATAATTCAATTTAGACAATTTAGTGAAAGAAATCCAGACAGCTGGTAGCTTGGTTTATGTCTATACCCAAAAGTCATTTTAGACTAAAGCATGTAAAAAAAGGAACAAGTGTGAAGTCTGTAAAACATGTTCTTGTTTTTATGTAAAAACTTTTCTTTCAACTATTTTGCTATATTCTGAATATTCAAATTATTTTAAAATATTCATTAAGGAAAAGGATTCACTACTTTAAAATTCTATGAGCTTAAAAATGGGAAATGGGAAAGTGTTAAAACTGGAGATAACAGAAGCAAAATACATTTTANAAAAAAGGAACAAGTGTGAAGTCTGTAAAACATGTTCTTGTTTTTATGTAAAAACTTTTCTTTCAACTATTTTGCTATATTCTGAATATTCAAATTATTTTAAAATATTCATTAAGGAAAAGGATTCACTACTTTAAAATTCTATGAGCTTAAAAATGGGAAATGGGAAAGTGTTAAAACTGGAGATAACAGAAGCAAAATACATTTTACACATGTCCTAAGAAGCAGGTGGGGAATTGAAAGTGCAAAGCGATCTTGCAGAAAACTCATTCTGGGCGCTTTCTGATAAGGCAAAACTGCCATCAAACAGGGCAGAACCCAGACTGCCACACTAGCCTTTGCATTTTACTTATTTGGTGCCAGCAAAAACTAAAAAGCAAAACTGAATTCAAAAAGGCCATTTTTGTCTGTGGATTTCAGATTCCTTGAATTCTTGGAAAGCAAAACAGAAGAATCCCTGACTAAAGGCTTTCTGGTAAGTACCTACGAAAAGCTATGATTCCTATACATAACAGGATGAAGAGAGACTAGTATAAGCCTCTCTGGTGTTGCCGAGTAGATAAAAGGTAGAGACCATCTGTCATCAAAATTCCCCTGAGAAAATAGGATCTGTTTGGACTTTGCTGGCAGAGAATCAAATAATTTCAGAAGGCAGACCTGCTTAAAAGCCAGCCAACCTAACCCTATAATTTTATAAATAGGAAACCGAATACGGGAGAATAAGTTATATGCCAAAAAGCACAGCTAGTTAGAGGCACTTGCTGGTTAGTAGCATACTGGTAGGAAAAAGTTAGTAACTATAAATACATAAATTTAATGCTTTTCTCATAGACCACTTGATCACATCAGAAAGAACAGATGACTTAGAGCTGTGTGACTCCTAACACAGGAGAACTGAATACCACTGTGATGTGGTAGTCATCAAAAAACATTATTCTAAAATCACTGAATACATCAGAGGCATTGTTTTAGATTTTAGAATTTAAATTTTTCTTTACCTGATATTTTATAAAAGTTTTTAGAGACCATTTTGATTGTTACTCTCCCTGTTAGTTTACAGCGTATATCTTCTCTAAGTAAATAACACAAGGGGTTGAGAGTTTTTGTCCTTGATTACTTGAATTTGTCACATCAGATCTAATGTGTTGATGTATATTAAATGCCTAACTTGGAACTAATAGCAAGTGTCAGTGCTTGTATGTTATCCCACAATATTTTATACTTTCTGGTAGTCTGTATCATAGTCATCTATGTTTTCTTACAGTGGTAGTTTTAATTATGGTTTAAAAGTTTAACTCAGTTGCTAAATAACAGACATAATATTGCATGTGATCTCAAGGTATTATAAATTTTTCTGAGTTGTTCTGTACTCTCATTTAGCATTTAGTGATACATTTCACCCAATGAAGATTATTTCCTCCAATAAGCTTGTTTACCTTGAATATATTCATGAATGGAGAATAGAGAGATATTATTCACAATGTTAGCCATTTATGAATGTAAGAAAGCATATCCTTATAGTTAGGCTTATGTATTCCCATGTAACTCCCTTACATTTGATCTAGTTTTTCCTTGTAAGACTGTGTTAGGGGTAAAAACTAACAAACAAAAGAAAGCATACAAGGTAATCCTTCAACTGTGTAAAACAGGTATTGTGACCATGGTATGTGTTTCATTTCTGGACCAAAATTTCTCATTTTGTTAAATTATCTTTTGATGATATTATTTGCACACTTTATACTTCTGGACTTCCTCTGTAGAGTACTCGCATGTATTTTCAGTGTTCCCCTCAAAAATGATAACTGAACAACTAAATGCAATACACTTCATCATTATAGAATGTGTAGTATGTTTCTTGTTTTCAACTAGATTATTACTACTAATAAGTCAATACATTAATATTTTAAGTCATATTTCACAATAATTAAAACTCTTGATGTATATTTTTACAAATCCAGCTATATAACCAGGGCCCCTCTTTTTTTTTTTTTTTCTTTCATTTTACTTGGGCAATTAATTTTATGAACATAAATGCATGTCTTAACTTTTATGCTGTGGATTGTACATATTAGATATTCATGTTTTTAAACCCCAGTCTGTCATGCATTAGCTCTTCTTATACATTTTTTTGTGCACCTATAGATTAATAATAAAGCTATTTATGTGTTCCTTAAAAACATTCAGTGAAGGTTAAAAACTCATGACCTTAGATAACAGAATACACCTTGAACCTTGCTGATATCTAATCTATTTATGTGATATTATACTACTGGGAGTTTGGGGAAGAGTCTTGTAAGTATCACCTCCTATTACACAAACTATTCTACTGAACTGATTAATTGGCACTGTTTTAGCATCTTTGATTAACCAATTAAAAGCCCTTCCCTAAATTGAGCATGTATGTCTCTGGATTTTGTTCAAATATATTATGGAAGACTTGTTAGGGAAAGGCCATATGGAAATTAAAATCCTAGATTTGTGCCAATAGTTGTTACTTTGTATACAATTCTTGGAAAATGGAAATGATATTAGACTTATTTTTATAGGTATCTCATATCTTTCTTTATTTCAAAGGCATATGTTAGAAAAATTAAATGACTGGAGAGTAAAACTCTTGGAAATCACCATAAATACACAATAGAGGAGCACTAAAGGGGAAACAGGAAAATGTAGGATTTATTTGTTTTTCACAATTGGAATCTGCTACCAATAATAGAGATAATGGTTCCAAAAGTTGACAATTATTCAAACAGGAATAAAATTTGGACACTTATCTAGGAAATACTAAAGCCAGAAGTTATTACTTTTTGTCAAAACTTCTACATGTCTTGGAAATAGCTTATTCAGTAATAGAGAAAATTTTTGATTCTGTATAATAATGAAAACCAGTGGAAATACAGTTACTTACGATTGGCAGATCTGGGAGGGTCAAAGATCTTATTGTTGACACAGAAAGACTCAGACATTTTAGTTGAGTCAGGATTCAGTCCCTGTCATTTGGAGCCCAACTCTTTACTTCCTGTGGAAATGGGAAGTTGTGACATATTTAGAAAGAAGCTGTATAGTGAATCTAGATAGTAGAGAGAGAAAAATGATCCTTAAAAATAACCTATATCACTAACATTAACATATTAACCTCTTATTATCAATCACTATCTTTTATTCAGTATCAATTAATATTTATGAAATTGATAGTTAAATTGTTTTAAATATATCTAAATGAGATAATAAAGGCACTCAGTAACTTTTGAGGCTCTGCTGTTAATATTAAAAATACCGAATAAGTTTTGGTATCTGTATATCTGTGTTTAATATACTTTATTTGGTTGTATACATTATGGATAGAAAAAGAAATAGAATTATGCCTATCCAGACTTTATGATCCCTCAGATTCTGTTTTCTAACATGATTATGTAATAGAAGAACCTGTATTTGGGAGTACTAAGTCCTGACCATCTGGAGTCTTAAGATTTGGTAGATTCCAGCTGCCCTCATTTTGGATTTTACTGTTAAATATATTTTGTATTATCTTCTCTACTGCTACATTAGTGGTCTTCAAGTAATCCAATTTGTTGTGCTGCAGAACATTTTAACCTATCAGAATACCCTTAGACATCACCATATATGCTAGGAGAATCTAATCAACACAATAGTAGACTAACATTGATTGGGTCATAACATAAGTTTGGTTATTAATATGTATCAGGGACTGTGCTATACTGTACATTCTTTGTCTAATTTCATCATCAGAACATCCCTCTGAGCAAACTACTATCATTACCTATTTTTCAGAAGATATACTGATATTTAGAATTTTTAAGTAACTTGATTGAGGTTACATGGTGTTTGACTAACCTAAAGACTCTCACTCCAGGCTTCCCACTTTCAACTAGTCCACTAGTCCTCTATCCAATAATATGTTAGAAAATCTTGGAAAATAAGTATGGATCCCATCTATTAATACAAATCAAGTAAATATTTCAGGAATTTTTAAAATAATTTCTCTCACTATCATTTCTTGAATTATTCTTGAATTTTACAATAAGTGATATTAGACTCAATAATCTTATTAATTTTAGTGGGAGGGGGAAGGTGTCCAACAGAGCTTTGTATAATGATAGAAATATTATGCTTTATGGTGTTCAAAATGATACCCAGTATACATTGGTAATGTGCTCTTGAAACAGTGGTAGTGTGACTAAATAACTGAATTTAACCTTCATTTAACTATAATTAAATTTAAGTAGATTCATGTGCCCATGGGTTACCGTATTGGACAGTGAAGTTCTACAGCATAAATTTCCATTTTTCAAAACAATCTTTTGATCATCTAAAATTTGAATTTAAGATCTTAATTTTTGGTAGCAAAGTTATTTATTAATTTAAAATGTTATGTAGAACCTTAATAGATAAGTCAAAAATGAGTGAAGCTGCCTTGGTCAAAGTGACAAGAGAGAGAAAACCTGGATTTTAGAGCATAAGCAGGTGACCTCTCCTCTCTGTGCTTACACTCCACTCCAAGTCACCTCTAAGGAACTGGTAGGTGCTACCTATAAGGAATCATTTGAAACTCATTGATAAAAATATTACAATGCCTCTTGCACCTTATATCAATGTTTGTAAAATTGATTTTACAATTAATTAAACATTTATCAATATCTTACCAATGTGCATAATACTAATGTTAATGATACCCTTAACTTATAACCTAGAAAGTAGTTTACTGTTTTTTTAAGTTCTATGTTGGAATATAGAAATAGAGTGTTTCAAGTACTGGGTGCTCAGAGATGTCTGACTCTCTGTGATGCCACGAACTCTAGCCTGCTAGGCTCCTCTGTCCATGGAATTTTCCAGGCAAGAATACTAGAGCAGGTTTCCATTTCCTCCTCCAGGGGCTCTTCCTGGCCCAGGGATCCAACCTGCATCTCCAGCATATCCTGCATTGACAGGTTCTTTGCCACTGAGCTACCTGGAAACCCCTTCAAGTGCTATGTTGTTGTTGCTTAGTCACTTAGTTGCATCCAACTCTTTGCAACCCCATGAACTGTAGTCCACAAAGCTCTTCTGTCCATGGGATTTTTCAAGCAAGAATACTGAAGTTGGTTGCCATTTTATTCTCTAGGGTCAAATGCTACAGATGGTACCAGTACAGAGAGCAGGTGAGGGAGTGCAAATGAAAGGAAAGGGAACACTGTACAGAAGACATAACACATAGGCTGAATCCTGAAGGGGTATCATGAGTGGGAACAGAGGTTAGTAGTAGGGGGAAGACATTCTAAAAATACAAATTCTCTCCAAAGTCTAAGCAGTAACTATTTGAAGACATAAATTTATTTACACTCTCTAAAGGCCAGGTGAATTTTATCTTGACTTACTTGTTCAGTTTGGATGCTTTATATAATCATTTTTCCAGTTTAAAAATAAATGTTCTTGAGAAAAATGAGAAACTAAATATTATCTGAATACTTTTGCTTTCTCTACAATTTAGTTTCTTCTGGACATATTTCTCAAACTTGAAAAGAAGATCAACTTTCCCCCTCCCACCATGCTTTTCAATAGGTCTAGCAAAATGGAGATGTGTTTCATTGAAAACCTTATGTGGAATCATATACCCCTGAATATCATAAGCTAAAAGAGTCATGAAAACAAGAGTAATTTATTTGTGTGGGAATTTACAGTTTTTAATGACATATTTTTCTAATTCATTCTGTGAGTTGATAGTAGACACATTTTTGTTGTTATTATCAAATAGTGATTTTTCATGTTTATAAAAACATGCCAGAAAACAAATGATACAAGTGATTGCTGACTTGTGTCACATTGTTGATGTTTTAGAAAGGCAGGCAAGAAGAACAGATATCTAGAGATAATTTTAACAAGTAACACTTGATTCCTAAATAACTATTTTATTTCTTATATGTTTGAGCTTAAAAAGTAACAAATTATAATAAAAAAGTTGAAAAAAATTAAAAACAAATGAACAATAGGGAACAGAATATTTTTAAAACAGTAAAATGACTCGTCAAGAATAACTAGTGGAAAAAATATTAGTATTCAGGCTAACACAATTAAAGATATTTTGATAATAATGTTCAGAATTATATTCTGAATAACATTAAAAAGTAAATGCCATAGGTAAGAATATTAACATCAGTCAGTCAGTCAGTCAGTCAGTTCAGTCACTCAGTCATGTCCAACCCATTGCGACCCCATGGACTTCAGCACCCCAGGCTTCCCTGTCCATCACCAACTCCTGGAGTTTGCTCAAACTCATTTCCATTGAGTTGGTGATGCCATCCAACCATCTCATCCTCTCTTGTCCCCTTCTCCTCCCACATCCAATCTTTCCCAGCATTAGGGTCTTTTCCAATGAGTCAGTTCTTCCNCCATAGTGATTTGCACTGTTGGCATTTCTGGATGATGATTTAATCAGAGGTACAGCTGAACAGTGCACCTGAGATTCAGAAGTCCTGATGCTAGATTTTGAAATTTCACATAAGTATTACTGGATCTTCTTGGGTAAACTCTTCTATCATCCAGGCCTTATCTGGAGACTAGTTTCTGCCATGGTGTTCACACCATGGATCACAAGTGTGGATCACAAGTGTCACTAAGTTTAAAATGTGTGAAGAAAAATGTGGAGTTTTCCTTATAATTTATTAAAGAGGCAAGAAAGAAACCACCCCAAGTTGGGTGTGTTAGGAAGTGTAATATATAATACATCTTATAACAAAACATCCTAAATTAAGCTTTACTCATCTCTAGCAGTAGTGATGTGTCTAAGGATGCCCCAGCTTGTAAGAAAATATCCAACTGGTTTTAACCAGTGCCACTTTGCATATGAGTCTTCCCTTCATTGTGTTCACCCATCATGAAGTCTCTAGCCTCCCACCCTTTCTCTATTCAAAGCTCTTTGGAAAGTGGGTTGTCCATATTACACAAAGTGAGAGGAGAAAAATATTATGGGATTTAAGGGTTCTGGATGATTAATGGGCAATCTCTTGCTAGGTGGTTTAGTCCCCTTTCTGATTCTCCAATCAGCATCAATCACAACAGTAATCAGCTCTGGGAAAAAATTAAAATCATTTCCTCAAGATCAATCTTTCTCAAAAGGTAGGGAATGAAGAATTATTAGGTGCTTATAACATAACATAAGTCCCTGTCATGATTAGAATATTACACAGAAAACTTTTGAAAGTTTTTTTAAATTAGCAAATGACATACAGAAAACTAAATGAGAAAGACATCATCTTCATAGCATTGTTTGATTTCAGCTGAAGAGAGAACATGTTAGAAAACTATCACTGCCATTTAAGTACAAGTTGATTTAGTGAAATTACTGTTAGGGTTTGTATACATGTTAGAGAGAATCTGAGAGATAGTTCTTAAAGAAAAAAATTTTGCCAAAACAAACAAGTGCAATGACTTCCAGATTTAAAATTATATCTATATGCACACAAAGCAGAAAATAACTTCAGTGTTTCTGGAGTATACAGTGTTCCTTTGGGTGAATTTGATTATCACAAAGTGGTCCTAGCTCTGTTTCTCTGAGTAGCTTTGACAAGTTTGCCCTTCAATTGGTGCCCAGCTCCTTGTCCACAATACTCATAAGCCTCCTATCTACATCTTACAGTTTCTATCTGGTCCACTAAAACTGGATGTCATACAAATACATACATTTCAAAAAGATCCAAAGATATCTCACCAAGAGAAGGCTTTGGAACTATTTTCTTTTCTTTTCTTACTTTTAACCTCAATTAACCCCCCGCCCCCCACACACATACCCTGAATCATCATCTTTTATCATCTTTTCTTCAGTTCACTATTGTATTTTTCTCCTCATGGAAAGGGAAAGATGATGGTACAGAATACTGATGAGAAAATTCTTATTTTAAAGCAACTCATTTCTTTGAACACAGCAAACCTGATGTGCATTTTTACAGATGTTCCCTTGGCCTGACCTCTTACAAGGGTTATAGGTAGTCTCAGAGCAAAAAAAAGAAAACAAAAATTGTGAACTATAGGTCCTTCCAGACTGGCAAAGGAAGAGTTAGAGAGCAACCATCAAAAGCAATTGCTGGAAGCAATAAGGTTTTTATTTCATTTAGATTTTGCATATAATAGTAGGTCCAATTTTCAAGATAGTCACTACTAATGAATACTTCTTTGGTGGGGGGAAGGAGAACAGAAGAATAAAGAAGACTGTGTGTAGGAGCAGGGTTGGTCCCTATTTTGCTTTTAGAAATGTGCAGTTGACTAGTAGGACAATACCATATTAAAATAATAGTGGCTTGTTCTAGTATGAGAAACTCAGCAGCTCTTTTGAAATTGAAATTATGAACACAATTTACATTTTTTCTTTAATGGACCTCTATTATTTTTCAGAATCTGGAACAAATTGATTCAGCCTCCAAAATGGTATATAGATTATTTCACTGGTTTGAAACACTTGTCCGACTCTTTGCAACCCCATGAATCGCAGCACGCCAGGCCTCCCTGTCCATCACCAACTCCCGGAGTTCACTCAGACTCACGTCCATCGAGTCGGTGATGCCATCCAGCCATCTCATCCTCTGTCATCCCCTTCTCCTCCTGCCCCCAATACCTCCCAGCATCAGAGTCTTTTCCAATGAGTCAACTCTTCACATGAGGTGGCTAAAGTACTGGAGTTTCAGCTTCAGCATCATTCCTTCCAAAGAAATCCCAGGGCTGATCTCCTTCAGAATGGACTGGTTGGATCCCCTTGCAGTCCAAGAGACTCTTAAGAGTCTTCTCCAACACCACAGTTCAAAAGCATCAATTCTTTGGTACTCAGCCTTCTTCACAGTCCAACTCTCACATCCATACATGACCACTGGAAAAACCATAGCCTTGACTAGACGGACCTTAGTCGGCAAAGTAATGTCTCTGCTTTTGAATACACTATCTAGGTTGGTCATAACTTACTTTTGTCTAATTTAAAAGAAATCTACAGTTGAAAAGAGAATAAATAATTTTATGAAGAAATTATCATTTTCCTCACTGTTATGATTCAAACATCTTGGTAGCAATGGCCATTTTACTATCTGAAATCTTTCTGGTATCTGCAAGAACTGACAGAAGCAGCAAAACTAGTAGTCTTGTGTGGATTTTGCTATGCCACTACAATATTGTAATTAACCTCCAACTTAAATAATTCAATTTAAAAAAAAGAAATGCAGTGAGGCAACCTGCATTCACTGGCATGCATGCTAAGTTACTTCAGTCCTGTCAGACTCTTTGCAACCCTATGGACTGTAGCCCACCAGGCTCCTCTGTCCATGAGATTCTCCAGGCATGAATACTGGAGTGGGTTTGGAACCTGTATCTCCTGCTACTCCTGAATTGATGGAGGTTCTTTACCACTGAGTCACCGGGAAGCCCTCATTCACCTAAGGAGGGGGAAATTGGACAACCAAGTGAGACTCAGTAATAGATAAAAGCTGAGTAGACAGCCACTGAGGTGGCAAGATGTAACATTGTCACCCACATGCCAGTATGTTTACAATTATATGAGCTCTCCTCTGAAAACATACAGTACAAGTCTGAGGGACAGTGGGTCACTAATTATTATTGTACTTAACATATTATTATGTGTAGTTTGAAATACTCAAAAGTACATATTTAATTGAATAAAACAAATTTATGCATTCTTTACTGGACCATGTTCCTATCCATCCATCATATTCAACACACTGCAAGTGCATGCTCATACACACACACGCAAAGTTTTGAGTGACGTTAACCATAAATGGGATAGAGAAGCTATGACAGAAATACAGCAATGGTATCTGGGAATGTAGACAAGCAATTCAGCATAAAAAGGGTTACAGAGATACTAAATGCTGTTTTGGCCTACTTTACAAATATTTCCAGAGTCATTTATACTTTGGTACTCATATATGGAATATTATAATAGAATCTGCCTATACATTATCAAGTGATAGCAAGAAGAAGTATATGTGTGAAGTATATAAACTTTCTATTTATTATACACTGAACAGGTATTATGTTCATGCAATTTATGAGACAGTGAAGAAACAAAAATTAATAATACGTGTTCCTCTGCCTCAAAATATTTTAATTCCTATGAGATATATAGAAAAGTACACAGACATTTGCAATGCAGACTTAATCCAGTCTTGAAGGATTATTTTTTCAAATATATCTACATATAGCCTTATATTTTTGTTTTATGTGCTTCTAATCACTTTTAATTGAGCTTTGAGCATGCAGGTGTCAATTTAAATGATGAATGTTGCCATAGTAGAGAGTATCTATCAGGGGGAAATTATCCTGAAAAATTTTTGTTGTTATGGATATTTTATGGTAACTCTGAAGTCTTGTGTATCACTGATAACATGGTGTCACAGAAGAAAACAGTATATTCTTATATCTGGGAGAAAATTCAGAGATTAGCTCATTAAATTCACTTGTTCCACAGAAAAGAGAATGAATTCAGAGATTATCTTTGCTGGTTAGCATCTTAGAATTTCTTAATCACAAAGCTGAAAGTAGTGTGTCAATCTTCACACACACACTTGAATATAATTTTTATCTCACAATAATTTCTGAAATACTGAATAATTAGAAATAGATATAAAATGAAGGAATTCACTGAACTGAATATTATTGCATCATAGTCTATTTATAGAACTTATTCCAACTTTTATTGAATACCCAACATCAGTACTGTTCTTTGAATTTGTAGGTTCATGAAACAAGAAACAATGAAGTGGGCTAAAATACATTCAGTTCAGTTCAGTTCAGTTCAGTCACTCAATTGTGTCCGACTCTTTGCAACCCCATGAATTGCAGCATGCCAGGCCTCTCTGTCCATCACCAACTCCCGGAGTTCACTCAAACTCATGTCCATCGAGTCGGTGATGCCATCCAGCCATCTCATCCTCTGTCATCCCCTTCTCTTCCTGCCCCCAATCCCTCCCAGCATCNCTTGATGAAAGTGAAAGAGGAGAGTGGAAAAGTTGGCTTAAAGCTCAACATTCAGAAAACGAAGATTATAGCATCTGGTCCCATCACTTCATGTGAAATAGGTGGGGAAACTATGGAAACAGTGTCAGACTTTATTTTGGGGGGGCTCCAAAATCATGGCAGATGGTGATTGCAGCCATAAAATTAAAAGACGCTTACTCCTTGGAAGGAATTTATGACCAATCTAGATAGCATTTTCAAAAGCAGAGACATTACTTTNGATTATAGCATCTGGTCCCATCACTTCATGTGAAATAGGTGGGGAAACTATGGAAACAGTGTCAGACTTTATTTTGGGGGGGCTCCAAAATCATGGCAGATGGTGATTGCAGCCATAAAATTAAAAGACGCTTACTCCTTGGAAGGAATTTATGACCAATCTAGATAGCATTTTCAAAAGCAGAGACATTACTTTGCCAACAAAGGTCCTTCTAGTCAAGGCTATGGTTTTTCCAGTGGTCATGTATGGATGTGAGAGTTGATCTGTAAGAGGGCTGAGTGCTGAGAAATTGATGCTTTTGAACTGTGGTGTTGGAGAAGACTCTTGAGAATCCCTTGGACTGCAAGGAGATCCAACCAGTCCATCATAAAGGAGATCAGTCCTAGCTGTTCATTGGAAGGACTGATGTTGAAGTTGAAACTCCAATACTTTGGCCACTTCATGAGAAGAGTTGACTCATTGGAAAAGACCCTGATGCTGGGAAGGATTAGGGACAGGAGGAGAAGGGGACGACAGAGGATGAAATGGCTGGATGGCATCACGGACTCAATGGACATGCGTTTGGGTGGGCTCCAGGAGTTGGCGATGGACAGGGAAGCCTGGAGTGTTGTGATTCATGCGTCACAAAGAGTCAAACATGACTGAGAGACTGAACTGAACTGAACTGAACTGATAAACCTTTACCTGTACATATACATTTAACATGGGCTTCCCTCATGGCTCAGTGGTAAAGAAATCTGCCTGCAATGTAGGAGCCACAGGAGACGCAGGTTCGATCCCTGGGTTTGAAGATCCCCTGGAGGAGGGAATGGCAACTCACTGCAGTCTTCTTGCCTGGAGAGTCCTATGGACAGAAGAGGCTGACGGACTACACTTCATAGGGACACAAAAATTTGGACAGGACTGAAGCAACTTAGCATGCACACATACACTTTACATATTATTTTTCTTTCTTTATCCCCATCCTATTCATTTACTCTGTAATAAAAGGTGTGGTAAAAGAAAAAAAAAGAATTTATTATTTTTTCACTTATGAAGGCAGATGTATAGAGAGATTACAACAAATCTTTAGGGATCCTGTCAAAGGGATGAGAACAACAGTTAATCCATTTAAGTAAGAAATGGATTCCAGATCTTGCCTTTATGATTTTTTCTTATATCTTAATTATCAAATTGACAGCAAACACATGTTTTCTATAAAAAAAACTGATAAAATTTACAGTGAGGAGAAAAAAGCATACTATCAGATTTATAAGAATTTCCATAATAGCATCATAAGATTGTACTTCTTGCCTCTTTTTTCTTTTTCCTTTATATCTAACAAGTTTTGATGGCAAACATGTCTCTTAGAAAAAAATTTTAGATCCTTTTATTTCGTCAGAAAAGGTTAAGTTACATGTTAATTCTTTGGAGAAATTAAAAAAGCAGTTGAATATCTATATATTTCTTAAGGGACAGAGAATCAGCTAAATCATCTTTATGCTGTTTTTACACAGGAAGTCTTCAGCAAGTCTCAAGTACTATGCATTATGGAAATATTATTTTATGTTTTTAATTGGAAGATAATTGCTTTACAGTATTGTGTTGATTTCTGCTGTACAACAATGTAAATAAGCCACTCGTATACATATATATCTCCTCCCTTTTAAGCCTCCCTGCCACATAGACACCCCATCTCATTCTTCTACGTCATCACAGAGCCCCAGGCTGAGCTTCCTGTGCTATATAGCAACTTCCCACTACCTATCTATTTTACATACAGAAATATAAATTTAAGATTTAAGTCAGTTTGTTATTTAAAATTTACTGTCTCATAAAGAATCATATTTTAAATGAATTTTATGCATATTGACTTCAAAAGTCTAGTAAAATTTAATGTGTGATAATATGATGATAAAAATCATGTGATCGCTAATAATTATCATTTTTGCACTGTGTTAAGTAATTAAATACATCATTATTTTCTCTTTACTACTCTATGAGGGCAGTATTATTATTTCCATTTAACAGATGAGGAAATTGTAGTTTGAATCATTCAAATCACTTAGAGGTTAGAGTCAGAACTGGGAATTTATATCTATCATAAGACCTAAAATCTATGTAGTGAGTGAAGTTGCTCAGTCATGTCTGACTCTTTGCGACCCCATGGACCCCTATCAGGCTTCACCATCCATGGGATTTTTTAGGCAAGAGTACTGGAGTGGTTTGCCATTTCCTTCTCCAGGGGATCTTCCCTACCCAAGGACTGAACCCAGGTCTCCCACATTGTCGGCAGATGCTTTACCCTCAGAGCCACCAGGGAAATTATACTATATTGTGCTACACAATTACATTAAAAAGTTATAAAAAACAAATGTGCATTACTTATTTCAACAAAAGGAAAGCTAGCAGTAGAAGCACAACCCATTGCTAACCTAATGTAAATGTGAGGGGCCTGATTTACATTAGGTTAAGCATGACATGTTTAATAGACTGCACTAAAAAAACAGGGACTCACTGGAGGGTTCAGCTGAGTGAATAAGATATTCCTGGGAAGAATAAGGAAATAAAATAAAGATAAGAAATCATTCAAGGTGACAAATGAAAAAGAGACAGTGAAATACATCAGAAGCCTGAAGAAAGAATACTTGTGGAAGAAGCAAAAACAAGAAAAAATAAAAACAAAACTTCAAAGTGTATGTTTTTGGTGGGCAGGATTTGGAAGAGGAGATCCACAGGAATCCTGGGTAAATAAAATTATAATGATGACTCTCATGGACATCATGTGAAAAGTTTAAAAAAAAGGACTTCTGGGAGTGGGAATGGATGCATTACATGCACATACCTTAAGAATAGACAACATGAAAAGTGAGGGAACAAAATAAGTGTGAAGAAAGCCTATACTTATTGGAGAAGTATGTGCTACTCTTACCTGATATCCCCAATGGCATTTCCAAAAATGACTGTAATTCAGGATTCTTAGGCTGAAAGTTAACCAAGTTCCCATTGCTATGCTCCTACATTTCATTAAAAGGACTTTGATTGTTTCACAGGATGAACTTAAAGCTATATGCTTGGTCTTTAACATAGTATTGATATGAGATGGATGCATGGTGATCTAGATAACGTTGTTCAGTGACTAAGTTGTGTCTGACTTTTTGCAGCCCCATGGACTGCAGCACACCAGGCTTCCCAGTCCTTAATTATCTCCAAGAGTTTGTTCACAGACATGTCCAGTTGAGTTGGTGATGTCACCCAACGGTCTCATCCTCTGCCACCCTCTTTTCCTTTTGCCTTCAATCGTTCCAATTGAAGGGTCTTATCAGGGTCTTATCCAATGAGTTGGCTCTTTGCATTAGTTGGCCAAAGTATCAGAGTATTCAGATTCAGCATCAAACCTTCCAATGAGTATTCAGGGTTGATTTATTTTAAGATTGACTGATTTGAACTCCTTGCTGCCTAAGGGACTCTCAAGAGGCTTCTCTAGCACCACAAATTGAAGGCATCAGTTCTTTGGTGCTAAGCCTTCTTAATGGCCCAACTCTCACATCCATATATGACTACTGAGAAAACTATAGCTTTGACTTGATGAATCTTTCTCGGCAAGGTAATGTCTCTGCTTTTTAATATGCTATCTAGGTTGGTCACAGGTGTCCTTCCAAGAACCAGGTGTCTTTTGATTTCATGTCTTCAGTTACTGTCGACAGTGATTTTGAATCCCAAGAAAATAAAATCTGTCACTGCTTCCACTTTCCCCCCATCTACTTGCCATGAAGTAATGGGTTTGAATGTCATGATCTTTATTTTTTGATTACTGAGCTTTAAGCCAGCTTTTTCACTCTCCTCTTTCACCTTCATCAAGAGACTCTTGTTTCTCTTCTGCCAGTAGAGAAGTAGCATCTGCATATCTGAGGTTGTTGATATTTCTCTGGGAAATCTTAATTGCAGCGTGTGATTCATCCAGCCCAGCATTTCACATGATCTTCCATGGTGGTAAAGAATCTGCCTGCAATGCAGGAGATGTGGGTTTGATCCCTGGGTGGGGAATATCCTCTGGAAGAGGGCACAGCAACCCATTCTAGTACTCTTGCCTGGAGAATCCCAGGGACCTAGGAGCCTGGCAGGCTACAGTCAGTGTCACAAAGAGCTGGACATGACTGAAGCAACTGCGCAAGCGTGCACACACACACTCTGCACATAAGTTAAATAAACAAGGTGACAACATACCACCTTGTACTCCTCTCCCAGTTTTGAACCAGTCCATTGTTACATGTAAGATTCTAACTGTTGCTTCTATACCAGCATACAGATTTCTCAGGAGACAGGTAATTCTCATCTCTCTGAGTATCTTCCACAGTTTTGGTGATCCACACAGTCAAAGGATTTAGTGTAGTAGGTGGTTGTTTTTTTTTTTTTTTTTCCTCTGGAATTCTCTTGTTTTCTCTATGATCAAATGAATTTGGGCAATTCAGTCTCTGGTTCCTCTACCTTTTCTAAATTCAGCTTCTACATCTGAAAGTTCTCAGTTCATGTATTGCTGAAGTCTAACTTGAAGGATTTTGAGCATAACCTTACTAGCGTGTAAAATGAGTACAATTATATGATAATTGTACATTCTTTGAGATTGGAATGAAAACTGACCTTTCCCAGTTCTGTGGCCACTCCTGAGTTTTCCAAATTTGCTGACGTATTGAGTGTAGCACTTTAACAATATCATCTTTTAGGATTTTAAATCTCTCAACTAGAATCCCATCATCTCTGCTAACCCTGTTTGCAGAAATGCTTCCTAAGGCACACTTGACTTCCGACTCTATGATGTCAGGCTCTAGGTGAGTGAACACACCATTGTAGTTATTTGGGTCATTAATACCTTTTGTATAGTTCTGTTTATTCTTGCCACCTCTTTTTAATCTTTTCTGCTTCTGTTAGATCCTTGCCATTTCTGTCCCTCATCATCCCCATCATTCCATAAAATGTTCCCTTCAGTTCAGTTGTTACTCAGTCATGTCTGGCTCTTTGCAGCCCCATGGATTGCACCAAACTAGGCTTCCCTGTCCATCACACCAACTCCCGGAGCTTGCTCAAACTCATGTCTATTGAGGAGAGTAGGTCATGCCATCCAACCATCTCATCCTCTGTCATCCCCATCTCCTCCTGGCTTCAATCTTTCCCAGCACCAGGATTTTTTCCAATGAGTCAGTTCTTCGCCTCAGGTAGCCAAAGTACTGGAGTTTCAGCTTCAGCATCCATCCTTCCACTGAATATTCAGGATTGATTTCCTTTAGGATGGACTGGTTGGATCTCCTTGCAGTCCAAGGGACTCCAAAAGTCTTCTCCAACACCACAGTTCAAAAGCATCAATTTTTCAGTGCTCAGTTTCCTTTATAGTCCAACTCTTAACATCTATACATGACTACTGGAAGAACCATAGCTTTGTCTATATGGACCTTTGTTGACAAAATAATGTCTCTGCTTTTTAATATGCTGTCTAGGTTGGTCATGGCTTTTCTTTCAAGGAGCTAGCATATTTTAAATTCATGGCTGTAGTCACCATCTGCAGTGATTTTGGAGCCCCAGAAATAAAGTCTGTCACTTTCCAATGTTTCCCCATCTATTTGCCAAGTTATGAGATCAGATGGGATCAGATGTCATGATCTTAGTTTTTGCATGTTGAGTTTTAAGCCAGCTTTTTCACTCTCCTCTTTCACTTTGATCAAGAGGCTCTTTAGTTATTCTTCACTTTCTGCCATGAAGGTGGTATTATCTGCATATCTGAGGTTATTGACATTTCTCCTGGCAATCTTGACTCCAGCTTGTTCTTATCCAATGCAGTATTTCACATGATGTACTCTGCATAGAAGTTAAGTAAGAAGGGTGGCAATATACAGCCTTGACATTCTCCTTTTCCAATTTGGAAACAGTCTGTTGTTCCCTTGGTATCTCCAATTTTCTTAAAGAGATCTCTAATCTGCACCATTTTTTTCCCCTCTATTTTTTTCTTTTTTTTCACTCTTCCTGCAAGAAAGCCTTCTCATCTCTGCTTGCTATTCTTTGGAGCTCTGCATTCAGTTTGATACAGCTTTCTTTTTCTCCCTTGCTCTTTGCTTCTGTTCTTTTGTCAGCTATGTGTAAAGCCTCCTCAGACAACCACTTTGCCTTCCTTCATTTATTTTTCTTGAGAATGGTTTTGGTCACCACTTCCTGTACAATGTTATGAATCTCTGTTCAGTTCTTCAGGCAGTCTGTCTACCAGATCTAATCCCTTGAATCTATTTGTCACTCCCACTGTATAAACATAGGGGATTCAATTTTGGTTATACCTGAATGACCTACTGGTTCTCCCTACTTCCTTGAATTTAAGCCTGATTTTACAATAAGGAGCTCATGATCTGAGCTACAGCCAACTCTAGGTCTTATTTTGCTGACTGCATAGAGCTTCTCCATCTTTGGCTGCAAAGAATATAATTAGTCTGTTTTAATTATTGACATCTGGAGATGTCCATGTGTAGAGACATCTCTTGTGTTGTTGGAAAATGATATTTGCTATGACCAGTGTGTTCTCTTGATGAAACTGTTAGTCTTTGCCCTGATTCATTTTGTACTCCAAACCAAACTTGACTGTTACTCCATGTATTTCTTGATTTCCTACTTTTACATTCCAGTCCCATATGATGAAATGGACATCGTTTTTGGTGTTAGTTCTAGAAGGTCTTGTAGGCCTTCATAGAACTGTTCAGCTTCACCTTCTTCAGCATCAGTGGTTGGGACAAAGACTTGGATTACTATGATGTTGAATGGTTTGCCTTGAAAATGAACTGAGATCCTTCTGTCTTTTTTGAGATCACACCCTAGTACTGCATTTCATCCTCTTTTGTTGAGGGCTGTTCCATTTCTTTTAAGGGATTCTTTACCACAGTAGATAAAATGATCATCTGAATTAAATTTGCCTGTTCCTGTCCATTTTAGTTCACTGATTCCTAAGATATTGATGTTCACTCTTGCCATCGCCTGTCTGACCATATCCAATTTACCTTGATTCATGGACCTAACATTCTAGGTTGCTATGCAATATTCAGCATAGGAGTTGACTTTCACTACCAGACACATCCGCAACTGACAATCATTTCTGCTTTGTCCCAGCCACTTCATTCCTTTTGGAGCTATCAGTAATCGCCCTCTGTTCTTCCCTGGTAGTATACTGGGCACCTTCACACCTGTGGAACTCATCTTCCAGTATCATATCTTTTTGTCTTATCATATTGTTCATAGGGTTCTTACAGCAAGTATACTCTAGTGGCTTGCAATTCCCTCCTTCACTGGACCACGTTTTGTCAAAACTCACCACTATGATCTGTCTGTCTTGGGTGGCCCTACCCAGCATGGCTCATAACTTAGTTGAAATACACAAGCCCCCCACAATAAGGCTGTGATCAATGAAGGGGGAGTTATAGAATGTATTATTCATAATCTGAAAATATTTATCTAAGTTCTCTAATTGAAATGAGAGACAATTGAAAATACATTAGCATCCCTAGGACCAGGGGTGGGAAGATGAGAGGATAGTGAGTGACTGTGGTTTGGTAAAAAGGTTTCTTTTTAAGAGTGATGAAATCTTCTAAGAATATGGTGATGATGCACACACACACACACACACACACACACACACACACACACAAACAAACCCAATAGAAACCAAAACCAATGAAAGGTAACTTTAATTGAGTAAACTCTATGACATGTAAATTATATCTCAATAAAACTGCTTAAAAAGTCAATTCCTTTTTTTTTTAGGTTAGATTTAAATTCTTTTTTTAATTTATTTTTTAAATATAAATTTATTTATTTTAATTGGAGGTTAATTACTTTACAATATTGTATTAGTTTTGCCATACATCAACATAAATTCGCCACAGGTATACACGGGTTCCCCATCCTGAGCCCCTCTCCTTCCTCCCTCCCCATACCAAAATGTTTCAGGTCTAATGGTAATGAATTGAAAACTTAAACCACTCACCTATTGATGAATGAATCTGCCTTTTGAAAAACCTTCTAAGCTCATGACTCTAAGGAGAACATAATTAATGTTAATGGATAATTTTTTAAAAAAATACAACTTTAATTTTTCATAAAGCTCTTTGGTACTTCTTCTATGGTCTCAAATGGTCTTAAATAATTGTCTCAAGTATGACTATAATCTACTTTCATCTAATTTCCTCTTACCAAAGCAGAAAAGTGAAGAACAGAAAACTCAACAAGGAAATTTTCCAGTATGATTACAGTTGACCTGGCACTCTGAATTTGGGTTTTCTGATTGACTTTTCACCCAATTAATTGTTTTATAAATTTGGACACAGAATTTTTACAACCTATTCCCGTCATTCAATATCTACTAGGCTGCCAGCCTGTGTATAAAATAAGAGGTCTATTACTGTCAACCATGGAGTTTTTTAAGGAAAAAAGGAAGCATAGAGAAGATACATATTTAAGCAGTTTTGTTATTAAATGCAGAATTTTATATAAAAATCTAATCTGTAAACATATGCAATTTCACCTCCCAGTTTTACCTTGTTGTTGTTCAGTCACTAAGTCATATCCAACTCTTCAGGACTCCATGGACTGCAGCATGCCAGGCTCCTTGTCCTTCACGATCTGCCAGAGTTTAGTCAAATTCGTCCATTGAGTCATTGATGCCATCCACCATCTCATCCTCTATTGTCCTCTTCTTTTGCCTTCAATCTTTCCCAGCATCAAGGTCTTTTCCAATGAGATTGCTCTTCCCATCAGCTGGCCAAAGCACTGGAACATCAGCTTCAGCATCAGTCCTTCAAATGAATATTCAGGGTTTATTTCATTTAGGATTGACTGGTTTGATCTCCTTGCTGTCCAAGGGACTCTCAAGAGTCTTCTTCAGCACCATAGTTTGAAAGCATCAATTTTTCAACACCCAACATTCACTAAGGTCCAACTTTCACATTTTTATCTAAATATTAATTTGTGATAAACACACATATTTGGTAATACATATCTTAATTGTGAACTGTTTTATAAGTTCAAAATTTTTAACTTTCTTTTTTTATTATTATGATGATTTTACTTTAAAATACTGTATTGGTTTTCCATACATTGACGTGAATCTACCATAGGCGTACATGAGTTCCCAACCCTCAACACCGCTCCCACCACCCTCCCCAAATCATCTCTCTGGGTTATCCCAGTGCACCAGCTGCAAGCATCCTATATCCTATATCGAACCTAGACTGCCAATTCATTTCTTCAGTTCAGTTCAGTCGCTCAGTCATGTCCGACTCTTTGCAACCCCATGAATTGCAGCACACCAGGCCTCCCTGTCCATCACCAATTCCTGGAGCTCACTGAGACTCACGCCCATCAAGTCAGTGATGCCATCCAGCCATCTCATTCTCGGTCGTCCCCTTCTCCTTCTACGCCCAATCCCTCCCAGCATCAGAGTCTTTTACAATCAGTCAACTCTTCACATGAGGTGGCCAAAGTATTGGAGTTTCAGCTTTAGCATCATTCCTTCCAAAGAAATCCCAAGGATGATCTCCTTCAGAATGGACTGGTTGGATCTCCTTGCAGTCCAAGGGACTCTCAAGAGTCTTTTCCAACACCACAGTTCAAAAGTATCAATTCTTTGGTACTCAGGCTTCTTCGCAGTCCAACTCTCACATCCACACATGACCACAGGAAAAACCATAGCTTTGACTAGATGGATCTTGGTCGGCAAAGTAATATCTCTGCTTTTGAATATGCTAGCTAGGTTGGTCATAACTTTTTTTCCAAGGAGTAAGTGCCTTTTGATTTCACGGCTGCAATCACCATCTGCAGTGATTTTGGAGCCCCCCAAAATAAAGTCTGACACTGTTTCCACTGTTTCCCCATCTATTTCCCATGAAGTGATGGGACTGGATGCCATGATCTCTGTTTTCTGAATGTTGAGCTTTAAGCCAACTTTTCCACTCTCNTAAATGTAAGACCAGAAACTATAAAACTCCTAGAGGAGAACATAGGCAAAACACTCTCTGACATAAATCATATTTTTGTATAAAGAAAACTTTATTGAATTGAATGATTCATTGATCAGCCTAGAGAAAATATAGACCTTATTACCAGACTTTCAAACTTCCTTAAATTAAACAATAATAAATTTTCTTTGCAACTGGACACTGAATATGCCAGAAGGAAAAAATAGATGAAATTACACTTTGTGAAACTTAATAATCAATTTGTCTATGCCTAGGCAGTAGTGTGCAGCACTGACTTTGACAAAAGACAGCCTGAGCATAAATCCAAGAATTTCTATATGTTAGCTGCACAACCTCAGATAAACTACCCATTTATCTTAGTCTCAATTATCTTATACGGATAATAATTTTACCTGAAAGTTCTGTTGGGGTGATTGAATGAAATGTTTAAAACATTTACCATATATGGTACATAATGTTTAAAAAAATGTTTTACATATAGAATGTAATTTGTAATTCAAATTTATCTCCATGTATTTGTGACGGAGATAAATTTCTATTGCTTACCACAAACTGTTTCAGACCTAAAATTGCACTCAGATTTCAGATATTCCATGGAATATAGTGTATCCTTTTTAGAGATACAGTATTAAAATGGAGCTTTACATATAACACCAGATTTTAAGAGGAGTAAGCCTTTACATTACTACCTAAACTACTTTCTAAGATTATACTTGCTTGGTACATTTTATAGCAATGAGTGATTTCAAATAGCTAAAAGTAGAGCTCTCAGAAGTACAGTTTAATTCTTCAACTAATTGAATCTGGACCAGATCCGTGTCTTCTTATACAAAATATGGTGAAAGTTATACCCTGCCAGTTCCAGGCCTTAACTTTAAAAAGACTGGCAGTTTCTACTTCTTTTTTGCAACTTACCTGTCATTTTGTGAAGAAGCCCAGCCAGTCACATAGATAGGCCATTTGGCAAATAACTGACATTCCTAACTAACTATTCCACTGAACTATCAGTCAAGGCCAGACCAACTTTTCATCCTTCTGAGTGAGCTATCTTCCAGTTGACTCTCCAAGTTCCTTTAGTAAAGGTTTTCTAAAGATGCCATGGGGAGCAAACAAGAGCTGTTGCTTCTAAAGAATCAATCAATTACAAAATCATCAATAAATCCATAATTGTTTTTAGACACTACATTTGGGGAAAGTTTATAGTGTGGCAATAAATACCTAAAACTGCAACCCCAAAATTTAACAATAATTTTAGTTTTAAAAGATACCGTGAAGAACCTCTCTAATTCATTAGTAACCTGCAAATACCTCTAATTGTAGCAATTACAAATTTTTATTATATTCACTTATCTATATTTATTTTTTTATTAATTGACCTGAGTCTTTCTCAAAGATTAATTATTTCCCCAAACCTTAAAGAAAGTTTCTAATGTCTAATGATTCAGCAATGAACATTTATTGAAGAATAAATATTGAAGAATGAATAAATGTCTAGTTTCAGAGGGTTGTTGTTTTTTTCTTTTATTTAAGAGAGAACAACTGTTAACCTTGATTCCTACAACTCTAAGATATTTATTTATAAGATGAAATAAATGTTCATTTCAGTCACCCAGTTGTGTCTGATTCTTTGTGACCCCATGGACTGCCACACATCAGACCTCCCTGTCCATCACCAACTACCTGAGCTTACTCAATTTCATATCCATTGACTTGGTGATGCCATCCAACAATTTCATCCTCTGTTGATCCCATCTCCTCCTGCCTTCAATCTTCCCCTGCATCAGGGTCTTTTCCAATNCCATGGACTGCCACACATCAGACCTCCCTGTCCATCACCAACTACCTGAGCTTACTCAATTTCATATCCATTGACTTGGTGATGCCATCCAACAATTTCATCCTCTGTTGATCCCATCTCCTCCTGCCTTCAATCTTCCCCTGCATCAGGGTCTTTTCCAATGAGTCAGTTTCTTCACATCAGGTGGCCAAAGTATTGGAGTTTCAGCTTCAGCATCAGTCCTTCTAATGAATAGTCAGGACTGATTTCTTTTAGGATGGACCTGTTGGATCTCCTCGCATTCCAAGAGACTCTCCAGAGTCCTCTCTAACACCACAGTTCAAAAGCATCGGTTCTTTGGTGCTCAGTTTTATTTATAGTCCAACTCTCACATTCATACATGACTGTGGGAAAAACCATAGCTTTGACCAGATGTACCTTTGTTAGCAAAGTAATGTCTCTCTTTTTAATATGCTGTCTAGATTGGTCACAACATTTCTTCCAAGAGGCAAGTACCTCTTAATTTCATGGCTTCGGTCACCATCTGCAGTGATTTTGAAGCCTCCCAAAATAAAGTCTATCACTGTTTCCATTGTTTCCTCAACTATTAGCCATGAATTAAAGGAGAAAAAGAAAGATATAAGCATCTGAATGCAAAGTTCCAAAGAATAGCAAGAAGAGTTAAGAAAGTCTTCTTCAATGATCAATGCAAAGAAATAGAGGAAAAGAACAGAATGGGAAAGACTAGAGATCTCTTCAAGAAAATTAGAGATACCAAGGGAACATTTCATGCAAAGATGGGCTCGGTAAAGGACAGGAATGGTATGGAGCTAACAGAAGCAGAAGATATTAAAAAGAGGTGGCAAGAATACACAGAGGAACTGTACAAAAAAGATCTTCATGACACAGATAATCACGATGGTGTGATCACTCACCTAGAGCCAGACATCCTGGAATGTGAGATCAAGTGGGCCTTAGAAAGCATCACTATGAACAAAGCTAGTGGAGGTGATGGAATTCCAGTAGAGCTATTTCAAATCCTGAAAGATGATGCTATGAAAGTGCTGCAACTCAATATGCCAGCAAATTTGGAAANCAGATAATCACGATGGTGTGATCACTCACCTAGAGCCAGACATCCTGGAATGTGAAGTCAAGTGGGCCTTAGAAAGCATCACTATGAACAAAGCTAGTGGAAGTGATGGAATTCCAGTAGAGCTATTTCAAATCCTGAAAGATGATGCTATGAAAGTGCTGCAACTCAATATGCCAGCAAATTTGGAAAACTCAGCACTGGCCACAGGACTGGAAAAGGTCAGTTTTCATTCCAATCCCAAAGAAAGGCAATGCCAAAGAAATTTCAAACTACCACACAATTGCACTCATCTCACTTGCTAGTAAAGTAATGCTCAAAATTCCCCAAGCCAGGTGTCAGCAATATGTGAACTGTAAACTTACTGATGTTTAAGCTGGTTTTAGAAAAGACAGAGGAATCAGAGATCAAATTGCCAACATCTGCTGGATCATGGAAAAAGCAAGAGAGTTCCAGAAAAACATGTATTTCTGCTTTATTGACTATGCCAAAGCCTTTGACTATGTGGATCTCAATAAACTGTGTTAAATTTTGAAAGAGATGGGAATACCAGACCACCTGATCTGCCTCTTGAGAAATCTGTTTGCAGGTCCGGAAGCAACACTTAGAACTGGACATGGAAAAACAGACTGATTCCAAATAGGAAAAGGAGCTCGTCAAGGCTTTATATTATCAACCTGCTTATTTAGCTTATATGCAGAGTACATCATGAGAAACACTGGACTGGAAGAAACACAAGCTGGAATCGAGATTGCCAGGAGAACTATCAATAACCTCAGATATGCAGATGACGCCACCCTTATGGCAGAAAGTGAAGAGGAACTAAAAAGCCTCTTGATGAAAGTGAAAGAGGAGAGTGAAAAAGTTGGCTTAAAGCTCAACATTCAGAAAACAAAGATCATGACATCCAGTCCCACCACTTCATGGGAAATAGATGGGGAAACACTGGAAACAGTATCAGATTTTATTTTGGGGGGTTCCAAAGTCACTGCAGATGGTGAATGCTGCTAAGTCACTTCAGTCGTGTCTGACTCTGTGCGATCCCATAGACAGCAGCCCACCAGGCTTCCCCGTCCCTGGGATTCTCCAGGCAAGAACACTGGAGTGGGTTGCCATTTCCTTCTCCAATGCATGAAGGTGAAAAGTGAAAGTCAAGTCGCTCAGTCGTGTCCGACTAGTAGTGACGCCATGCATTACAGCTGTCCAGGCTCCTCTGTCCATGGGATTTTCCAGGCAAGAGTACTGGAGTGGGGTGCCACTGGTTGCAGCCATGAAATTAAAAGATACTTACTCCTTGAAAGGAAAGTTATGACCAACCTAGCTAGCATATTCAAAAGCAGAGACATTACATTGCCGACTAAGGTCCGTGGTCATGTATAGATGTGAGAGTTGGACTGCGAAGAAACCTGAGCACCAAAGAATTGATGCTTTTGAACTGTGGTGTTGGAGAAGACTCTTGAGAGTCCCTTGAACTCCAAGGAGATCCAATCAGTCCATTCAGAAGATCAACCCTGAGATTTCTTTGGAACGAATGATACTAAAGCTGAAGCTCCAGTACTTTGGCCACCTCATGGGAAGAGTTGACTGATTGGAAAAGACTCTGATGCTGGGAGGGATTGGGGGCAGGAGGAGAAGGGGACGACAGAGGATGAGATGGCTGGATGCCATCACTGACTTAATGGGTGTGAGTCTCAGTGAACTCCGGGAGTTGGTGATGGACACGGAGGCCTGGTGTGCTGTGATTCATGGGGTCGCAAAGAGTCGGACATGACTGAGCAACTTAACTGAACTGAAGTGAACAGGACTAGATGCCATGATCTTTGTTTCCTGAATGCTGAGTTTTAACATTTTCACACTCTTCTTTGACTTTCATCAAGACGCTCTTTAGTTCTTTACTTTTTCCATAACGGTGGTGTTAATCACATATAGGTTATTGATATTTCTCCCAGGAATCTTTATTCCACTGTGTTTCATCCAGCTTGACATTTCTTATGATGTACTCTGCATATAAGTTAAATAAGTGGGGTGACTATATACAGCCTTGATGTGCTTCTTCTTTTGATTTGGAACCAGTCTGTTGTTCCATGTGCAGTTCTAACTGTGGCTTCTTGACCTGCACACAGATTTCTCAGGAGGCTGGTCAGGTGGTCTTGTATTCCCATCTCTTTAAGAATTTTCCACTGTTTGTCGTGATCTGCACTGTCCAAAGCTTTAGTGTAGTCAATAAAGCAGAAACAGATGTTTTTCTGGAACTCTCTTGGTTTTTTTGATGATCCAGCAGATGTTGGCAACTTGATCTCTGGTTCCTTTGCCTTTTCTAAATCCAGCTTGATCATCTAGAAGTTCACAGTTCATGTACTGTTGAAGTCTAGCTTGGAGAATTTTGAGCGTTACTTTGCTAGCATGGAAAGTGAAAGTGAAATCATTTAGTTGTGTTCCCCTTTTGAGCCCATTGACTGTATCCCACCAGATTTCTCCATCCATGGAATTTTCTAGGCAAGAATATTTCAGTGGGTTGCCATTTCCTCTCCAGGGAATCTTCCTAACCCAGGGATCAAACCCGTGTCTCACTCATTGCAGACAGACGCTTTACCATCTGAGCCACCAGGGAAGCCCTAGTATGTGAGATGAGTGCAATTGTGCGGTAGTATGTACTACTTTGAAAACAGATCATGAGATGAAAATAAAGAATCAGAACCTTAATTAATTTCAGTAGTACAGACGTTAGAAGAAGCATGTTAGAACAAAACATAAAGGAATAATGAATCTTTCAGAAGAGAAGTTTAGCTAGTGTTTTCTTTTGCTAGTGACACTGTACAAAATATTTATTTTAAGCAATGAACACCAAATTTCTTGGGATTTCCATGATACATAAAACAACAAAGACTAGCACCTTATAATTAGCAGCAAAGAGTCTGTGTAGTGAGTTATTATATTGTTCAGTCATTTCATTAGGTGCATACCATCGTGTGGTATAAGGCGGGAATAATTAGACACCAGATGGTGATATCCACTCCAAAAGAGAATGCCTATGCATTATGCATGAGAAATGACTTTATTGTTGTTTTTATCCATTTGGTACCATTATACTGCTCTTGGACCTCAATCAGTGTCTCAAAAAAAAGTATCTCTTTGGATCTGGAATTTTTCTGTTCAGAACAATTTGTAACATCACTTTGTCATATTCTGATCAGCTATCTCCCTACTCAACTTGCAGAAATTCTAAAAGCATATTATTTTCTGGCAGCACCACAGAATTGAGCTTTTCCATCACCCAGAGCATCTGAGCTTACTGGATATAATTTTATGTTTCTGCAAGCAATATGAAGTTTAAGATTAGTATCTTTGAAAATTGAATCTGATTTTTAATGATTGTAGTGTCACATTTCTGGGCTGAGGTAGTTTTAAAATGTCATTAGTAGATATGTGATTAATCATTTTATGTCTTTTGGCCACTAAAAATATATTTCATTTTCATTACATATATAATGAATTTTAAAGTAGAAAAGAACTAGAATATATAGTAATTAGATAGTAGATTTCATTAATGTCATTAAATCTTCAGTGGAGAGCTCAACAAAATGGTTGTTTGTCTTTATTTATTTTGGAAGGTGGCAGCATTTAAGGAGAATCTAAGATACTGTATTAGAATCCAAGGACATATTGCCTTCTAATCTTCAGCCTTCCAGAGGTTGATTGACTCTATGACCCTTAGCCCTTGAATATATAAGAAAATTGGTATTCAGTATGTAAGATTTTTAATAGAAGTTCTTACTAGATTACATAGCTAGAGAGAGCAAGATTTGATCAGAAATATAATAATTAGAAAAGATATACATGATTTATCATATAGATTTTACCTTCTATTGTTTGGGAGCTGGTTACACAGTTTATGTTCATCTATTGATTCATCCTTGATGGTAGATCTCAGGTCAGCAGGACAGGAAGCTGAACAGTTAATAAGGACATAAAGTAGAGCAGAGTAAAGGAATACTGGAATCCAGTAAAAGGACTGGGATTTAGACTGATTTCATCACTGCCTCTAAACTTCAGTGATCCAAGTCACTTGCAGGAGAAGCTGATGCCCTTCATCATAGAGCTAGGTTTAGCTCAGAAGTCAGAGGAGCGGAAGGGGAAATCTGGCAAAAGCTAGAGATAACACAGATCCAGCTTCCGCCCACACAGACAAAGGTAGCTAGCATATTGGTAACAAATTCTGTAACCAGCAGTAGTGTCTGGAAGGCTTTTTTGAAAAAGTTTTTTTTTTTTTTTCAATCTGAAGTAGATTTATTTTTACAGAAATGTTATGAAAATATTACAAAACTTGCTGTTTAGAAATGTGATGTTGTGTGCAGTTTGAACTTACTTAGCCAAATTGAGATAGTCCTTTAGCCTTGGCCTTCTTTATCAAGAGAGAAAGATCCCAGTATATAGGTTATTGATACTTCTCCCAGCAAGCTTGATTCTAGCTTGTGCTTCTTCCAACACAGCATTTCTCATGATGTACTCTGCATAGAAGTTAAATAAGTAGGGTGACAATATACAGCCTTGATGTACTCCTTTTCCTATTTGGAACCAGTCTGTTGTTCCATGTCCATTTCTAACTGTTGTTTCCTGACCTGCATATAGGTTTCTCAAGAGGCAGGTCAGGTGGTCTGCTATTCACATCTCTTTCAGAATTTTCCACAGTTTATTGTGATCTACACAGTCAAAGGCTTTGGCTTAGTCAATAAAGCAGAAATTATCCAGTATATATTGGCAATTTGATCTCTGGTTCCTCTACCTTTTCTAAAACCAGCTTGAACATCAGGAAGTTCACAGTTCACATATTGCTGAAGCCTGGCTTGGAGAATTTTGAGTATTACTTTACTAGCATGTGATATGAGTGCAATTGTGTGGTAGTTTGAAATTTCTTTGGCATTGCCTTTCTTTGGGATTGGAATGAAAACTGACCTTTTCCAGTCCTGTGGCCAGTGCTGAGTTTTCCAAATTTGCTGGCATATTGAGTTGCAGCACTTTCATAGCATCATCTTTCAGGATTTGAAATAGCTCAATTGGAATTCCAACAGTTCCACTAGCTTTGTTCGCAGTGATGCTTTCTAAGGCCCACTTGACTTCACATTCCAGGATGTCTGGCTCTAAGTGAGTGATCACACCATTGTGATTATATTGGTCATGAAGATCTTTTTTGTATAGTTGTGTATATTCTTGCCACATCTTCTTAATATCTTCTGCTTCTGTTAGGTCAATGCCATTCCTGTCCTTTATCGAGCCCATCTTTGCGTGAAATGCTCCCTTAGTCTCTCTAATTTTCTTGAAGAGATTCCTAGTCTTTCCCATTCTATAATTTTCCTCTATTTCTTTGCCTTGATCACTGAGGAAAGCTTTTTTATCTCTTCTTGCTGTTCTTTGGAACTCTGCATTCAGATGCATATATCCTTCCTTTTCTCCTTTGCTTTTTGCTTCTCTTCTTTTCACAACTATTTGTAAGACCTCCTCAGACAGCCATTTTGCTTTTTTGCATTTCTTTCCCATGGGAATGGTCTTGATCCCTGTCTCCTGTACAATGTCACGAACCTCCGTCCATAGTTCATCAGGCAATCTATCAGATCTAGTCCCTTAAATCTATTTCTCACTTCCACCTTATAATCATTTGATTTAGGTCATACCTGAATGTTCTAGTGGTTTTCCCTGCTTTATTCAATTTAAGGCTGAATTCAGCAATAAGGAGTTCATGATCTGAGCCACAGTCAGCTCCTGGCCTTGTTTTTGCTGACTGTATAGAGCTTCTCCGTCTTTGGCTGCAAAGAATATAATCAATCTGATTTGGTGTTAACCATCTGGTGATGTCCATGTGTAGCGTCTTCTCTTGTGTTATTGGAAGAGGGTGTTTACTATGACCAGTGTGTTCTCTTGGCAAAACTCTATTACCTTTTGCCCTGTTTCATTCTGTACTCCAAGGCCAAATTTGCCTATTACTCCAGGTGTTTCTTGACTTCCTACTTTTTGCATTCCAGTCCCCTATAATAAAAAGGACATCTTTTTTTGGGTGTTAGCTCTAGAAGATCTTGTAGGTCTTCATAGAACCATTCAATTTCAGCCTCTTTGGCGTTACTGGTTGGGGCATAGGCTTGGATCATCATGATACTGAATTTTTTGCCTTGGAAATGAACAGAGATCATTCTGTCATTTTTGAGATTACATCCAAGTACTGCATTTCAGACTCTTTTGTTGACCATGATGGCTACTCCATTTCTTCTAAGGGATTCCTGCTCACAGTAGTAGATATAATGGTCATCTGAGTTAAATTCACCCTTTCCAGTCCATTTTAGCTCACTCTTTCATAGCTTGTCAACGTTCACTCTTGCCATCTCCTGTTTGACCACTTCCAATTTGCTTTGATTCATGTACCTAACATTCCAGGTACCTATTCAATATTGCTCTTTATAGGATTGGATTTTGCTTCATTCACCAGTCACATCCACAACTGGGTATTATTTTTGCTTTGGCAGATGACACCACCCTTTTGGCAGAAATTAAAGAGGAACTAAAAAGCCTCTTGATGAAAGTAAAAGAGGAGAGTGAAAAAGTTGGCTTAAAGCTCAACATTCAGAAAACAAAGATCATGGCATATGGTCCCATCACTTCATGGCAAATAGATGGAGAAACAGTGGAAACAGTGTCATACTTTATTTTGGGGGGCTCCAAAATCACTGCAGATGGTGACTGCAGCCATGAAATTAAAAGACACTTACTCCTTGGAAGGAAAGTTATGAGCAACCTAGATAGCATATTCAAAAGCAGAGATATTACTTTGCCGACTAAGGTCAGTCTAATGATGGCTATGGTTTTTCCAGTGGTCATGTATGGATGTGAGATTTGGACTATGAAGAAAGCTGAGCACCAAAGAATTGATGCTTTTGAACTGTGGTGTTGGAGAAGAGTCTTGAGAGTTTCTTGGACTGCAAGGAGGTCCAACAAGTCCATCCTAAAGGAGATCAGTCCTGGCTGTTCATTGGAAAGACTGATCCTGAGGCTGAAACTCCAATACTTTGGACACCTCATGTAAAGAGTTGACTCATCGGAAAAGACCCTGATGTTGGGAGGGACTGTGGGCAGGAGGAGAAGGGGACGACAGAGGATGAGATGGCTGCTTGGCATCATTGACTCAATGCCCATGAGTTTGGGTGGACTCTGGGAATTGATGATGTACAGGGAAGCCTGGTGTTCTGCGCTTCATGGGGTCACAAAGTGTTGGACACGACTGAGTGACTGAACTGAACTGAACTGACTGAAAGAGCCCAAGATCTGTTTCAAGTTCAATGTGGATTCTGTTGTTCTGCTTAGGAGTGTATGCCACTGGCCTTCAGCCATGTCTTCAGGTTTTAGTATTTGACAATGGAGAGGTCAGAATTCTTCTGGGGCAGTACTAGAGGGGTACATATAGACCAGATGCCTAGTATTTACTGCCAGAGGCAACTCCCAGCCATGAGAGACTGTCACACACTATTGGAATCAATTTTGCTCTATCTCTGGTGGGCTACAGTCCATGAGATCACAAAGAGTCAGATATGACTGAGCGACTTCACAATGACGACGACCATATCAGTAAAAGCCTCGTCCCATCCAGTGCTTGGCTGTGTGGTGCTTTATTTGGTGACTCAGATACTAAGAAACTGGGCAGATTTGTTTGGACTTCTATTCCTGGTATCTGGCCTTGTGATGATCTTTGCTTGTTGTTGTTATTCAGTCGCTATGTTGTGTCTAACTTTGAAACCCCATGAACTGCAGCATGCCAGGCTTCCCTGTCCCCCACTAGCTCCAGAGTTTGCTTAAATTCATGTCCGCTGTGTCAATGATGCTATCTAACCAACTAATCCTTTGCTACCCTCTTCTCTTTTTGCTATCTTTGCTATCCTCCATATAATTAGTGTCCTTTCCTTGCATTTGTTACAATGCCCTGTGTTTTGCTCAACAGTTTCTGTATAACGTGCCATGGAGCTCACACTCAGTTTTCAGTTTTCTCTATTGTTGACATCTTATGTTATTATATTAAATTTGTCATAATTAATAAACTAGCATTTATATATTATTAGCTAAAGCTCATTTTAAGATTTTCTAAGTTTTTCACTAATTTTATTCCATTTTAAGGTCTCATTCAGGATACCATGTTACATCTAGTTATCTTGTTTCCTTAAGCTCTTCATGGCTATAACAGTTTCTCAGACTTTGTTTTAGATGACCTTGATGGTATTGGAAATTATAGGTCAGATATTTTGGAAAATGCCCCTCAACTGGAATTCATCTGATATTTTTCTCAAAATTAGACTGAAATAAGCACATCTTAAAAATCATCCCTAATTATACCATCAAAACTTTACTCCCACTAACATTTTGGAGATTATTTTCTTTTATATTTTGGAATGATATAATGTGAAAAATTAGCTAGCATTAATATACTTTGCTCTCTTTCTAAAAAATTATTTTATTGGTTTTTCTCATGCCATTAGGAAACTTTTAGTTGCTGCATTAAATTCCTACAAGTATGTGTCATATACTTGTGTGTGTGTGTGTGTGTGTGTGTGTGTGCACGCGTGCACATTTGTGTGTGCTTAATTGCTCATTCGTATCTGACTCTGTGACCCCATGGACTGCCAAGGTCCTCTGTCCACGGGGATTCTCTAGGCAAGAATACTGGAGTAGGTTGCCATGCCTTCCTCTGGGGCATCTTCCCAACCCAGGAATTGAATCCATGTCTCCTGCATTGCAGGCGGATTCTTTACTCTCTAAACCACCAGGGAAGCCCATCATATGCTTAAGGGGTAGTTTCATCTTCTGTAACAAAAGAAGCCAAAACATCAGTGGTTTAAATAAGACAGACTTTTATTTATCTTTCATATAAAAGTCTCAAAGATAGGTCGTCTGCAAATTTCCTGCAGCACTAAAATGATCAGAGATCCAATATTCATATAATTTGTTCCTCTCCTATCTATACGTCCATCTCATGGATGGAGACAGTTGTTTCAGCTCATTCTGTCAAGTCCACATTATAGTAAGGAGAGAAGAGTAGTAGAGAACTACCTTCCACTGTAAATCCATAAATGTTGCACTTTTATTTTGTGCTTATATCCAATTGGCATGAATTCAGTCACATTAATACCCTAGTGGAAAGGAAGGCTTCAGTTCAGTTCAGTTCACTCAGTCGTGTCCGATTCTTTGCAACCCCATGAATTGCAGCACACTAGGCCTCCCTGTCCATCACCAACTCCCAGAGTTCACTCAGACTCACGCCCATCAAGTCAGTGATGCCATCCAACCATCTCATCCTCGGTTGTCCCCTTCTCCTCCTTCCCCCAATCCCTCCCAGCATCAGAGTCTTTTCNTATACACTCGTGGCTGATTCATGTCAATGTATAGCAAAATGAATACAATATTGTAAAGCAAAACAAACTTAAAAATAAAAATTTAAAAAATAAAATAAAATAAAAATTATCTGTTTATCTGAAAATACCAATGCATTCCATAGAGTTGCTAAGAATTTGCAATGTGTTGGGAATGTGACCACCTCCTTTGAGATGTTTTTCATATGGAATACATTTTTGTAGATTGATAGCCTTTTACTGAGAGCTGGTTATGTTACTTTTTCTTGGTTTTAGCTGCATGGCAAAATACACTTTTGCAAAGCCTTAAAAATGCAAGATGAAATACAATTACAAGTTTACCATGCTAGACAGAGAACCAGACTATGTAGATGAATGCCATTTAGCATTAAGTGCCTTTCCAGTGGTCATGTACGGATGTGAGAGTTGGACTATAGANAGCTGGTTATGTTACTTTTTCTTGGTTTTAGCTGCATGGCAAAATACACTTTTGCAAAGCCTTAAAAATGCAAGATGAAATACAATTACAAGTTTACCATGCTAGACAGAGAACCAGACTATGTAGATGAATGCCATTTAGCATTAAGTGCCTTTCCAGTGGTCATGTACGGATGTGAGAGTTGGACTATAGAGAAGGCTGAGCACCAAAGAATTGATGCTTTTGAACTTTGGTGTTGGAGAAGACTCTTGAGAGTCCCTTGGACTGCAAGGAGATCCCAGAAATCCATCCTGAAGGATATCAGTCCTGAGTGTTCGTTGGAAGGACTGATGTTGAAGCTGAAACTCCAATACTTTGTCCACCTGATGCAAAGAGATGGCTCATTGGAAAAGACTCTGATGCTGGGAAAGATTGAGGGCAGGAGGAGATGGGACAACAGAGGATATGATGATTGGATGGCATCACCAACTCAATGGACATGGGTTTGGGTGGACTCCAGGAGTTGATGATGGACGAGAAGGCCTGGCTTGCTGTGGTTCATGAGGACGCAAAGAGTGAGAAACGACTGAGCAACTGAACTGAACTGATTGACACTAAGTTTCAATGTACTGTTTACAGAGAGCTGGATGACAATTCAGACTTTTATGCTGCTGCTGCTAACTCGCTTCAGTCCTATCCAATTCTGTGCGATCCCATAAATGGCAGCCCACCAGGCTCCTCTGTCCCTGGGATTCTCCAGGCAAGAATACTGGAATGGGTTGCCATTTCTTTCTCTAATGCATGAAATTCCAAAACTTTGGCCACCTCATGCAAAGAGTTGACTCATTGGAAAAGACCCTAATGCTGGGAGGGATTAGGGCAGGAGGAAAAGGGGATGACAGAGGATGAGATGGTTGGATGGCATCACTGACTTGATGGACGTGAGTTTGTGTGAACTCCAGGAGATGGTGATGGACAGGGAGCCCTGGCATGCTGTGATTCATGTGACACGACTGAGTGATTGAACTGAACTGAACTGAATGCATGAAAGTGAAAAGTGAAAGTGAAGGCGCTCAGTCATGTCCAATTCTTTGAGACTCCATGGACTGCAGCCAACCAGGCTCCTCCATCCATGGCATTTTCCAGGCAAGAGTACTGGAGTGAGTTGCCATTGCCTTCTCCTCAGACTGTTATACAGATGCTTAACTCAATGGTATGCATTGTAATATTAAGATGCTATCTGATTTCCACCAATCAGTATGCCACATCAACAAAGACATGATACAGTTGATTGCAAGTGACAATTTGTTTCTTTTTCCTATTCTTCACTTTCTGACAATCTTCACTTCAACTCATTCATTATGGCAAATGCATTTCTAGTAATTTGGACCTTGACATTTCACATGAGTAGAGAAATGCTTAAGTTTTTAGGGTTAATTTGAACAGCTTAAATTCTTTGGCTGTTTAATAATTTTTTAAAAGTAGGAAATAGTATTATTTTGTAGCTCAAATTGTCTTTGAGTGTCCAACCAAAGAATAGCTAGGAGTAACCTTTGCCTACATTGAAGCAGACGCAGTCTACATTGATTGCATCCTCCAAATCTATCTCCACATGGGTCTTGGAAACACTGTACAGCAGTACATATTTCCAAACAAAGTGGAAAGAACATCTGCTGAAGGGTGTATGTAATTTTCCAGTCAATTTGTTCTGTCAAAAAGATAAAGCATTTCATTCCTTTGAAGAAACCAGTAGCACTGGGTGGAGTGGGAGGTGGAGCTTAAAATTGTACAAATTGATGACAGTGTCTCTATATTTAAAATAATTTTTCTGTCACACAGGGGAATGCTAATTCTGCTTTAGTCTTTACTAAATTTCTCCTAATTCTACTATGAGTATTTCTGATACAGAAGTACATTTTTTCAAGAACATATATGATTTCCTGATACTTCAAAATTGCTTGGTAAGGCAATTTAAAGATATTAACTGAGTTTATGCAAAATTGTTACTGTAAACAGTGTCCATGTTATTGATGAGACAACAAAAAATATTTACACTTTTGAGTTAACTTAAAAGTATTTATGTTAGTATAAATGTTTTCCAAAAAGAAAACAATTATTGGGAATTGCTAAAACAATTATTAGGGAAATCATTAATTAATTAAAAATACATGATTTTATTTTTATATCTTTTATAACATAAAAATATTTTATAATTATCATAAATAATAGTAGGAGGAGAAGTTGTGTGCACTGCCATGTTTATCTGTTCTTCTTAACAAGCTTGGTACTCTTACAGGGTAGAGGAGAGGGGAATATGATAATGGATGGTTACTATTGGAATACATCTTTCCTCTTATTAACATAGACTTTATATAGAAGATTAAGAGAAGATAAGTGTACACCATGGACAACATTTACTAGAGTCATTCCCCTTGTGGAAATTAACATCTTATTAAGAGACATCTAAAGAAGCATGCCATGTTTTACATTATATTGACCAGAATAGACTTAGAACTTATGAGTTATAGCTTTGCATTTTCTTAAAGTTTCATATTTATTTTAAGAATGTATAAGATACAGTTTTCCAATTATCTTAAAAGTTTCTTTTTTTATTTTTTTAAAAATTTGTTTTTAATTGGATGATAATTGCTTTACAGTATTGTGTTGACTTCTGCCATACTACAATGTGAATCAGCTATAACTGTACATATGTCCCCTCCTATTGAATCTCCCTCCAACCCCAGTCAGATGTTAATACTACTTGAGAAGTAATGAAATTTGAAGTGACAATAAATATTAGAAAAATTAGAAATGTTTAATATCGTGACATTAGAATGTCACAACCTATTTTAGGAAATATATACAGTTTTCAAGCATATCCACAATATTTGTATTAACATCTCTAAGTTTTCATTATTTCCTTTACTTACATAAAACTCAGGGCTTTTAGTTATGCACTAACTAATTTCCTGCTTCAAAAATATGTTTTATCTTTGTCAAGAATGATAGAACAAGTACTTACTGAAATTGACTAGAATTGGGAAGAACTCAAAATTTTTCCTGTTTAAGTCTTGCTCTATAATGACAGATATTTTGTGCATTGAGATATGCCCTTCTTATGAAAATTAAAAAATTCTAGGAAAGGAAGCATATTTATCAGCCTGTGGAGTGTTAATCAGATGAGATGAGTGGCAGGAAGGTGTGCCCTCTTGGGTGACTGATGCAAGCTGGGGTGAAACCCCTAATGCCCTTGCTAGTCATCTGGAAAAAATCACCAGTCAAAAACTGGCCTTTGCTGTGACACATGAACAATATCACACATCAAAGGCAAAGAACTGTAGGTATTTTCAGTAAGCTAGGAAAGTGAAGTTATAGGGAGAACAAAGCTATTTAATCCCTCCATCAAAATATTCAGGACATAGTATTATTCATCACTTTCATGCTCTTGTTCCTCTAATTTGTCAAATCCATTCTCTTAATGCAGCATTTCACAAACTTTAGTTAGTCATATATCAGCTTCATGATTCATGTCATGTTTAAGCATTCCATATACTTGTAAGTCATATTTTTGTTTATATAAATAATAAAATAAAATTTATATCATTATTATAGATGACATTTCAGTATCATTTTATATTAAAGCAAAGCAAATAATTTGCATTTTTCTAATATCTTTAAATATCATGAATTTAAGAATGGACTTGTTCAATATTTAAAATGTGAAGTAAACTCATAGGCCATACTTTGGAAGTCTTTATTTTTAGGCTCCAATAAGGCAGAAGGACATTTTGTTTTTCCTGATCAATATTAAAACATGTTTCCTCAAACCCATTAACCTTATAATCTTAAGTGAGTTAAATTTACACTTATTTCAGTTCAGTTCAGTCACTCAGTCGTGTCCGACTCTTTGTGACCCCATGAATCGCAGCGTGCAAGGCCTCCCTGTCCATTACCAACTCCTGGAGTTCACTCAGACTCACGCCCATCGAGTCAGTGATGCCATCCAGCCATCTCATCCTCTGTTGTCCCCTTCTCCTCCTCCCAATGCCTCCAAGCATCAGAGTCTTTTCCAATAAATCAACTCTTCACATGAGGTGGCCAAAGTACTGGAGCTTCAGCTTTAGCATCATTCCTTCCAAAAAAATCCCAGGGCCGATCTTCAGAATGGATTGGTTGGATCTCCTTGCAGTCCAAGGGACTCTCAAGAGTCTTCTCCAACACCACAGTTCAAAAGCATCGATTCTTCGGCACTCAGCCTTCTTCACAGTCCAACACTCACATCCATACATGACCACAGGGAAAACCATAGCCTTGACTAGATGGACCTTAGTCGGCAAAGTAATGTCTCTGCTTTTGAATATGCTAGCTAGGTTGGTCATAACTTTCCTTCCAAGGAGTAAGCATCTTTGAATTTCATGGCTGAAGTCACCATCTGCAGTGATTTTGGAGCCCAGAAAAATAAAGTCTGACACTGTTTCCACTGTTTCCCCATCTATTTCCCATGAAGTGATGGGACCAGATGCCATGATCTTCGTTTTCTGAATGTTGAGCTTTAAGCCAACTTTTTCACTCTCTTCTTTCACTTTCCTCAAGTGGCTCTTTGGTTCCTCTTCACTTTCTGCCATAAGGGTTGTGTCATCTGCAATGACAAGCATTAAAAGGAAGAGTTGCCCAACTGTATTTAAACTAGGTGTTCCCTACACACACACACATACACACAAACCCACACTTATGTACATACACATATATACACATACATGTGTGTGTGTTTAGTCACTAATTCGTGTTCAACTCTTGTCAAACCCATGGGCCATAGGTCACCAGGCTCCTCTCTCCATGAAATTTCTCAGGCAAGAAAACTGGAGTGGATTTCCATTTCCTTCTCCAGGGATCTTCCAAACCCAAGATTCAAATCTGAGTCTCCTTCACTGGCAGGCAGATTCTTTACTGCTGAGCCACCAGGGGGCTTCCCCAACATACATACATTCCTAAACAGAAATGGCACAAATGTGAACCAGACATCGGAGCCTACTCTCCAGTCACTCTCATTCCTCACCACTTGCCAAGACTTATTTGTGGCACCACATCTTTTCTTACTTTGAACCTCTCCACCTGAATTTTCCCATCTATAGTTAGAACTGTTCCTAGCTAAATTCAAGGCTCAATTTCAGATCTTTATTCAATTTATTTCTTCTTTTATTATCATAGAAAACCCCTTGCTAAAATATAAGACAGTCTTGTTCCAGTGTTCCTTTTAGAATATGCAGTTTCAGTAGAGTCCATTGTATGACACTCATTGCTGTATTTCCATCACATTCCTTAAGCAAGATCAGAATTCAGGAGAATGGGGAGGAAATAGAGAAAGGGAGGAAACTGGAAAAAGTATTTAAATATCAGCCATAAAGGAGTAACATGAATGACTCTGCCTTAATATTAATAACATTTCTAATAATATTTAGCATTACAAAGTAGTTCATTTCATGAATAGTAAAGAAAGAATTAGAAATAAGTAAGCATCCTAATTGGAGAAGGAAATGTCAACACTTACCAGTATTCTTGCTTGGGAAATCCCATGGACAGAAGAGGTGGCGGGCTACAGTCCATGGTGTCAAAAGAGCTGGGCACACTTAGAGACTAAACAACAACAAAGCATACTAATAATCATTGCAAACATGTATTGAATTGTATGCTACTTATTTCCATTAACAATTTTAAAAACTAATTTCCATAAGAACATCATGAATTTGGTTCTATAGTTATATCCATTTTGGGCTTCCCAGGTGGTTCAATGGGTTAAGAATCTACCTGCAGTGTAGGAGACAAAGGAAACACACGTTTGATCCCTGGATCGGGAAGATTCCCCTGAAGAAAGGCATGGCAACCCACTCCAGTATTCTTGCCTGGAGAATCCCATGGACAGAGGAGCCTGGCAGGCTACAGTCCATAGGGTTGCAGAGTAGGACATGACTGTAGTAACTGAGCACACATCCATGCACCAGAAGTAAATTATCAAATTTAGAGGAAGAGCCTGTCCTCAGAGCCTGAGGTTTTGTTTTCTACATTCCATAATTCATTAGCCAGAAATAAACATATATTTTCATCCTTTATATATAAAAATGTATATCTACATTAAGGTCTTAGAGAATTCAGACCATGCTAAAGTACTGTATGTTATATAAATTATTTTGCATATTATTTTAACTTAATCATTTTATTATAAACATTTTTATAATGAATTGAATGTTTATCTTATGGAACAAATAGCATTCTGTAAGGATTTGTAGCCGAATTCCCTAGATTCTCTCAGTTTATGGGGCTCTCTGTGTCTCAATATTTCTTTCACAGTACTTCTAACAAAAGATGTTTTATTTGTTAAGAAGTGGGATAAACAGTTTAATAAGTGTTGATAGAGAAATAGCCTAGTACCATTTTTTTTAAATGCGCATAAAATAGAGGAAAACAGTTAATTCCTAAATAACTATCACTTCAGTTCAGTTCAGTTCAGTAGCTCAGTCATGTCTGACTCTTTGTGACCCCATGAACTGTAGCAGCTCAAGCCTACCGATCCATCACCAACTCTCGGAGTTCACCCAAACTCATGTGCATTGAGTAAGTGATGCCATCCAGCCATCTCATCCTCTGTCATCCCCTTCTCCTCCTGTCCCCAATCCCTATGAGCATCAAGGTCTTTTCCAATGAGTCAACTCTTTGCATGAGGAGGACAAAGTATTGGAGTTTCAGCTTCAGCATCAGTCCTTCCAATGAACACCCAGGACTGGTCTACTTTAGGATGGACTGGTTGGATCTCCTTGCTGTCCAAGGGACTCGCCAGCCAGCACCAGAGTTCAAAAGCATCAATTCTTTGGCGCTCAGCTTTCTTCACAATCCAACTCTAACATCCATTGATGACCACTAGAAAAACCATAGCCTTGACTAGACGGACGTTTGTTGACCAAGTAATGTCTCTGCTTTTCGATATGCTATCGAGGTGGGTCATAACATCTTTTAATTTCATGGCTGCAATCACCATCTGCAGTGATTTGGGAGTCCCCCAAAATAAAGTCTGACACTGTTTTCACTGTTTCCCCATCTATTTCCCATGAAGTGATGGGACCAGATGCCATGATCTTTGTTTTCTGAATGTTGAGTTTAAGCCAACTTTTTCATTCTCTCTTTCACTTTCATCAAGAGGCTTTTTAGTTCTTCTTCCTTNTAAACCACTGGATTGCACAGGAAATCAGAAGAATATTTTTTAAATATCTCAAAAAATGAAAATGAAAGCACAACTTACTATACTTATGGAATGCAGCATTAAGAACCAGATTTATAGTAATAAATGTTTACATTAACAATAAAGATCTACGATAAACCATCTGACTTTACACCTCAAGGATGCAGACAAAGAAGAAGAAATTAAACCAAAGTTAATAAAAAGCAAAGAAACAATAAAGGTAGGGTAGAAATAAATATAGAATAGAAAAAAAATTAAAAAAAAAACTAGAAAAGCTAAGTTAGTTAGTTTTTTTTTTTTGAGGAAATAAACAAAATCAATAAAATACTAAGCAAAAAAAGGAAACTCAAATAAAATCAGAAATGGGAAAGGAGATATTAACCACATTTCTCAGAAATAAAAATGATTATAAGGAGCAATTATAAACAATAATATGCAAATATAATGGGTAATTTAGAAGTTGATAAATTGCTAGAATCATAAAACCTACCAAGACTGAATCAAGAAGAATTAGAAAATCTCAATTGAACAATTATAAATAAGGAGATTAAAGTAGTCATCAGAATCTCCCAAAGACGAAAAACCCAGGACCAGATGACTTCAAGGCTGAGTTCTACCAAACATTCAGAAAGGAATTAATATTGATTTTTCTTGAATTCTTTCAAAAAATGGAAATAGAGGGTTTAATAACAAACTCATGAGAACAGCATCCCCCTGATACACAAGACATACAAAAATACAGGAAAAGAAAGCTAAGGCCACATCCCTCTTGAATATAGATGCAAAAAACTCAGTAAAATACTTACAAAATTGAATAACACATTAAGAAACTACATTCCAAAGTGAGTTTAACATATACAAATCAATCAGTGGGATATACTACATTACCAGAAAGAAAGATAAAACCTACATGTTAATCTCAATAGATGCAGCAAAGGCATTTAACAAAACTTATCATTCATTCATGATAAACTCTCTCAACAAAATAGATAGTAACGCCTACAAAAGAAAATGTTCTCAAAAAAATAAGGGCGATTTATGAAAACCCCATAGCTAACATAAGCTGAGCGCCAAAGAATTGATGCTTTTGAACTGGTGTTGGAGAAGACTCTTGAGAGTCCCTTGGACTGCAAGGACATCCAACCAGTCCATTCTAAAGGAGATCGGCCCTGGGATTTCTTTGGATAGAATGATGCTAAAGCTGAAACTCCAGTACTTTGGCCACCTCATGCGAAGAGCTGACTCATTGGAAAAATCTCTGATGCTGGGAGGGATTGGGGGCAGGAAGAGAAGGGGACGACAGAGGATGAGATGGCTGGATGGCATCACTGACTCGATGGACGTGAGTCTGAGTGAACTCCGGGAGTTGGTGATGGACAGGGAGGCCTGGCGTGCTGCGACTCATGGTGCCGCAAAGAGTTGGACACAACTGAGCGACTGGAGCGACTGAACTGAACTGAACATCATAATTAATAGGAAAAACAGGAAGCTTTTCCTTTAAGATATGGTATAAGGCAAGACTCTCACTACTACCACTTTTATTTAACACAGTACTAGAATGATTAGAAAGAGCAATGAGGCAAGAAAAAGAAATAAAAAGACTCCAAATCAGAAAGGAAGTAAAATTATACCTGTTTATAGATGGCATGATCCTGTGTGTAGACAATCCTAAAGATACCACTAAAACTGTTAGAACTAACGAATGAATTCAGTAAAGTTGCAGGATGCAAAGTCTTTATTAGCTGTATTTCTTTATGTCAACAACAATTGATCTAAAAAGGAAATCAAGAAAACAATTCTATTTATGATCGCATCAATAAAAGAATAAAATACTTAAGGATGAACTTAACCAAAGAAATGGAAGACTAAGAAGATGAAAGATTACTTGGTTTCATATTAATTTCCCAAAATATGTGTACTAATTTGTACTCCCATAATAAGTATACGAGAAAACCCATTATCACCAACATATGGTATGATCAGACTTCAAAAATTTTATCATTTATATGACTATAGAATATTTTTAATGTGTATGCCAGTGAATTTGAGCATATTTCATATGTGTATAAAATGACCTGCTTTTCTATTTTTAATTGCCCATTTATGTCCTTTTCGCATTTTACAATTGTGTCATTTGTAATATATTTATTATTTTGAACTTGTATTCCTTTAAAACACCACTCATATCTCCAACACTGGAGTTTTTGCAACATTTCTTCTGTATGTCTCAACAGTGGATATGTGAAAAGCTAACTTCAAATTTAAGTCTTCACTCAGAAGGATTTCAAAAAGGCTTCTTGCCCTGACAATTAGACCTAAAATTGCAATTCATCTTCCAGTCTCCACTACCAATTCTTATTAATAGTTTGTTTCCTCCCCCTACATGACACTTATTATCTCTAATCTCTTAACTGAAATGCAAACTCTCAAAAGATTGATATCTCTTTTTCTGTTGTTCATCACTATATCTCAAGAGCTTACAACTGTGCTTGACATAAAACAGGTACTACTTAAGTTTTAAAATAATAAATGAAGTAAAGACTTACTTGTGTGTCGAGGTGCTATTCTTTTGCTTTTACTTGCATTGTAAACACATGTGTTGTAAACTCTCCTAGGCACTCCTTAGCATGATTTATAATTTTGTGTATTATATATTCTGTTATATGAAGTTTTTTATTTTAATGTACTTAAATGAAACTTAGTTCTAATAGTTTGTGTTTTCATATCCTGTTTCAAAAATCTGTCACTGCTTTGTTTTAAAGTCTAATATTTCATATCCACATTTAACAGCTAAGATTTTTCATTATTTTAATTATTATGTTTAATTATTTCATTTATATGTAATAAATTTTAATATATGACTGTGGCTCTATTTTCTAATATAGTCAAATCTTGTTGAAGGACAGTTGTTGAAGAATCTATCTTTTCTCCTCTGAGATTTTTCCATCTCTGTCATTCTCTTTTCCATATATATGAGGGTTTGTTTCTCAGCTCTTTATTTTGTCCAATTTGTATTTTTATACTTTCATACTCATGCATTCTACAAATATTGACATATATATTTTCCTCTTCCCATATGTATGTATTGGCTTCTATTAAATCTTGAGTATTTTCACTTGTTATTTTGTTGATATAGAGTATATTTGTATATAAACTTATCTGCATATACATGTGTAATACTTTACTACTTGTAATACTACAATATTATAGATTATCAATCTAATATTCTTAACAAACAACTTAGTTTGTATTTAGAGGTAATGCTCTAATAATTTGAGAGATCTTTAATCTGAGGATATTCTACATATATTTACTCTTTTAAATGTAAAATCAAAGAAGTTACAGTATGGCAAAATGAATGATAGCTTTGTTTACAGTACATAGCAAGTGAATACTCTGCATTTTTTATTTGAAAATCTCCTAAAAGATTTGAACAATTTAAATTAACCAGTGATTAGGAGCATAATTATTCCTGCTATAAAGGAATACTAAAATTAAAGAAAATGAGATATCTTAGGAGAGGAGATATGATCAAATGGGAATATTACATTTGTGATGGTAATTCTTCTGATATCATTATTTGAGAAATGTTTTCACACCGATTACTAAATGGATTGTTGATTATAATATGACTTATATGGTTTTCAGTGTTGACCAATTAATGATTCATCCACAATATTCAGACAAGGACTACTGTTTTCAAGCTTATTCTTTTTTAATTTAGAGAGAAATCAGGATCAAAGTTTCTGCTCAGTATTTATTTATAAACATAAAGTGTATAAACTTATACCCGACCCACAGGCCAGTCATTCAGTAACAATTTAAAGCACCTATTTGATGCAGGAAGTGTGCCAGATTGTGGTACACAGTGGTAAACAAGAGAGCAGACACTTGCTTTGACAGTTTAGAGAGAAATGTAGAAAATGAAAGGGGATTATATTACTAAGATGGAGTGGGAGATCATGAATAAGAACCAAACCTCGAGCTCCAGACATGCTGTACTCTACTCTCAACTCTACGACTAATTAACTGTGTGACTTCACACAGTTCATTTAATCTGTGTCTCCATTTTCAGCCAGTAATCAAGAGAAAGTAATCACACTAACCAACTGAGTTTTGATTTGAAGGATTTCAGCTCAGTTCAGTTCAGTTCAGTTCAGTTCAGTCACTCAGTCGTCCTTACACTCCAAGGGACTCTCAAGAGTCTTCTCCAACACCACAGTTCAAAAGCATCAATTCTTCAGCGTTCAGCCTTCTTCACAGTCCAACTCTCACATACATACATGACCACTGGAAAAACCATAGCCTTGACTAGACGGACCTTTGTTGGCAAATTAATGTCTCTTCTTTCCAACATGCTGTCTAGATTGGTCATAACTCTTCTTCCAAGGAGTGTCTTTTAATTTCATGGCTGCAATCACCATCTGCAGTGATTTTGGAGCCCCAAAAAATAAAGTCTGACCCTTTTGTTTTTTAATGGAAAGACTTAACTCATGCAAATTATAGAATAGCACATAGCATTTCTCATATGTAGTATGAGATAACTATTTTAACACTATTTTTCTCATCATTACATTTATATCGCAGTGACCTGGATATGACCTTATTTGGAAAAGTCTCTGGCAGTACAGTCGAGTTAAAATGAGATCATACTGGGTTAGGGTGAGTAGGTCTTAAAGCCAATGGCTAACAGACTAATAAATATTGGAAACAGAGAGGCACAGGGGAGGAGGGCATCTGGCAGTGGAGACAAAGATTAAAGTGGGATTGATGGCAGGCACCAAGAGTTAGCAGAAAGGCTTGGAAAATTCTCCCCCCAGAACCTGGAGAAGGAGCATATTCTTGCAGATTTAAGACTTTGAGCACCTACAATGTGAGGATGATTTGTTTTAAGCCACCCAATGTGTGGTGATTTGTTACAGCTAATACAGGAAACTATTAGTAACACATGTATCAATTGTTATTATTCAATTTAAAGACAAGGAAACCAAAGCCCTGTGGTATTAATAACTTGCTCCAAGTTACACAATTACAATAGAAAGTGATGAAGCTAGACTCTAGCATTATGCTGTTTGATTTAAGAGCATATAGTTTAACCACTTTACATTTTTCATATACTGATACATAATCCTAATACCTGTTTTGTAGTCATATTTATTGAAAGCCACTATATGTCAAGTACCACTCTAAGCATTAGAAATCTAAAACCAAACAAAACTGAAAAAAACAATCAACAGTTTGGTCAAGTAAAGGAAGTCAAAATTATTTATGAAAAATATACATTATTTCAACTATTAATGTCATTTAAATAAAATAGATAAGAGATATAGGGGGTTCTGACTGAGAAATGATAGGGAAACTTGGAATTTTAAATTAGGTAATTAGGAAAGATGTCTCTCTTCACATGACATTGGAATAAATTATTTAAAAAGGGACAGTGAGCATGTTTGTGTCTAGAGTACAGAGTCCTAGATCAAGAGAAAAACCAGTATAAATGTCCTAAGGTACATGTATGACTGAGTATTTGAAAAATTGTAAGGAAGCCATTGTGAATGGAGTGGGATACAATGAATAGTAGGCTGGGGACTCTACTCAGTGCTCCAAAATGACCTATATGGGGGAAAAATTTTGGCTTATCTGGTGGCTCAGTGGTAGAAAACTCTCCTGCTAATGCAGGAGACATGAGTTCAATCCCTGGTCCAGGAAGATCTCACATGCTGCAGAGCAACTAAGCCCATGAACCATAACTACTGAGCCTGTGCTCAAGAGCCTGGGAGCCACAACTACAGAGGCCTACACACCCTAGGGCCCATGGTGCACAACAAGAGAAGCCACTGTGATGAGAAACTCTCACACTGCATCTAGAGAGTAGCCCCTGCTCACAGCAACTAGACAAAAGCCCACACAGCAGCAAAAACATAGCACAGCCAAAAATAATAAGTAAACGAATGAGTGGATTTTATATATATATGTATAACTGATTCACTTTGCTGCACAACAAACTAACACAAGACTGTAAATCAACTATACTCCAATAATTAAAAAAAAAAAAAGAACAGGAAAAAATAATAAACAGTAAGAGTTGTGGCTAGAGAGGAGTTAAAGGAACTTTTTAACTCCTCTATGTGGTACGTTTTACATATATGACATAAATACATGAAATAAGCATAAGTTCATGAAAATTAAGTTTAATAGAAAGTAAAAAAGATCCACAGGCTGTGTGGATCTGAAAGAAAAGTTAATTCTTTTATTAGCAATTTTTATATGTCAAGGAAAATGGCAACTCAATATATGTATGAATAATCTTTATATAAAAATTTCTAGTTAGAGTTTGGATTTATACTCTATGCATACAAAATGTTACCTAGAATTATAGCAAGGAGAAAACGCTGCTTCTTATAATATGTATTACTTGTGTTTTCAAAATCACTTGGTTCATAAATTCATTTCATAAAAGGAGTCAAGATAACACTTCAACATAGCTTCATTGAGATCACTATATATGGTGACAGTCACAAGGCTGAAGAAATGAATAAATTATCACATCATCTCTTCCTTTTAATTATTCAACCTATGTTTCTTACTGTAATTTCTCTTAGGATTGGGCGGCTTATTAGTTTAGTGACTGATCTTGATAGTCTACCTTTGCCTTCATTTTAGTCAGTATCTTGATACTGGTAGGTATACCAACTTCTTATAATAGGCTATATCTTTTAAGTGGCATTATGATATTTAATGTTGTTTGACATTCAGTTTATCTTTTGAATGTTGAACCTATATATCTTCATGGGGAATCTGTATATCACTTGTGGGGAAGGTCAGAAGTAGGGTCTATGATTATGAAGTATGGGAAAGCCAATGCTTTGGTATAAGATCAGAGTTACAACCTTGGCATTCTTCCCTTAGTCAAGTACTACAGAGACANTATTTAATGTTGTTTGACATTCAGTTTATCTTTTGAATGTTGAACCTATATATCTTCATGGGGAATCTGTATATCACTTGTGGGGAAGGTCAGAAGTAGGGTCTATGATTATGAAGTATGGGAAAGCCAATGCTTTGGTATAAGATCAGAGTTACAACCTTGGCATTCTTCCCTTAGTCAAGTACTACAGAGACATGTTTCTAATTAACACTGCACTATTAATACCTACTGTATTGAAGTATTAATATGTAGCCCATAGGTTATGAATTCTATACAGTTTTCTATATTTTATCAGTGACCTAGAAGAATAAAAGAGTGGGTTGGCTAGCCCTTTCAAGGAGAAGATTATAATTCAAATTGATCTTGACCAGTTTGAAGAGTAGTTGGAAATAATGAAAATCCTGAGGTCAAGTATAAAGCAGGAGCTATTGTAAGGAGAAACATGATATGTATAAGACAGGGAATGACTAATTAGGCTTTATTGTAGCAGAAAAAAACCTAGAGATCACAGGGGACATGAATTGAACATAATTCAGTTCAACAGAATTATTCTAGAGGCTTGAACACATAATATTGAAATATGCTATAAGAAAGTTATTCTGATTAAAAATTCTGAAGATAAAACTTCATCTACATTTTACGTTCATTGGTTTAAAACTCAGTGTATCAAATTTTGGACAACTGAAATCTGGGGAATTTATATATGGCCCAAAATATAAAAGTAAGATTATGTGATTAGAAATGTGGAATTTTAAGGAAGTAATAGAATTCTTTGAAATGTTTGATTATATAGGAGATGTGAAGAGTGAGTTCATAACTGCCTTGAAGTATACAGTGGAGATTTTAAGAATTGTCGACCAGCTATTCTTAAGCTTCTTTGGAGTCAAAATACTTAATAAAATATCAGCAGGGATGATATAAATTGATGGGGGAAAATTAATCTAAAGAGAGAATATAACCTGATTTGTACTAGAAAAAATATTTTTAATATTTTGCTTCCTAAGAATTGAAGTATGGATTCAAGCTTTTAGGTAATCAAGTCTGAATAGCAAATATTCCCACCCCATTTCCTTCCTCACCCCAACCCTAGTCACACATGCTTCAGATATCACCTATACAGGTAAACATTTTATTTGAGTTTTTAACAGTGACAGTTGATATAAGTAAGCAGTGTATTAAAATATTACTGTTAATTTATAAAAAAAAATATTCATGAAAATGATAGGTTAAAATTTATGTTCTAAAACCAGTCTTTATTTTGATATATGAATTATCTAGCTAATACTTTTCATGTTCACTCTTCCACTACTCAGTTTTGACATCATGGGAAGGCCTAGTTTATATGGAAACAGAAAATTACTTCACTGATAAGATTTAAGTGACACCCAAAATGTGCCTAAAAATATCTACTGTATAGCATTCTGCTAGTTTTCCCTCATGTTAAAACTTCCACTATTTTTCAGGCACTTATTGAAAAGATTTCATATTTCAAGTGAGCCAAGAATATTATACTACCTAAGAGGTCTAACGTATTTAGTTAGCTTTGACTTTGGCATACACTATTTTCTTCCTGATTAAATGTGTACTTTCCACTGTTCCCACTAGCTCCAAAACTCAGTGTCTGAAGGAGTCGCTTGGTGAAGAGATAATATCTGGTGGGTGGAGGAGGAAAGAGTAAGGTCTATCTAAAGCAGTGGCCCCTAGCCTTTTTGACACCAGGGATGGGTTCCATGGAAGACAATTTTTCCGTAGACCAGGTGTGGGGGATGGTTTCAGACTGGTTCAAGTACATTATATTTATCATGCACTTTATTTCTACTACTACATAAGCTGTACCTCAGATCTTCAGGCATTATATCCAGGGAGGTTGGGGGCCACTGATCTGGAGAGTATTGGATCCTGCCCATGTTAAGAGCACACAGATCTGTAAGCACACTCACATGGGCACCAACAGCAAGACCATAGGGATGGGATTTCCCCAGTAGAGCTATAAAGCATCTTAAAAGGTGAATTGGAAGAGTCTTAAGCTATCATATATTTTGCTAAGCACCAGCCATGCCTGCAAGTTTGTAATAATTGGGTTCAGTTTAATTCAGTCGCTCAGTTGTGTCTGACTCTTCACGACCCCGTGAATAGCAGCACACCAGGCCTCCCTGTCCATCACCAACTCCCAGAGTTCACTCAGACTTATGTCCATCGAGTCAGTGATGCCATCCAGCCATCTCATCCTCGGTCGTCCCTTTCTCCTCCTGCCTCCATCACTCCCAGTATCAGAGTCTTTTCTAATAAGTTAACTCTTTGCATGAGGTGGCCAAAGTACTGGCGTTTCAGCTTTAGCATCATTCCTTACAAAGAAATCCCAGGGCTGATCGCCTTCAGGATGGACTGGTTGGATCTCCTTGCACTCCAAGGGACTCTCAAGAGTCTTCTCCAATACCACAGATCAAAAACATCAACTCTTCAGTGCTCAGCCTTCTTCACTATCCAACTCTCACGTCCATACATGACCACAGGAAAAATCATAGCCTTGACTAGATGGACCTTAGTCGGCAAAGTAATATCTCTGCTTTTGAATATGCTATCTAGGTTGGTCATAACTTTTCTTCCAAGGAGTTAACGTCTTTTAATTTCATGGCTGCAATCACCATCTGCAGTGATTTTGGAGCCCCCCAAAACTAAAGTCTGACACTGTTTTCACTGTTTCTCCATCTATTTCCCATGAAGTGGTGGGACCAGATGCCATGATCTTCATTTTCTGAATGCTGAGCTTTAAGCCAACTTTTTAACTCTCCACTTTCACTTTCATCAAGAAGCTTTTTAGTTCCTCTTCACTTTCTGCCATAAGGGTGGTGTCATTTGCGTATCTGAGGTTATTAATGTTTCTCCTGACAATCTTGATTCCAGCTTGTGTTTCTTCCCGTCCAGCATTTCTCATGATGTACTCTGCATATAAGTTAATCACCAATGCAATATTCTATTTTCCTAGAAAATGCTGATAGAACATCAGTTTTATCTAATATTAACATACTGAATGATTTGGACAGCTTGTATTTGTGAGTCTATGAATTCTAAAAGAAGAAGTGAGTAGAAAGGATTGTGAAAATATGTTCCTGACTATCCTACTTTGTTCTGAAACTATGTTAGTAGAAGCATATAAATTATTTATGCTTCTATGATAAATTGCAGTTATACCTGTGTTGAGAACTAAAAGCATCCAGGTCTTCTGTTTCATTCAAAAGCAATTATATTTCCTTGCCTTACAACTATTGTTAAAAGTAATCAAATAAAAAATTAAATTCAAAGAAGTTTTGCCTAAGGTATAAAAACCATATTCAGTTCAGTTCAGTTCAGTTCAGTTGCTCAATCGTGTCTGGCTCTTTGCGACTCCATGAATTGCAGCATGCCAGGCTTCCCTGTCCATCACCAACTCCCAGAGTTCACTCAAACTCATATCCATCGAGTCAGTGATGCCATCTAGCCATCTCATCCTCTGTCGTCCCCTTCTCCTCCTGCCCCCAATCCCTCCCAGCATCAGAGTTTTTCCAATAATCCTCAGGAATATCAGTCTGATGACAACTAAATAATTCCAAAACACCATATACTCAGTTTCCCCTCAGAGATTATTAATCTTCCTAGCACTAAATTTATGGATCACCTATTCAGTAATTCTTAAAAGACTTCATGAATCAAAAAGCATGAGTGACGAAACAATGAAATATTCAGACCAGAGGAATTCAACATATATATATATATATNCCTCAGGAATATCAGTCTGATGACAACTAAATAATTCCAAAACACCATATACTCAGTTTCCCCTCAGAGATTATTAATCTTCCTAGCACTAAATTTATGGATCACCTATTCAGTAATTCTTAAAAGACTTCATGAATCAAAAAGCATGAGTGACGAAACAATGAAATATTCAGACCAGAGGAATTCAACATATATATATATATATGTATATGTATATTTATTTCCAACTTTAAGCCCATCAACTTTGCGGCCTTCAAGGAGCTTAATGTATATAGCGATGGCAAGTCCATGAAGCAAAAATTATACTGGTGAATAGTAGTAGATGTTTGTGGTAAACAAAAGGAGTGGTGTGAAATCAAACCAAATAATCATGGAAAACCTCACAGAGGCAATACTTTAGCAACAGCTAAGCTGCACAAACCATGCCTTTCATTCCAGTCATGCCTTTGCTTCTACTGCCCCTTGTGCTTTGTCATCATCACCCAAATAACTGCACTTTTTCCATTAAAATTGATTTCAATTGCGATTGAGAGACATTTAAGCTAATATTCTTATAAGCAAGTGATATGTGAGTCTGTACCTCAATGGAAATGTTTGTGTTAGTGATATGTGAGAGTCATTTATATCCTTATTACCCTCCTCTGGATAAGAAATGGTGACATGTGAAGTGAGAGAATCCAACCCCACACCTTCCTCTCTAGTCTTATTTCCATGGGATGACCTCTTTACATTTCTATTTTTTGTTCTGGTAATTACCTCCATAATTCTAAACATTTTGGTATTTTCTCTTTTCTTGATTTATCTGCTCAAGATAGTATCTATTGATTCTCTAACATGAAAGATGAGATTTTTTTACTAACATTAACCCTTGTGATATAAATCACCTCTTTCTAAGTTTAAAACAGTATCTAAGGTTATTGTATAGTATTTTTTAAAAGGGAACTCACTTTCAAATTCACAAGAATTATTTTATTATTCCTCATTGCTTACTGAACTATGTAGAAATATATAATTTTGAAACTCCAGTTCTTCTAATACTCAAGTCTATTGATTTGGCTCTACATTCAACATCTCTCCTACCAAGGATTGTCTTGCTGCTGAACAAATGTTTCCATGGCTTTACCTTTGTTCATAACATTTCCCTTTCCATAGGCCTCCCCCTGTTGGGTTCTGAAACATTCTTCTGGGTCTAGCTCTTATGCTATCTCATTTTGCAAACCAATTATCTCCCACAAGAAGCCACCCCTCTTACTTGGACATAGCTTGCTAGCATCCTCTGTCCATGAGATTCTCCAGGAAAGAATATTAGAGTGGTTTGCCATGTCCTCCTCCAGGGGAATCTTCTCAATCCAGGGATTGAACCCACATTTCTCACATCTCCTGCAGTGGCAGGTGGCTTCTTTACCACTAGCACCACCTGGGAATTTCAATATTCAAAGAAGTTGTCAATACTTATTTGACTACATGATTTAGGTTACCTGGAAAAAAAATTATATGTGTGTGTATATATATATATAGCCAGAAAAAATATATTACTGAAGGAGAAGGAGTACTAGTAGTATTTAATAGACAACTACTGGTTCATAATCATTATTTACATTTGATAGAGCTTCAAAAAATCAAGGTTATTTGTTAAATCTTGAATATTGGGGCTCTGATTATCAGAACAATTGCAATTTTTTCAGTGCCTTTTGGGATAAACATTTTTGGAATAGTTTTATTTATGTCTACCATCAAGGAGAGGCAAATGTAGGTCATTATTGGTGGAAAGATAAAATGTCTTATTCAATCTGGGAGTCATATTATTCAACTAGATTTCCTTCACTAGAAAAAAAATAAAATTTAATATATACGTATACATTTTTCCTTTTTGATTAAAAATATAAACATTTATCACATATATCTCTCTTAATTTTATCAGATTCTTATAAATTAACATTTTATAAAAGACTAAATAAGCAAAGTTTTATCTACTGTACTTATAGTTTAAGTAATATATTATTAAATGTCTATTGCATAATTTTCTTATGACTAATATAATCAGATAATTCAGAGTGAAGAAGCAGAGTTTACAATATTCAGTCTTACAACTTTACAGATGAGGAACGTGAAGCTAGAAAGTGAGTAAGGACACAAAACATATTAATAACAGAAGGTGAATCAAAGCTCAAGTCTGTAAAACTACAGATTTCTTCATTTTCCATAGTCCTCCAATTTGTCTCCACTAAAAATAGCTTTTGTATCTGAATAAAGTATGGATTTTTAATTTAAAGTACTGCATCAATATTGGTTAGTTAATAGTAATGCATGTACCATACTAATATAAGATGTAAAATGCAGCATAAAGTGGGTGTTGGTTATATGAGAACTATCTTTTCAAATTTTTGTAAAGTTAAAACTTTTGAAAAGCAAAAATTATTTTTTAATGTTTATATTTAGTATAAAAATAGATGAAATATATCACTAACATGGTCTACAAATAATGTTTTGTTTAGGAGATTAAACTGAAGATTAACAGAATCAGTTGTAACCCAAATATATTATTTCTAATCAAGGATCTTTTTTGCTAAACAACTTCCAATTGCACCATATTTTATGTGTATTTGCATACACATGTATTATAACTGTGGTATTGGCTTACCTTTTGTATCTTCACTTAAAGATGATGGTTTCAATATTATGAACCAAATAGCCATAGAGTGTATTTAGATGATATAGATGATATAGTACTATTCTTGACATGAAAGATCACCCAAAACAAACAAACAAACAAAAAAAGTAGCATTGTCTTTCCCTTGTTATCATCTTCATGCTACCAAAGTAGGCAAAGAAAATATATTTAAATATGCCTATTTCAATTTTAGTTACTGGCTGTAGTTTCCACTGATATCTGTGGAAACAACATCTTAAAATTTACAGTAAAGATATCGAATAAAGGCAACTTCTGACTCAGGTTAATTAGCTTTCCCTTTGTAAGTTATTTTTATAGGATTTTAGTGGGTAAAATTTTGGAATATTTCTCAGCCTGGCTCAACCAAATGTTTTTATAACTTCGTGTATGTGTCAAAGGTCCTCTGCGGGAATTCTGTGGGAAATATGCAGACTGACCTGCACATAAGGAACAAGGAAAACATCACAGCATGAGATGATATGGAAGTTAAAATGAAATATTTGCAGCTCTGTGCATGGCTTCTTTAAAATCTTCCATAGGCGATCTGCATTGTGCTGACAGGGGAGTCCCATTTTTATGGTTAGGATGCTATTTAGAATTAGGCACTCTCTGAATATGATTCTTTGCACAGATTTAGAATCCATTAAATATTGTGTGAAAAGAACGGTGATATTTGAGGCTTTGTAACTTAAATCAATTTTGTTTTGCTGTAACACACCAAAGTAGGGATGGGAAGGGACACTGTCCCTTCCCATTTTTGTTGGTGAATGTCTTCATAATAAATGGAAGCTAAAATGTGCTGTCAGAAGTCTATGTGAAATCTTCACTGTTATGCAATTAGCTGCCAACATTATCACTGATCGTTGCCTTTAACAACAAAAAGAATGTTCTTGTGAAGTTTTATCTGCTTAATTTCTCTGGGATCTATTCCTTAAAAAATTTCTACTTCTTAAAAATTTATACTCCTTAAAAACATTTTAAGTACAGTTTTTGAAAATGTCCTTAATTTTTAAATAATTTAACTATTATATGCTCTGATGATTAGGAAGAAATAGTAGTGATTTAGTGAGACTATTTTTGAAAGTGTTCATGAAATATCAATGCTGCGGTATGTTGTTTGTTGTTCATCTTACAAAATGACTTAATAATTTTGTTTCTGAGTTATTCAATTTCACTAATGCCTTGAGAATATTTCATACAAAGAATAGAAGACAAAGTGAAATTAAGGGACAAAAACTCCTCACTGCCATCTCAAGATTAAAGAGAAAAGTTAAAAACAGCAAACTATTTTAAAAGGGATAGAATTAATAGGAAGTGTTATTTTTTTTCTCCTTTTAGCAAAATATATGTAAGGTTTTATTGTTAAAATTAGATTGCAAACTAGACCACAGTTTTAAATTTCAATGTTTGAATTTCAATAATGATGTACATTAAGTATAAACATGGCTCATTTCTCAACACAACATAGAATCTCACAAATCCAGTTTTTAAGATTTATTGCAGTATACGAAATAGACACAGAGAAGTGGTAGTATTCATTGCTAAAGTTTTCAATTTTTTAAACTACTTAAGATGCACATCCTTTAAGTTTGGTTATTCTTCTCTAACATAGTTAGAATTATGATTTCGCTTATTCTAAGCATCCTAACTGAATCATTAACACAGATAAAATCTGCCAGTTAAAAGAACCTTTTTAAATTAGGGAAAATGCTGAGTTTTAGTTAGTTAATTTGTTGATTTGATAAACATTTTCTGGCTATTTAGGAATAGTTCCTCAAAGTATTTGGCATGAGATACTAAAAGTTACTAATAAATGATAGTATCAGTAACTTTCTGAATATGAGTGAATCATCAGAACCAGGAGAGATGGACTGACAAATCAGACTCCTTCAATGACACTAAAGGGATTAAAATTAAAAAAAAACAAAAACCTTGAACAAATATGAAGTATCACTGTAACCTACACAGACCCCATAAACTTATAAAAGTCATAGTTTCTCTTGAAGTTCTCTTTTGCTTGAGGCTGGGGGTGAATAGTTTCTTTGATTCTTCAGTATACTGTCATTTAGGATACTTAGAGTGGAAATGAAAGTAAAGCTTTGGATACTCTTCTTCCATCCCTTCAAAATACAGATAGAAGATTACGCAGAAATTTTCAGGGAACCCAGAAACAATATGAAGCCATTCAGAGGATTCTTTTAGATTCCATGATCCAGAAACTAACAGGCCTGGTTTTAAAAGATATTCCATATTCATAAACTTTGTATCTTTCAGAGAAAGTAACATTTTTAGCACCAGTCTAAAAAAGCTTAGATTAGCCCCATGAACTAATATGGCTTTTGTTTGTTTGAGTTTTTTGAATCATTCATTTTCATATTTTGTTGCAGTGGCATTCTGTGCTTGCTTGATTCAATGGATAAATAGAAATTATATCCATAAATTATGATAAACATATTTTCATTGCTATATGTTTAAGTTAAAATGTTTGTATTTCTTTATAATTAAATTAATCCATGAGAACACTTTGATGAGACCAAGATTCTATAATCAGAGCTTTTGATACTTAGAATATTTTATTTTTAAATATATACCTTTTAATCTGAAGACAAACTTTAATTCATTTTCTAGCTTTTTTATCTGTCATTTGATCAGTTTTTTTTTTTTTTGCAAAATATAGAGACAAATTTCACTTACATAAATAATTACCAATAATAAGTTTCTGTTTTTAAACAACTTACCATATAGTTTCAGGATACTATTTAGTTTCATTGATTCAGAGTTTGAATAAACAATAATATGATTTTTTTTAAATGAATATTGAATGCTATATTAAAGCCACTTTTATTCTTTAATGTAAAAGACAAGGAATGCATTCACAACTTATAATAAGGCTGAAAATTATCAATAGTGAAATGTTTTCATGATGAGACATCATGATCCATATTCAGTTGTCATTGTTCAACTATTACTTAGAAAATATTTTACACTGAGCATATAGCTTAACTCTCTTGACTATGTGTATAATAGAATACATAAAGTTTTTACATTTACTCAAGTTATGTAATAAAGTTTTAAAAAGAACAACCATTATACAAATACGTAGCTATATAGTTAAGATTAAGAACTTTGTATTCATTGAAACTATGTCTAAGAAAGTGAAAACACAGATCACATACTGGAGTAGATACTTGGCATACATATACACACACACACACATACACACACACATATATATATGTAACTGAGAAAATCTTCATATCCAAAGTATGTATGAACTCCTAACATTAGGAAAAGAGAAAGAATCCAATACGGAGGATGTGGACAAAACATTTGAAAAAGCATTTCACAAAATGGGACAGTTTCACATGGCCAATAAATATTTGAAAAGATTTACAATGTTATTAATTATCAGGGAAATGTGAATTAAATCTAAAGTTAGATTTTTTTATATATACACCAAAATGGCTATTATTAAATGGTCAGTAAATTATAAGAATTGAAGAAGATGTATAGTTAAGGGAAATCTCAGACATTGCTGGTTGGAATGCAAACTGATACGTTTTGACACAATCTAGTAAAGCTGAACATACTTTTACCCTAGGATCCAGCAAACTCACATCTAGAATTATATCCAGAAAAACTGTGTAATTATATGTGTGAAAGTACAGAGGAATAGGAATGCTTAGAGCAGTGAGTTTCATATTAGTAAATACGAGCAAACAACTTCAATGCCCAACAAACTAGAATGAATACTTAAAACGTGAAATATTCACACATTGTATGAGTAATCAACAAACTCCACACAATAAGTGACTCACAAAATATTTAGTGAAAGAAACTCAGTTTTTAAAACTTACATATTTTTTGTTTCCTTTAAAATTTAAAAGACTGGGGGGCTTGACTCTAATATTTAACATCACATAATTATGTAGCAATAACCTAAAGAATATCATATTAAGGATTATCATGAAAGCCAAGATATTGGTTATCTTTGGAAGAACAGATGAGAGAGGCTGGGAGAGGAAACAAAGGAAACTTCAAAGGTGATAGCTATATTCTGTATTTTCCTCTGAGTCAATCAATATGTTCATTTTATGATAAAACTCAAATTTTTATTTGAATACTTTTATATATGCATGTTATACTTTAACAATAAGATGGGATTTTTGTGTGTGTGACTAATAAGCGCAGGCGACTGCGAGCCACCGGCTCACTAATAAGCGCAGGCGGCTGCGAGGCGCCGGCTCACTAATAAGCGCAGGCGGCTGCGAGGCGCAGGTGGCTGCGAGCCGCCGGCTCACTAAGCGCAGCCCAGACGAGCCACCCCACGTCCAAGAGTCAGCGGCCGAGAGTCCCAGGCAGTGACGGTGCAGGAACGGCTGGGAGGAACCACCCCACTTCCCACTCAGCGCGGCCGAGAGGCGCTACCCACGTCGGAGGACAGAGACAGCGGCTGAGAGCCCCGGGCTGTGGCAGCGNGCTTTCTAAGGCCCACTTGACTTCACATTCCAGGATGTCTGGCCCTAGATGAGTGATCACACCATCGTGGTTATACAGCACATGACCCACATCCTTGTCTGACTCAATGAAACTATGAGCCATGCTGTATAGGGCCACCTAAGATGGACAGATCATGATGGAGATTTCTGACAAAACATGGTCCACTTGAGAATGGAATGGCAAACCACTTCAGTATTCTTGCATTGAGAACCCCATGAACAATATGACTCCCCAGATCAGTAGGTACCCAACATGCTACTGGAGAAGAGTGGAGAAATAACTCTAGAAAGAATGAGGAGACAATTCCAAAGCAAAAAAAAAAAAAAAAAAAAAAAAAAAAAAAAAAAA
>SJYA01001456.1:895690-1057955 GCA_006410615.1 Neotragus moschatus
AAAAAAAAAAAAAAAAGACCAGCTATTATGAATACAGCTGGGTGCCTTTACTTGAATTTAGGTCTTTGAAATGAAAATGAATGTGAGGGGGAGAAAATGGTAATCTCAAGCAGCACTGCGTTGAGACCCTCTAGTGGGAAGTGGCATTATGCGGAAAAAAAGATTTCTTCCTTGTTATATCCCTTTTGATATAGTTGTCATACTATTTTGGAACCATGAGTCCTTGGTGGCTGGGACAAGTAAGAGACAGAATCAGGGGCATGGGACACAGAAGGATATACTTGGGAAAATGGTGAAAACATCCCTGTAACTGGTGAAAAACTTTCAGCTGTTTGGTGAAGAAGTTGAATTTTTGGCAGTGCATCAGCAATTTCCAAGGGGATGTGAATGCCCTGGAAAGCAGAAAGCAGCAGGCCTAATCATGGCAACTTTGAGGACAGATAAAAGAGCAGTAGAAACTGCAATGTTCAGTGGAATAGAAGTGTGCTCCAGAGGGGGGAAAAAGGCAGCTAAATCTAACACAGTGGTAAAAATCATGTTGATCCCACTAGAGATGGCTAGTCTTGGTGATCTGTACAATATACACAAATACCAATTCTTAGAAACAGAAAATGGCTCTAGCAGAGAAGAAGCTGTTGCCCCAAAGGAAGTAGGATTTGTCATAAGCACGTGTAGAAGCCAGAAGACTCTCCAGAGTTCTTGAAATCTTGGCAATGGATTGTGTGCTGGGGTGAGCTGTGGAAACTGAATTCCTACACTTGCAAGTAGCAAGAGATCAGTCCTGGGTGTTCTTTGGAAGGAATGATGCTAAAGCTGAAGCTCCAGTACTTTGGCCACCTCATGCAAAGAGTTGACTCATTGGAAAAGACTCTGATGCTGGGAGGGATTGGAGGCAGGAGGAGAAGGGGACGACAGAGGATGAGATGGCTGGATGGCATCACTGACTCGATGGGCATGAGTTTGAGTGAACTCCGGGAGTTCGTGATGGACAGGGAGGCCTGCCGTGCTGCGATTCATGGGGTAGCCAAGAGTCAGACACGACTGAGTGACTGAACTAAACTGAACTGAAATTGAAAGGGATGCTTCATTCATGGTTAAACTGGCATTTACTTCTTAATAAGTATTATGATTTTTTTAAGTTAGATATTATTTATGATGACTATTGACATTTTTTACCATTTGCATTTTGAAATTTTAGTGTTGCACATAAATCTGTAAGGTTTAATTATTAATTATCTACTTTATATTGCAGCAAATGGCTTTCAAACATACTAATTTTTCTTCATATTAAAAACATAGAATGTGCTTATATTTGTCAACCTTTTATTGCATTTTACCCCATTGTTTCTGAATTTAGAACATTGCTTCCCATCAAATGCACCCAGATTAAAAGATATTCATTTAATTTTCTTCTGTTTTTATAAATGTATAAATATTCAATGTACTCGAATGGGCTTCTCTGATAGCTCAGTTGGTAAAGAATCCACCTGCAATGGAAAGAAAAAGATGGTGGAGGAGTAGGTAGATGTGGAGTACATCTCTCTTGATGGATAGATACAACAGGAATACACCTTCAGACACAGAAGTGCATGCAGAACACCAGCTGATAGCGGACAGGAGTACCTGACCAGAGGAAAAGAATATATAGACTGATGCAAAACTCGGTAGGATGAAGCAACTAGGGAAAAAACAGAGGTGTTAGTAGGACTGGACCTGCCCTCGGTGGGTAGGAGAACTGAAGCATGGGGTCTGATCCCCACATCGGGGGCAATTGTCTAAGTCAGAGGAGAAACATTTAAGGCTGGGAGTGAACCAGCTGATCTGTGGTAGCCTAACTGGAATGAGACTCAGACAGTCCTTGCTGTAGCCATACATACCCCAGTCAGGGACATAGATCTCCTGGAAGGTGCAATGGCTGGGAGCTGGAGTTTAGGATTGTGGAGCAATCCTAGGGCAAGGGCTACTGTCGACTGTGGAGAGACAGATCGAGGCGATGTGAGGGAGGAGATTGTGGTGGGAAATGCCTGTGGAGGAAAGCCAGGCACCCATGGAAGCAAGGCAACACTGCTGAGTAATGCTTAGGGGATGGAGCCATCACCATAGCCTCTCTTCACCCAAATGTTGGCATTGGATGCTGAACAATAGAGAAGCTGGCCAATCAAAGGCCTGATGCACTGAACTACAGAGTAGGACCCCACCCAGGGTGCCCCTTAAGTGTCAAATGTGCCAAAGTACAGAGAAGGACCCCAGTCAGGATGGCCCCTCTATTTGCCTGATGCATTGAACAATAGAGAAGGACTTCAAGCAAGGGTGTCCGCTATGTGCCTGAACAGGCAGAGCTACAGAGAAAGACTGGCCAAAGATGCTTTCTGGTTGCCAGCTATAAGAGGCTCGAAAAAAGACTCTGATAGGGCCATAACTTTTGTGGACGAGGTAGTCGGTGCCCCTGCACACTTGATGCCGCCAGGGTCCCTGCAAGCCAAGCAGCTGCACCACCTTCATGCTTAACTCTTACTGGGGCAGAGCTGCCACAGGCAAAAATGTCTTCCGTCTATGCGTGCAAGGTCACTTCATTCGTGTCTGACTCTTTGCGACCCTGTAGACTGTGGCCTACCAGGCCTCTCTGTGAGGGTGGGGAGTTCTCCAGGCAAGAGTACTGGAGTGTATTGGCCAATACTGCTTGGCATACTCTTTTAGAGCACTATATTTCCTGCTTCCCTAGCTGCCAACACCTCTGAATACCTGGTGCTGCCAGAACCCCTGCAATGCAAACAGCTGCACCACTTCCATACCTGGCCCTCACAGGGGGCAAACCTAAGTCTTTCAGGGCAGCCTTAGGACCAAACTTCAGTGGACAACCCACGTGCAGAGATGGAAATCAAACCACAATTGAAACCCAGGGGCAGTGTAACTAAGGAAGAAGACCCTAAACCTCCCCACCATCTGTACAAGCTGCAGCTTAAATCCACACAATCAACTAGGCAGACTCTGTGTCTACGGAATATATAAAAGTCATTGAGAGCTCCTACAAAAGAAAATGCACTAGTTCTGATAGCTGTGGATATTGGAGGCAAGAATGCACAGAAGTAGGACAAGATTAGAATCTGAGCTGCCTCCACAACAGGTCCAAAGATCAGCACAGTGTTGGAGGGCTGACCTATTCTGTAGATTCTCTTGGATTTTTTCACCCACTTCCATGCTGTTTTAGTTGTCGATTTTATTGACACTGCTTCTGCTAAGTCACTTCAGTTGTGTCCGACTCTGTGTGACTGCATAGACGGCAGCCCACCAGGCTCCCCCATCCCTGGGATTCTCCAGGCAAAAACGCTGGAGTGGGTTGCCATTTCCTTCTCCAATGCATGAAAGTGAAAAGGGAAAGTGAAGCCGCTCAGTTATGTTCAACTCTTAGCAAACCTAAGGACTGCAGCCTACCAGGCTCCTCCGTCCACGGGATTTTCCAGGCAAGAGTACTGGAGTGGGGTGCCATACACTATGAAATCTAATTAAGCTTTGTAATTTTCTTTTTTTCTTTTTTTTTTTCAGTCACATATTTTATTGTTGCTATAAACCTCTGCCTCCATGTTGGACTTTTGCAGTTCTAGGGAGTTTTCCTTTTTTAATTTTCTTTTCTTTTTTAATTTTAATTTTTAACTTATTATTATTTTATCTAAATTTATTTCTTTGCTTTTCCTTCTGTTCTTTTCCCCTTGCAGTTAATCTTTACTGTATAGACATCTTCTTTATCTCCTTCTATTTAACTTTGCATATCTATTTTCTTTTTTTTTTCCTTTCCTTTCAACATATTTGTTAGTTTTATTTTTTGTTGCTTTATTCTCCACTTGGCATCTTGCTTTAGTTTTCTTTTCTAGTTTGTGCTTTAGTTAGTTTTGTTCTGGTAGACATGATTTTTGGTTTTCTATTTTTCTGGATCAATCTATTGTACTTTTGTTGGACTGCTCTGATTTTGCTTATGGGTGTATATGTATATGTATATATTCAGCTACACTTTTTATTGTTGTTATAAATCTCTGCCTCTACATTAGGCTGTTCAGTTCTGCAGAGTTTTCCCTTTTTTTCCCTCTTTTCTTTCTTCTTCTGTTTTTTTTTCTCTTTTTTTTCATTTTAATTTTTAATTTTTTAAACATTATTATCTTTATATATTTATTCCTTTGCTTTTCCTTCTGTTCTTTTACCCTTGGAGTTAATCTTTAATATATATAAATCTTCTTGATCTACTTATATTTAACTTTACGTGTCTATACTTTCTTTCCTTCATTTCCTTTCAACATATTTGTTTTATTTTCATTGTTTTCTTCCCACTTGGCATCTTATTTTAGTTTTGTTTTCCACTTTGTGCTTTAGTTAGTTTTGTTTTTAACTGATAAACATAATATTTGATTTCCTTTGTTTGCCAGATCAACCTTACTTAATTTTTGTTGAACTGTTTTGACTTTCCTCAAGATTGTAGCAGTATATGAGTATATTCTATTATTTTAGTTATTATTTGTCTAATTTTGTGATTGCCATAGGTCTGGTTCATCTTTGGTTTCTCATTTTTGAATATTTGTTTTAATATCATGTAATGCCATAACAAGCCACTTGTGGAGCCTTCATTCCTGATCAGAGATCAAACCCTGAGCTTTTTCAGTAGGAGAACTGACTCCAAGACCCTAGACTACCAGAGAACTAACCATAGGGAGTATCAAATAGTGAGAACTCACACAAAGGAAACCACTTGAAAACAACCACCCAAAGACAAATAACACCCTGATTACTACATCTACATAATACACAAAACAAAAATACAAACTCAATCATCAGCAGACAGGATTACTACCTAACTCAGCCTTGCCCATCAGAGGAAAAACAAACAAAAACTTGGTACAAATCACACCCTATATGAAGCTTACACAAACTACTAGACCAACCTTAGAAGAGAAGAAACCAAAAGAAAGAAATAATTTAACTCTGAAGCCTGGGAAAAGGAGACATCAAACAAAATAAGTTAAAAAAAAATAATGAAAAGGCAGAGAAACACTAGACAAATGAAAGAATAAACTAGAAACAGAGAAGTCCAAAAAGATGAAGAGGAAGTAAGCAAACTCTCTGAAAAGGAATTCAGAATAATAATAGAAAAGATGATCAAAAGCCTTGAAAACACAATGGAGAAAATGCAAGAATGAATTAATGAAGAACTAAAAGAATTAAAGAATAAACATACAGAGACAGGCAACACAATTAGTGAAATTTAAAATACTTTAGAAGGAACCAATAGCAAAATATGCAAAGCAGAAGAATGAATCAGTGAGCTGGAAGATAAAATGGTGGAAATAACATCTGAAGAGCAATATAAAGAAAAAAGAGTGAAAAGAATTGAAGATAGTCTCAGAGACCTCTGGGACAATATCAAATATACCAACATTCAAATTATAGGTGTCCCAGAAGAAGAAGAGAAAAAGAAAGGGTATGAGAAAATTTTTGAAGAGATTATAGATGAAAAGTTCTCCAACATGGAAAAGGAAATAGTCAATCAAGTCTAAGAGTCACTAAGAGTCCCATACAGGATAAACCCAAGGAGAAACATGCCAAGACACATACTAATCAAACTAACAAAGACTAAACACAAAGAAATAATATTAAAAGCACCAAGAGAAAAACAACAAGCAACATATAAAGGAAAAATCATAGGCTTAACAGCTGATCTTACAGCAAAAATTCTGCAGGCAAGAAGGGAATAGAAAGATATATTTATAGTTTTAAGGTACTGAAAGGGAAAAATCTTCAGCCAAGATCACTGTACCTGACAAGGATCTCATTCAAAACTGATGGAAAAATAAAAAGCTTTTCAGACACAAAAGTTAATAGAGTTAAGTACCACCAAGTCAGGTTTACAGCAAATTTTAAAGGGACTTATATAGTCAAGAAATACAACGGAAGAAAAAAAAATCTACAAAATCAACCCCAAATAATTAATAAAATGACAATAGGAACATATATATCAATAATTACTTTAAATGTAAATGGATTAAATGCTCCAACCAAAAGACACAAATTGGCTGAATGGATACAAAAACAAGACATATACTGTCTACAAGAAACCCACTTCAAACCTAAAGACACATATAGACTGAAAGTGAGAGGATGGAAAAACATTTAATGGAAATGGAAAGCAAAAGAAAGCTGGAGTAGCAATCCTCATGAGACAAAATGGATCTTAAAATAAAGAAGATTCCAAGTGGTAAGGAAGGACACTACATAATGATCAAGGGATCAATCCAAGAGGAAGACATAACAGTTGTAAATATCAATGTACCCAACATAGGAGCACCTCAATACATAAGACAAACACTAACAGACATAAAAGGAGAAATTAACAGTAACACAATAATAGTAGGAGACTTTAACACTCCACTCACACCAATGAACAGATCAACAAAATAGAAAATTAGTAAGGAAACACAAGTCTTAAATAATAGATGAGATACAACTCATTGATACCTTCAGGACATTTCATCGAAATGCAGAAGAATACACATTTTTCTCAAGTGCACATGGAACATTCTCCAGAATAGACCACGTCTTGGGTCACAAATCAAACCTCAGTAAATTTAAGAAAATTGAAATCATATCAAGAATCTTCTCTGACCACAATGCTATGAGACTAGATATCAATTACAAGAAAATAAAAACTGTAAGACACACAAAGATATGGAAATTAAACAACATGTTTCTAAATAACCAACAGATTACTTAAGAAATCACAAAGTGGGGATTCGGAGAAGATGGCGGAGGAATAGGATGGGGAGACCACTTTCTCCCCAGCAAATTCATCCAAAAAACATTTCAGTGCAGAGGAAAATCTACAAAACAACTTCTGAATGCTGGCAGAGGTCGTCAGGCATCCAGAATAGCAGAACATTGTCTTCAAAAACAGGTAGGAAGAATACAAAAGACGGAGAAACAGACAAAGGAGCTAGGGAGGGAGCTCCATCCCGGGAAGGGAGTCCTGTCCCGGGAAAAGAGTTTTAAGAAAGAGAGGCATTTCCAAACGCCAGGAAAAGCTCTCACTGCTGAATCTGTGGCGAGCCTTGAAAGCACAGAGGGCAACATAACAAAGAAGGAAGGGAACAAAGGGAAGAAAAACAAAACAAAAAAAATAATTAAAACTAACAGATTACGAGCCCAACGGTAACTCCCCCAGCGGAAAAGACAGAGCGGAGGCCTGCATCCACAATTAGCAGGTCGGGGCTGGGCAGGGAGGTGCGGGAGACATGGACTGCAGTGCAAAAGAATCGGGCCTGAACGCCCCGCGCATAACCTAGCGAACTAACTTGGGCTAGCCCCATGCATAACCAGAGCGAACTAACTTGGGGTAGCACACCAGACCACAGGACAGTTACCACGCGAAAAGCTCTAACATAAGACGCCGCCAGGACCGTGCACAGAAGAAAGGACGGAACAAAAATAGCCGCTGCAGACCATCCCCCGCCAGTGGCAGGCAGCCAAAGCTGTAAGGGCTAGAAAGTGGCAATCGTGGAACTGGAGAGACTTCGCTTGCCAAACTCCAGGCAGGCTTCTCTGCTAAGACTTTGGGGTGCCGGACAAACACTTTCTGCCTAAGAAAGGGATGCCAGCCGTACACCCAGAAAGCTGAGCAGCAGGAGAAGGCAACAAGGAGTGCGACTGCGCCCACCAAACACCTGAACTACTTGGTCCCAGGANGGGGCGGGGGGGAGGTCTTCGTGGATTTGGCAGATCACTGAGCATCTAAATGTTTAGAATACTTGAGTTATGTCCTCAGTTTGTTCTCACAAAAATGCCTAAAAGGAGCTAGCATATTTTTGTTATCAACTCCATTTTACAGATAAGAAAACTAAGAATCAGATAGGTTAAGTAATTCCCTCATTCCGCATAGCTTGTAAATGAGAAACCCATCATTTAAGCCCAGGTTTAGCTTCTGCCCAGTTTCTAACCCTTCCACCATTACAATAGGTTTCAACCAGACCTCCTCAGTACTGAATTTCAGGAAGCACCATTCACATGATGGGCTGTGTGACTATTAAAATTGTGCAGTGTACAATCTGTACAGCTGAACCTGATGGCCCTGATGGTAAACCTACCTACTCAATAGGACCATCTGGAAAGACTTTAAAAATTGCCACTGTTCAGACTTGCCCTGGGCTTCCCAGGTGACTCAGTGGTAAAGAAGCTCCCTGCCAAGCCGGAGACAGCTTCAATCCTTGGGTTGGGAAGATCCCCTGGAGGAAGAAATGGCAACCCACTCCAGTATTCTTGCCTGGGAAATGCCATGGACAGAGAAGCATGGCAGGCTATGATCCATAGGGTTACAAAGAGTCTGACACAACTGAAGCAATTTAGCACACGTACAAATTCAAGTGAAATAATATATGACAATGGTTTAAAAGTACTATATTACTCAGAAATTCAATTTTNAGTATTCTTGCCTGGGAAATGCCATGGACAGAGAAGCATGGCAGGCTATGATCCATAGGGTTACAAAGAGTCTGACACAACTGAAGCAATTTAGCACACGTACAAATTCAAGTGAAATAATATATGACAATGGTTTAAAAGTACTATATCACTCAGAAATTCAATTTTAAGTTGGTTATGTACAGAAGGTGGCTTCCCTGGTGGCTCAGATGGTAAAGAATCTGCCTGCAATGCAGAAGAGAAGTTATGCTCCCCCTTTGAGCCTCTATTTACCCCATTCACCACTTTCTCATTTATTTAACCTCTGCTTATTGTTCTGTATTCACTTAACATCATGGAGTGGGCAAAGCTCCAGATGCAAGTAGAAGTTGGCTAAATAGATGGCAAAAATGAAAATGCTGCCTGAATCCTATGCCCCAGGACAACCCAGATTTGGGACTTTTATTTTAGATGGGATTACATACAGCCAGATGTGCTGTTTTAAATCCATCTCTGAGATAATAACAGTCCCCATTCTGCCTCTGTCTAGTAAGGTTTGAATTGAAAGGAAGGGGCTGTCAAATATGCAAGTGAGGGTCCCTGCAGTGCTGCTCTGTGTCCATCTAAGTTCCCTTTGCAAGTTTGTAAGAAGACGTTAGTCCTTCCCATACCATGTGATGAAAAGGCTGGATGATCAAAACATCTGTCTTAACAGAAGGAGTTCTGGGGATCCCTGGACAAGTTACATCACCTTCTGCCTGCATCCTAGATTCAATTTCTGCACGAGGAATGTCAAAGACAGCTGCAGCCTTCAGGCTGAATTTCGACAGTGAACAGCTGTGCATTTTATTCCATTGTATCTCCTGTGTAGTAATTATCAGCCTGTCCTTATAAAATGTCTGATGTATTGGTTATCATCTGTGTTAAGATCTACATTGCCGTTAGGTTAATTAGACCAAGGCCTTCAGACAAAGTAAATATAAAAAGAAGTAACTCAAACTTTCAAATGCAACCTGACTCTGGATCTTAGAATGTGTCTCTACCAATTGGCACCCATGTTATGGTATAATTGCGCACCAGAGTGTGTTTCACAGTGTGTCTACACTGCTCAGCTCACTCAGTTACCAGTTCTCCAAACATCCCATCTCTGTACCCCGATCCCTCTCCTCCTGCCTTCCATCAGTGGTTCCCAACCAGGGGCAATGCTGTCCCCCATCACCTCTCCTGGGGACATTTGGCAACAACTGGAGACATTTGGGGGCTACTGACTATAGCGGCTAGATGCCAGATACACTGCTAAATAGCCTACAATGCACAGGACAGCCACAACAAAGAATTATTCAGCCTGAATGGCAATAGTGCTGAGGTTAGAAAGCCCAGGACCAGCCCTTAGAGTCTTTATCTGTCAATGGGTTTCTCTGTCCCTTCTTGCCTCCTCCAGGCTTTCATGTCTCCTCCAGAGATGTCTTTTCTGAAATGCAACGTGATCTCTCCCAGGATTCCCCACTGCCGGCAAGACAGAACATGATGCAGCCTTCCAGGCTCATCCTAATGTGTCCTTCCTTCCATGGCCCACTGCATTCTCCTGGCTCCTTATGCTCCAACCAGGTTGAAATGTCCTGCAAGATGCCAGCCGCACTCATATGCCCATAGCCCTGTGCCAGGTGCTTCCTCTGCTTCTCTGGCTTTGGTGTGGACTCCAACTACCTGGGACATTTTAAAAATACAGATTCTGATTCAACAGGTCAACTGTGTGGCCAGAGGCTCTTAGTCCTAAAGTTCCTGGATGACATCCAGTGCTTCTGCTTTGTGATCACACTTTCTTCAGCCAAAGTCTAGAGCAGTGGTTCTCAAACCTTAGTGAGCATCAGGATGACTTGGAGCTATGAAAACACAAATTTCCAGCCCTTCCCCAGGCTTTCTGAGTCAGGAGATTGTGGTGGAGCCCATGAATTACATTTGTAGCCAAGTCTGCAAACTGCCTTTGAGTTGAAAAGCATGAAGCATCTGTCTCTTCCTTTCTCGCCTGCCTCCTCCTCCAGTTCCTAGAAAGCCATATTAATGCCTGGACCACAGCAGCCCTCACAGAGCATGCTAAGAGCTGGGATTATCCACCCCTGTGCTCCACTAGACAGTAAGCTCCATGATGACAAGGACAGCTTCTTCTGTCTCCACCTCTTGCATTTAGTTGAGGGCACTAGTCAGGACTGTTCCTCATTCTAGAGAGTTGTACAAAGATCACAAAGATCCTTAAACATCTCATTTGTAGCCAGAAAAGGTTACTTGTCTGCCTTTGCTAGGGTCAGAATACTGACAACTGTTAGTACCACTCACAGCCATCTGAAGGACTCTCTAGGTTGGTGAGAATTACCATATGCTTCCCCGCTATCCATTCCTATGAAGTCTTTCCTAAGGCTAAGCAGCAGCTGCCTTAGGACTCCTCTTGCTAACAGATGCACACAATAAGTGGCGATCAAGCACAGAAGCTCACAGACATGGTTCAAAGCTATGGCTGCCTGAAACTGAGGTGTTCAGTGTGGTTTCTGGGGAAGGAGCTGGGCGGGGCCCCTCTCATTACTTGGGGTTACTCACTGGCTCCACTCTGGCTCCTGCAGAACAGATGATGAACACTATTTTTGCTTTTCGCTTTTTTTTTTTTTTTTTCTGTTTTTATGAAAGTGAAAACTCCTCTTTGGATTTCTTTTAGTTCATGAAAATAGATACTAACGTAGATCTTTCATCGAATCAAGGTGGCATGAAGAGAACGTTAAAAAAGCAGGAGATACCTGTCTCCTTTTCTCTTTGTTGATAAATGCCAGTTCCTGACTTTTTCTACTCAGTTGTTTTTCCTTTTGTCTGTGAAAAGCATCACAGGAACTGCAATACTTCTAAAAGCACTGTTAAAAAAAAAAAATCCAGGGTTTTTAATTTATCCCCCAGCTAGAGTCTTATGTAAACTGCTGTCTGAAATCCCTTTGTTCAGGAAACTCTGAGGGCTTCATCTGCACCCCTTCCACCCCTTCATGCCCCAGGGAAGGGGCCTTCCTTCTTCCTAAGCCATCTTTCCCATTAGTCTTTATTTTATCTCTTAACAGGATGGAATTATCTTATTTGAAAACAGTCTTTATTTTCCAAATCCTTTTTTAAAACCACTGAAGATAGTGAGGAGAAGAATGCTGTCTGAGTAGAATGGACCAATTTGGGCCTCTTCTTTTGGGAAGAGCTANAATGAGTACAGTATTGTAAAGCAAAACAAACTAAAAAATAAAAATTTAAACTTAAAAAAAAAAAAGAAATCACAAGGGAAATCAAAAAATTTCTAGGAACAAATGAAGATGAAAACACAGCAACTCAAAACCTACAGAATGCAGCAAAAGCAGTTATAAGAGGGAAGTTTATAGCAATACAACTCTACCTCAAGAAACAGGAAAAACACTGAATAGACAACCTAACTTTACACCTAAAACAACTGGGAAAAGAAGAATGAAAACTCTGCAAATTAGTAGAAGGAAAAAAATTATAAAGATCCAAGCAGAAATAAATGAAAAAGAAGTGAAAGAAACAATAGTAACAATTAATAAAACTAAAAGTTGGTTCTTTGAGAAGATAAATAAAATTGACAAACATTTAGCCAGATACATCATGAAAAAAAGAGAAATCAACAAAGTTAGAAATGAAAAAGGAGATGGTACAACAGACATTGTAGAAATACAAAGGATTGTAAGAGACTATTATGAACAACTATATTGCATAAAATGAATAACCTGGAAGAAATGGACAGATTCTTAGAAGAGTTCAATCTTCCAAGACTGAACCAGGAAGAAATAGAAATTATAAACAACTCAATAACAAGCACTGATATTGAAGCTGTGATAAAATAAAACCTTCCAGGAAGCAAAACCCAGGACCAGATGGCTTCACAGGAGAATTCTATCAAACATTTAGAGAAGAGCTAATGCCTGTCTTTCTAAAATTCTTTCAAGAAATTGCAGAGGAAGGAACACTTCCAAACTCATTCTGTGAAGCCACCATCACCCTGAATCCAAAACCAGACAAAAACAGCACCAAAAGAGAAAACTACAGGTCAATATTACTGATAAACATAGATGCAAAAACCTTCAACAAAATTTTAGCTAACAAAATTCAACAACACATCAAAAACCTCATACACCATGATCAAGTTGGGTTTATTCCAGGGATGCAAAGATTCTATAATATATGCAAATCAATCAATGTGATACACCATATTAACAAATTGAAAGATAAAAACATAGTAAAGACCATATATGATAAGCCTGCAGCAAACATTATTCTTAGTGGTGAAACACTGAAAGCATTCTCCTTAAGATCAGGAACAAGACAAGGGTGTCCACTCACACAACTAATATTCAACATAGTTCTGGAAGTCCTAGCTTCAGCATTCAGAGAAGAAGAAGAAGTAAAATGAATCCAGATTGGAAAAGAAGATGTAACTCTCTCACCATTTGCAGATGACATAATACTGTACATAGAAAAACCTAAAGATAGTATCAGAAAATTACTAGAGCCAATCAGTGAATTTAGCAAAGTTGCAGAATACAAAATCAATACAGTTGCATTTCTATATACTAACAATGAAAAATCAGAAAGAAAAATTAAGGAATCAATCCCATTCACCAATCAACAAAAAGAATTATATATCTAAGAATAAACTAACCCAAGGAGACAAAAGAACTGTACACAGAAAATTATAAGACACTGATGAAAGAAATCAAAGATGGCATAAACAGATGGAGAGATAGTCCATGTTCCTAAGTAGGAAGAATCAATATTGTGAAAATGACTATACTACCAAATACAGTCTACAGATTCAATGAGTTCCCTATCAAATTACCAATAGCATTTTCCACAGAACTAGAAAAAAAAACTTCACAATTCATATGGAAACACAAAAGACCCTGAATAGCCAAAGCAGTCTTGAGAACGAAGAATGGAACTTGAGAAATCAACCTTCCTGACTTCAGAATATACCACAAAGCTACAGTCATCAAGACAATATGGTACTGGCAAAAAACAGAAATATAGACTAATGGAACAAGATAAAAAGCCCAAAAATAAACCTATGCACCTAGGGGTACTTTATTTCTGACAAAGGAGGCAAGAATATACAATGGGGCAATGACAGCCTCTTCAGTAAATGGTGCTGGGAAAACTGGACAGCTACATGTAAAAAAAATGATATTAGAACCCTTCCTGACATCAAACACAAAGAAAAACTCAAAATGGATAAAATACCTAAATGTAAGACTAGAAACTGTAAAACTATTAGAGAAAAACATAGGCAGAACAATCAATGACAATTAATCAAAGCAAGAGCCTTTATGAGCCACCTCCTAGAGTAACGGAAATAAAAGCAAAAGTAAATAAGTGGGACCTAATTAAACTTAAAAGCTTTTGCACAGCAAAGGAAGCTGTAAGCAAGATGAAAAAGGCAATCCTCAGAATGGGAGAAAATTATAGCAAATCAAAAAACTGACAAAGGATTAATTTCCAAAATATACAAGCAGCTTATACAACTCAATGCCAGAAAAACAAACAACCCAATTAAAAAGTGGGAAAAAGACCTAAACAGACCTCTCTCTAAATAAGACATACAGATGACTAACAAACACATGAAAAGATGCTCACCATCACTCATTATTAGAAAAATGCAAATCAAAACCACAATGAGTATCAATTTACACTGGTCAGTATGGCCATCATCATAACGTCTACAAACAATAAATGATGGAGAAGGTGTGGAGAAAAGGGAACACTCTTGCTTTATTGGTGGGAATATAAATTGATACAGTCACTATGGAAGATGGTATGTAGATTCCTTAAAAAAAAAAAAAAAACTAGGAATAAAACCAGCATTCAGTTCAGTTCAGTCGCTCAGTCATGTCAGACTCTTTGTGGCCCCATGAATCGCAGCACGCCATGCCTCCCTGTCCATCAACAACTCCCAGAGTTCACTCAGACTCATGCCCATCAAGTCAGTAATGCCAACCAGCCATCTCATCCTCGGTCGTCCTCCTCTCCTCCTGCCCCCAATCCCTCCCAGCATCATAGTCTTTTCCAATGAGTCAACTCTTCGCATGAGGTGGCCAAAGTACTGGAGCTTCAGTTTTAGCATCATTCCTTGCAAAGAAATCCCAGGGCCGATCTTCAGAATGGACTCGTTGGATCTCGTTGCAGTCCAAGGAACTCAGGAGTCTTCTCCAATACCACAATTCAAAAGCATCAATTCTTCGGTGCTCAGCTTTCTTCATAATCCAACTCTCCCATCCATACATGACTACTGGAAAAACCATTGCCTTGACTAGATGGAGCTTAGTTGGCAAAGTAATATCTCTGCTTTTGAATATGCTATCTAGGTTGGTCATAGCTTTTCTTCCAAGGAGCAAGCATCTTTTGATTTCATGGCTACAGTCACCATCTGCAGTGATTTTGGAGCCCAGAAAAATAAAGTCTGACACTGTTTCCACCATTTCCCTGTATATTTCCCATGAAGTGATGGGACTGGATGCCATGATCTTCGTTTTCCAAATGTTGAGTTTTAAGCCAACTTTTTCACTCCCCTCTTTCACTTTCATCAAGAGGCTCTTTAGTTCCTCTTCACTTTCTGCCATAAGGGTGGTGTCATCTGCATATCTGAGGTTATTGATATTTCTTCCAGCAATCTTGATTCCAGCTTGTGTTTCTTCCAGTCTGCATTTCTCATGATGTATTCTGCATATAAGTTAAATAAGCAGGGTGACAATATACGTATAATATACAAAAAACAGCATATGACCCAGCAATCCCACCCTCGGCATATACCCTGAGGAAACCAAAATTGAAAGAGGCACATGTATCCCATTGTTTATTGCAACACTGTTTACAATAACTGGAACATGGAAGCAACCTAGATGCCCATTGACAGATAAATAGATAAAGAAGTTGTGGTACATATACACAAAAGAATATTGCTCAGCCATAAAAAGGAATGCATTTGAGTCTGTTCTTATGAGATGGATGAAACTAGGACATATTAGACAGAGTGAAGTGAGTCTGAAAGAGAAAGATAAATATTGTAGTCTAAATACTTTGGCCACCTCTTGCGAAGAGTTGACTCATTGGAAAAGACTCTGATGCTGGGAGGGATTGGGGGCAGGAGGAGAAGGGCATGACCGAGGATGAGATGGATGGATGGCATCACCTATTCGATGGACCTGAGTTTGAGTAAACTCCCGGAGTTGGTGATGGACAGGGAGGCCTGGCGTGCTGCGATTGGGGTCGCAAGGAGTCGGACACGACTGAGTGACTGAACTGAACTGAATGCCTATATATGGAAATCTACAAAAATTATTCTGAAGAAGTTATTTGCAGAGCAGCAGTGGAGAAACAGACATAGAGAATAGACTTATGGACATAGGGCGATGGGAGGAGAGGGTGAGATGTATTGAAAGAGTAACATAGAAACTTACATAACCATATGTAAAATAGATAGCCAAAGGGAATTTGCTGTATGGCTCAGGAAATTCAAATAGGGGCTCTGTATAAACTAGAGAGCTGGGTTGGAGAGGGAGATGGGAGGAAGTTTTAAAAGGAAGGGTGTATGTATATATATATATATATAGTTAGTTCATGTTGAGGTTGACAGAAAACAACAAAATTCTGTAAAGCAAGTTTCCTTCAATAAAAATAAATACTGCTACTGCTGCTAAGTTGCCTCAGTTGTGTCCGACTCTTTGCGACCCCAGAGACGGCAGCCCACCAGGCTCCCCCATCCCTGGGATTCTCCAGGCAAGAACACTGAAGTGGGTTGCCATTTCTTTAAAAAAAAAAAAAAAAAAATCCACCTGCAATGCAAGAGACCCTGGTTTGATTCCTGGTTTGGGAAGATCTGCAGAAGGTATAGGCTACCCATTCCAGTATTCTTGGGCTTCCCTTGTGGTACAGCTGGTAAAGAATCTCTGCCTGCCATGTGGGAGACCTGGGTTCAGTTTTTGGGTTGGGAAAATCCCATGGAGAAGGGAAAAGCTACTCACTACAGTATTTTGACGTGGAGAATTCCATGGACTGTATAGTCCATGGGGTTGCAAAGACTCAGACATGACTGAGTGAGTTTCACTTTCAATTTATCTGAAGATTGTTTTGATATAATATGTGAAATAATGGGTGTGCTAATTTTTTTTTTTAACAATTTTAAAAGCAATCATTTAGATGTGACTTATGGAATGATTCTCTAGGTCAGAATACTGGAGTGGGTAGCCAGCCTTTCCCTTCTCCAGGGGATCTTCTCAACCCAGGGATCAAACCCAGTTCCCCTGCATTGCGCAGATTCTTAACCAGCGGAGCCACAAGGGAAGCCAAGGAATACTGGAGCAGGTTCCCTGGTGGCTCAGAGGTTAAAGCATCTGCCTGCAATGTGGGAGAGCTGGGTTCGATCCCTAGGTTGGGAAAATCCCCTGGAGAAGGAAATGGCAACCCACTCCAGTATTCTGGCCTGGAAAATCCCATGGACAGAGGAGCCTGGTGGGCTACAGTCCATGGGGCAGCAAAGAGTCAGACACAACTGAGCAACTTCACTTACACTTCACTTTATGGAATAATATATTCCTTCCCCTTCGAACTCACACATTTTTTTCTTGTTTTTAATTTGTTTTAATTGGAGGATAATTATCTTACAATTTTGTGATGGCTTTCCCATATATCAACATAAATCATTCTTAGATATACATGTGTCCCCTCCATTTTGAACCCACCCCACCCCACCCTATCCTTCTAGGTTGTCACAGAGCACCAGCTTTGTTTGCCCTGCTTCATGCATCAAACTCTCACTGGTTATTGTTTTACATATGGTAATATATATGTTTCAATGCTATTCTCTCAAATCACTCCACCCTCTCCTCCCACTGAGTCCAAAAGTCTGTTCTTTACTTCTGTGTCTCCTTTGCTGCCCTTTATATAAGACTGTCAATATCATCTTTCTAGATTCCATACATATATGTTGATATACAGTATTTGTTTTTCTCTTTCTGACTTAACTTCATTGTGTGTAATAGGTTCTAGGTTCAACCACTTCTTTAGAACTGACTCAAATGTGTTCCTTTTTATAGCTGAGTAATATTCCATTATGTATATGTGCCACAACTTCCTTATCCATTTATCTACTGATGGACATCTAGGTTGCTTCCATGTCCAAATTATTTTAAATAGTGCTACAGTGAACATTGGGGTACATGTGTCTTTTTCAGTTCTGTTTTCCTCAGGGTATATCCTCAGTAATAGAATTGCTGCATTGTCTGGCAGTTCTATTCTCAGTTTTTTGAGGAATCTCTGCACTGTTCTCCATAGTGGCTGTACTAGTTTTCATTCCCACCAAGAGTGTAAGAAGGTTCCCTTTTCTCCACACCCTTTTCAACATTTATCATTTGTAGACTTTTTGATGACAGACATTCTGACTGGTGTGAGTTGATACCTCATTGTGGTTTTGATTTTCATTCTCTAATAATGAGTGATGGTGAGCATCTTTTCATGTGTTTATTAGTTATCTATATGTCTTTGGAGGAATGTCAGTTTAGGCCTTTTGGCCACTTTTGATTGGGTTGTTCATTTTTCTGGTATTGAACTGAATGAGCTTCACATATTCTGGAGATTAATTCTTTGTCAATTATTCCATTTGCTATTAGTTCCTCCTATTCTAAAGGTTGTCTTTTCACCTTGCTTATAGTTTCTTTCATTGTACAAAATCTATTAAGTTTAATTAGGTCCCATTTGTTTATTTTTATTTAAATTAAGCAAAATGGAAGATGTTAACCCATACATTTATTTCTAACAGTTATTATTAATTAAACCAGGTTAGGTTATTGCCTAATATATTTGTCAATTGTCTACTACACGTGGGATATTACAGTAGTGAAGGATACTTTACTAATTCAATCACTAAGCAGAAAGTTGTCTTTATTTATCTCACAGTTTTCTTTATCTTTCCATCTTTATTTGAAACCTATATATATACATACACACACACACACACACATATATAGGATAGTATTAAAGCAAATATTTAGTTCTGTATTTCCTAATATACCAACCACTATACAGTGCATGATTTTCAAAATCTTCTTTCTAGATCTACCAAAGCTTAATATAATATATGAAAGAACATGTTCTTAAGTTATCTTATAGAGTGAGTAGTGTAATTTATCATTTTGTATCACAGTATATAGATAGTGAAGTAACTTACTTTTTTGAGTATAAGACTTAGCTTCAGATTTTGGCCTCAAAACTTATTAGGCCTTAGGATTATTTAACTTCTTCAACTTTAAATTTTGTTTTATACCTGTTAGTAATGACTTTGCATTTTAAATAATAAATTACTGCCTAGCACTGCTCATGGCATAGAGTTGGCTCAAAGTTACTTGTTTAAGAGTTTGTGGTGTGGAATACATTTTTAATATTTTCATACTATATTTTAATCACCTAGCAGCCACATATAACAGAAAATGAAAGACACAGAGCAACATTTTCTTCAGAAGAGAGGCTAGATAGCTTACCAACTGCTCTAGACCATTCTAATTCTGCTTGGGGCAAGCCAACAAATAGAAATGATCTTTAACCATAATAATCACAAGATAGGAGTGGGAAGAATACAATCTTATTGGGAAATAAGAATACATAGAGTAACCGAGAAAGGAATACTTTGTTTGAGCACAGACTAGAAAGGAGGAAGATTTGAGTAGAAAGTTTATCAAAGTTTTAGACAGATTTATACTTAATTAAAATAAATAATAAATCCTTAAATTCCCAAGTTATAGTAGAAGCATCCTACAATCTCTGCTAAATTCTTTAGTAGTATTTCATTAAGATAAGCATAGGGAAGCACACTCATGCATAAAATACTGAAAAATGGCAAAGTTGTAGTAGAGTGTGTGGAGTGTAATTTCAACTAAAATTAGAGGTCTGCCACTTATGAAGAAAATCACAGTACAACTGAAAAAATGTTTAAATAATAATTTGGATAAATGTTAAAATCTGAAATGCACAACTGATCCTCTTGATATGTGTCAATGAGAAAGACAATGAGTCAGAACTTTAGCATAGACAGGAATATAATAACAAGTGACATCACAGATCAGAGCAGAAATGGAAGCACATTATAATAAATGGTTTTATGACAGTTGTTCACCCTGATAAAAAATATCAAATAATTCAATAGAGATTTATTAATTTTATATAATATTTAAACAAATAAGAGAAACAACTATTTACAAAATATCTGGGTGAATGAGGACATTCAAGCTTAAAACTGATGAAATAAATCAAAAACATTTTATAAATAAGACTATGTAGTAACAAGTCAAAAACAAAATAGAAAAAGCTTCTGTAACAAATATGTCAAAACATTTCTAGAGTCAGTATCCTCTCTCATTTATTCAAACTTATAACTACCATTTAATGAGTGCCCAGAAATGTCAGATATTGGGCTAACTACAGTGTTATAGAAAACACACACTCCTCTGTACTGGTGGAGCTTAGAATGTTTGAGGGACAGAACAATAAATATTACACAAGGAGGTATTTAGGTAAAGTTTTGATAAGTGCTACTAAGCAGAAGTACAAGAAATATTTTAAAAAACACATAACAGGAAAGATTTTTGTGAACAAGTGACATGTTTCAGGCAGGCCCTGGAGAATATTAACAAAGTAAAAGGGGCAAAGAGAAACATTCCAGGCAGAAGGAGCAGACTCACAGATGTCCCCAGAGTATAAGGGGATTTCAAATAGTTTATTTCCTTCTGAAAGAAGACCAGAATGGGAAATATGAGATTGAAAAGATATAAGGATGAGATCACATGGGCCTGTGTTAAGAATTTGCTAAGAGCAAGCTAAAGTCATTAAGATATTTTAAGCAGAGAGCAAGACCATATGTGTGTTTTTAAAAACTCATTGGACTTGTGTGAAAATGGTATTGTCAGGGGCAGGAGTGATTCTGCCAAAGCAAGAGCACAGTAGAGGGAGAATCAGCGCTATAGATGGCTTCTAAACATTTATCATAAGCAACATGATGCGTAGTATCTCTTACTGAATTGGAGAACACCAGGAGGGGATAGATTTAGTATAAAAGAAAGAAGATATATACAGACTGAAAATGTCCTATTTGAGATACCTGAGAATCATATGTGCATATTAAGTGAAAAAAATACAAATGATAATTATATACTCTGATTTCAACTTAGTAAGAAATATATAGATAAAAGTTATAAGAAATCATACCAAAGCAGAAATATAATTCATCCTAATTATGAGATTTGGGATACTTGTTGTCCTTAAAAATATTATTATTTTGAAATTTAAAACAATTTTAACAGTGCAATTTATTTTTAAATCTTTCATATATAGAGTTTTAATATTTTCAGACATATTGCACATTTTGTGTAATTTAAATACATTCAGAGCTTTCTGTCTGCATAGGTTCACAAGACAAACATAGTAATGCTGATTCTGTTCTGCACATTAGGTAGGAGATACTGAGTAAAACCACTATCATAAACCAAATTTCATAGAAGTTAGTTACCTCTTTGTGAATCATGATTCAACATATTTTTAGCAACTGGTTTATTCATGTTAGAAGGAACTGAACATGTATGCCATGATATTTGAAATCCTAAACTGTTCAATGTTCAAAGATTCCCAGTCTATTTTAAGAGTGAAGCCTCATGAAATCATTCACTGCCTTTCCCAGTGGGCTTTGTAAAAAAAATTTATGAATACTTTGTAACCAATTCTATTTGAACTTATACTTTCCTAACATTCCATTTTTATTTTAAAACTGGGCTTTATGCTTTTCCATTTTTAAAAAGAGCAGTTCACCAACAAAAATCTCATCATAAACTAAGCTTTTTTTTTCTCCCAAGAGAAATTCTTTAATAACTCAACTGGGTTGGCAGTTTTTGAGTTATGGGCCTTCACACTGATGATAAAAACCATAACATTTAGACTTTTCCGGTGAGGTATATTAATGGTATATTCAACTTGACATTATGACCAATATGGCCCTCAGGAGTTGGCCTATAAATGTCAGGAGCTGTCAAAGAGTTAAAGGCTTTGTTTCTTACAGGCTATAGTAGCCATATCTTATTCTTTATCCTTTTACTGGTTGATGTTTCAAATATATTCCCTGGATACACGTGTATTGGATACATATAGTTTAAAGACAAACTGCTGGATATTATCCTCATCCCTGCCTTCAGGGATCTTATATTTTAATTGCTAAAATAAGACATTTGATAAAATGACTGTAATATATGATTACATGTGCTATATAAGCCAAAGAAATTACTATGGAAAGTTTAAGAAGGCATCTATTTCCAAATTAGCATATGATTTTATAAAAGTAAATTAAACAGTTTGTTACTATTCTAATATAAAAATTTTTAACATTGAAACATGAGAGTCTAGAATCCTAAAAGAATTAATCAGGGGTTGCCTGAACAAAATCCTTGAAGGAAGTTTCTATACTAGAATTAATCCCAGAAGTCTATGTCTGCTCAGAGAGTTAATTTAATGTCTTTGGTCCCTGTTGTTTTCCCACTGTGGCTCCTCAGGGTGAAAGTAAACTCAGTGAGAGATTCTCAGAACTAACTGTCACAATTCCTGTCCAAAAGTTAGCTCACACAGCAAGTAGAAGAAACATCAGCATTTGTGCAGTCTTGGTTTCCTGGTATTTTCTTCCTGACATTTTCTTCTTGATATCTTGCTTGTCAAGAAGCAAACCACTTGAAACTACTTGAAAATGTAGCTGCATTAACTTGTAAAGATCTCTGTAGGACAAATCCAAGTTCTATGTATACTCCCCCAAAGCACTTTCAATTTGCAAACTAAATTTAAACCTCACATGCATAACCTCAGATTCTCTGCTTCTTCACTTTATGCTTTGGTTGTCTCACAAGGTCAGATTCTTTCTCACTCCTTCCCTCAGAGGAGAGCTAGTTGGACTGGCTATGACTTAGCATCTAGTTTCTGGTTACTTCATTTGAATGTGATATTTCTCTTTGTAAAGTGAGGATTTCATTCTCAGAGACTTAGCCATGTTACTAAATTCTACTTGGCTAAACTCCTATTGTGTTCTTGTCTTAAATTCTTTGGTAAATATTTATAGTACACTCCCTTTTATTGGGCTTCCCTGGTAGCTTAGCTTTTAAACAATTTACCTGCAATGCCAAAGATCTGGGTTTGATCCCTGGATTGGGAAGATCCCCTGAAGGAGGGCATGGCAACTCACTCTATTTTTGCCTGGAGAATCCCCATAGACAGAGGAGCTACAGTCCATGGGATCATAAAGAGTTGGGCACAACTGAGAGACTAAGCACACACCCTGATTGTTGTTTCTATTTGGCCTGCAGTGTTATTGCCAAGTATGATATCCTTAATTTTAAGCATGCTACTTTAATTTGTTTTATTTCTAAAATAACATCATCCCCTTGCTCCATAAAATAAATTTTCTCCATTTAAATCCCCAATTGTTAATATAACCCACTTAATAATCTCCCACTATTATGTGTTTTCCTAAAGTTTCATCTACCTGTAAACAGAACCATGCATTTTTTTTTGTTAATTCTGTCTTTTGGGAATGATTTTCTAACATACTGTTGCCTCTGTAAAACAATTCTAAAACTAGTATACCTACCATTATTAAATTTTATAACAATAGTATTTTTTTCTTAAGGGTATCTTTCAGTCAACTGTGAATCTGGAAGCATATTTTGACCATGGTGGGTAGCTTTGACCACTTCCTTGTTACACCGAAAGCGTGAACATATTCTTCCACCATTTCTTCACTTTGTAGTTTATCAACCAATGTACTATAACCTTATTTTTAAAAATATAAGGCACCAACAAACTGGCTAATTAGTAACTTGTTATAACTCTGTTTTTTTCCCCATCTAATTTCTTTAGAAAGTGAAAGTGAAAATTGCTCAGTCCTGTCGGACTCTTTGTGACCCTCATGGATTATACAGCCCATGGAATTCTCTAGGCCAGAATACTGGAGTGGGTAACCTTTCCCTTCTTCAGTGGATTTTCCCAACCCAGGGATCAAACCCAGGTCTCCTGCATTGCAGGCAGATTCTTTACCAGCTGTGCCACAAGGGAAGCCCAAGAATACTGGAGGGGGTGACCTGTCCCTTTTCCAACGGATCTTCCCAATCCAAGAATAAAACTGGGTTCTCCTGCATTGCAGGTGGATTCTTTACCAACTGAGCTATCAGGGAGTAACTGATGCTCAAATGAAGAACCCATCTATCCCAAGGGAACTTTCTGTATACTCCACTAGACCAAGAGCATCCATATTATGTGTTACATGTATGTACATCATAACTCTCTCTGTTTATCAGAATCACTATTCCCAAACTTCATAAAGACTTAGCTACAATCTGACATTTCTGATAATTGCATCTGAAACTGGTTTGCAACCAGTGCAGATCCACTCTAGCCCTATATAACTATATAACATGGAATTATATTTGACAACCTGAAATGTGAGTCATATTATTTCTATTCTAGACAGGATTTCCCAAAATTGGTTTCTTATATAACTAACAAATAATTATGCAAAAGCAATTCACCATATGGAACTACCAGAATATGGTAGTGTAGTACAGATAACATGACAAAGGCCAAGCACACTACTTAACATCTTCACTGTATAGTCCTACATCAAAGCTATCAAGTACTGAAAGTTTTATAATTTGAAGATGAGTTATTTGTTTGCATTACCATTATCATCACAAAAATTAGCAGTATACATTTACCAAGTGTTCCAAGGGGAAGAAAATGGGATGTCACTAAATCTACATGGTTATCAAGGGAGAAAGAACTGTTCAGTTACCTGCTTATACGACAGCAAGACTGAGTACAGAACTGCAATTCATTCCACAAGCAGAGTTTCAGCTTGTGCATATTAAGTTTAATTGAAAACCAAGTGTTTGATGAACAGAAATACAGAAAAAGAAGTTGAGTACAGCTCAACTCTAATTATACAAAGTACCATATAAAATTCTGCAAAATGTAATTCTGGTTAGGTGGTAAAAGAGCAAAAACGGTAACTTTTAAAACTTAAACTATTAAAAATGCAACAGAATTAAAGGTACCTGATAAAATGAGCATATACACACAAATAATATTATATATATGCACATTTGTATTATATAATCACTGATTGGATTCCCTTGAAAGAAGGGAAGAAGACTAGGGAAAACTTAGCATGTAAGATATATATTACTGAGTGTTGCTGGAACCAATGACTATAGAGGGGAAGGGAGGGGAGACTGAGCAGAAGGAAGCAGATGTTGTGGAGCCCTTCCTAAATTCCTGCTTCAGGACCAGGAATTTATTCCTACAGCTCATTAGAGTGATGGATGCTGACAAGATATAGTACTTTTTCTTTCTGATATTGCCCTTGGCCAAAGGGAGCAACCCTACCTCTTAGTCAAACCCACCAATAATTCTGAAAGCTGGGACAGCCTTTCAGAACTGCCTTTAACTCCACCAAAATCTGCCATTGGTTGAAGGCTGCCACAGAAAGAGCCAAGGCCTTGGATGAGGCAGGTTTTTTTTTTTTTAACCTCTGAGGAAATCCACAAAGGTGATTAAAAGCTAAACATATTATTATGACAACTCTCCCAGAAGCTTAGAAAATAGTCCCTATTTTCCTAGGATGTCTAGAAAGTACACTATAGTATCACTCACAAAATGTTTAAAGCATGGTAGTGAAGCGTTTAAATAATTGCAAACACCATTACTCTCAACTGATGCTTCATAATCTCTTATTTTATATGTATCAAATATTTCCCAAGGGCCTTCCCAGGTGGCACAATGGTAAAGAATCCACTTGCCAATGCAGAAGATACAAGAGACATGTGTTTGATCGCTGTGTCAAGAAGATCTCCTGGAGGAAGAAATGGCAACAAGCTCCATTATTCTTGCCTGGAGAATCCCAGGGACAGAGGAGCATGGAAGGCTATAGTCCATAGGATCAAAAAGTCAGACACAACTGGGCAACTGAGCATACATGCAAATACTCCCCAAGTAACTTTTATATAATATATTTTTCAGTAAGAAATTGAGAAATTGACAGTTGATATGAAGATTTTCCCAGAAGAGATTTTTGGACAGTGCTCTGAGAAACCCCAGCTATAAGAGAGTGAGGGAAGTAGAATTGGATATATGGAGAATTCCAACTCTGATCACCTCTCAGAGTTACCAATTTACCCCACAGGAGATCTGGAGCTGAAATTGCTCTTCAGAGATGTCCCCAGTTTAAGTAGGGGAGCCAGTCTTCATTTCAAGCATCAGTTAATCAGTGTATGTAGACTGCTCCTGGGGAAGGGTAAGACCTCATGTAAAGCAGTTCCTCTTTTCAAAGGTATTCTCATCAAGAGAAGATGTGTATTCTGTCAGCAACAAGCTTCTAGGCAGCTGTGGGAATGAGTTCCTTGCTCCTCGAAGGGGACTCTATGCATCAGCTACAAAAATAAATTTGATTAACTATTATTTGAAAATGTCATCAAAAACTTATACCAGCTTTTCTTTAAGAAAAACTATTAATATCCTATCTTACATATAGAACTGTTATTTTCCTTAACTTTACCACTTTCATAGACTGTTGTTTATTTCTTTTTATACACTATAATCTTTATATACTCAGGAAGGGATAAAGAAAACTATTACCACTGCTCTTCAAAAACATATCTCAGTAAGGGTCCTTCAACAAGAAGTATCATTATAACCAAGAATATTTAATGTACACTATGTGTCCATTTCACTTTTCAGATCTGTGAAAGTAGGGTTGAATAAGATAGAGAAGGTGATGAATAAATCCTTACTTCTTATATTTTCAGAGAAGGCAATGGCACCCCACTCCAGTACTTTTGCCTGGAAAATCCCATGGACGGAGGAGCCTGGTAAACTGCAGTCCATGAGGTCGCTAAGAGTCAGACAGGACTGAGCGACTTCACTTTCACTTTTCACTTTCATGCATTGGAGAAGGAAACGGCAACCCACTTAAGACTGCTGGGATTGAAATTCTTTTGCAAATCTCTCGCTACAAAGTGACACAGTAATCTGTGCTTTACATTTCTGTTCTATGTCCAATCATGAAAACAGTATTTTTAATTATTCAATGCATAGAACTTTATAGTTTTTATGACATGCAATTTATTCAGATATAAATGAATAATTATATATTGTGCTTCTGTGCTGGCTTGGGCTACATTAACAAAATACCTATCATAGACTGCCTGGCTTAAACAGAAGAAGTTTATTTTTTCAGAGCTATGGAGTCTAGAAACCTGGGGTCAGGGTGCCATCAGGGTCAGGCTCTGGTGAGGACTATTCCTGACTTGCAGATGGTCATCTTCTTGCCCTGTGCTTACATGGCCCTTTCTCTGTGCATGGAAAGAGAGATCTCTTTACTCCTCTTCTAGAAGGTCATAAACCTTTTGGATTGGGACTTATTTAACTACCTCTTTAAAACCCTATCTGCAAAATATAGCCATATTGGGGGTTAAGGACACAACCTATGAATTTGAGGAGCACATAGTTCAGTCCCTGGCAGTTTCAAAAGTCAGGTTACTTCTCTCCTCTTTTTGATGTTTACCTTCAGGCATTTAATTACCCGCACTACTCTCAATCTAGTATTTCTAGAGCAGCTCTTCCCCTAAAAATCTGTAAGGCATAATTCTCAGGTAACATCAAAGTATTAGAAATAATGTAGGGATTTTAGATTCTATATATAGTGAATTAAAATGGAATTAATATCTATAAAAAGTCATATGGAACTTTGGACCTAATGAGGAAAATTATGATTTCTGATATAGCATATTGAGTTCTTTTGTTCTTTTAGAAAAATTTTATAAGATGTATTTTCTCTCTGTTTGATTTAAGTTAAGTTTGTCTCTTTTTGGTATCTGTTTCTATGGCTATGATTATTTTTTCTTTAGCTATAATGATGTTTTATGGTTTAACTACCTTGACCACTGTTTACTGCTAACAATCCAAACATACAATTTTGTATTTAAAAACACTTCAAATATTGTTTGTTTCACGGCTACTTCATAATTCAGACATTAGAGATACTAAAATTTCTGACTAACAAAGCAAAAGTCATAATGTGAAATCACAGTGCGAACTTTCATCTTATCATTTAGGGAATGTTAAATCTATCATTACAATTTTTGGCCACTAACAAATATGTAGGAACATGCATTTGAAAAGTATAAAGATTAGCAAAGTTCATCTTTTTTATTCCAAGTATCCTAAAATTCAGTCATAAAAGTGGTTATGAATTATGGCTCTGAAATGGAAGAAATCACTGGAGTATGTTAAGGTAATTACCACCTGTAACTCAGGGTAGTGTTTCCTAAATGCACCATGCATGTCTTTTACTGCTTCTACACATAACTAAGTCATTTTCAACCTTAAATTTAATAAATCACATCTTTGAGAATATACTAAAGACTCTGTAACATGGAANCTCCCAGAAGCTTAGAAAATAGTCCCTATTTTCCTAGGATGTCTAGAAAGTACACTATAGTATCACTCACAAAATGTTTAAAGCATGGTAGTGAAGCGTTTAAATAATTGCAAACACCATTACTCTCAACTGATGCTTCATAATCTCTTATTTTATATGTATCAAATATTTCCCAAGGGCCTTCCCAGGTGGCACAATGGTAAAGAATCCACTTGCCAATGCAGAAGATACAAGAGACATGTGTTTGATCGCTGTGTCAAGAAGATCTCCTGGAGGAAGAAATGGCAACAAGCTCCATTATTCTTGCCTGGAGAATCCCAGGGACAGAGGAGCATGGAAGGCTATAGTCCATAGGATCAAAAAGTCAGACACAACTGGGCAACTGAGCATACATGCAAATACTCCCCAAGTAACTTTTATATAATATATTTTTCAGTAAGAAATTGAGAAATTGACAGTTGATATGAAGATTTTCCCAGAAGAGATTTTTGGACAGTGCTCTGAGAAACCCCAGCTATAAGAGAGTGAGGGAAGTAGAATTGGATATATGGAGAATTCCAACTCTGATCACCTCTCAGAGTTACCAATTTACCCCACAGGAGATCTGGAGCTGAAATTGCTCTTCAGAGATGTCCCCAGTTTAAGTAGGGGAGCCAGTCTTCATTTCAAGCATCAGTTAATCAGTGTATGTAGACTGCTCCTGGGGAAGGGTAAGACCTCATGTAAAGCAGTTCCTCTTTTCAAAGGTATTCTCATCAAGAGAAGATGTGTATTCTGTCAGCAACAAGCTTCTAGGCAGCTGTGGGAATGAGTTCCTTGCTCCTCGAAGGGGACTCTATGCATCAGCTACAAAAATAAATTTGATTAACTATTATTTGAAAATGTCATCAAAAACTTATACCAGCTTTTCTTTAAGAAAAACTATTAATATCCTATCTTACATATAGAACTGTTATTTTCCTTAACTTTACCACTTTCATAGACTGTTGTTTATTTCTTTTTATACACTATAATCTTTATATACTCAGGAAGGGATAAAGAAAACTATTACCACTGCTCTTCAAAAACATATCTCAGTAAGGGTCCTTCAACAAGAAGTATCATTATAACCAAGAATATTTAATGTACACTATGTGTCCATTTCACTTTTCAGATCTGTGAAAGTAGGGTTGAATAAGATAGAGAAGGTGATGAATAAATCCTTACTTCTTATATTTTCAGAGAAGGCAATGGCACCCCACTCCAGTACTTTTGCCTGGAAAATCCCATGGACGGAGGAGCCTGGTAAACTGCAGTCCATGAGGTCGCTAAGAGTCAGACAGGACTGAGCGACTTCACTTTCACTTTTCACTTTCATGCATTGGAGAAGGAAACGGCAACCCACTTAAGACTGCTGGGATTGAAATTCTTTTGCAAATCTCTCGCTACAAAGTGACACAGTAATCTGTGCTTTACATTTCTGTTCTATGTCCAATCATGAAAACAGTATTTTTAATTATTCAATGCATAGAACTTTATAGTTTTTATGACATGCAATTTATTCAGATATAAATGAATAATTATATATTGTGCTTCTGTGCTGGCTTGGGCTACATTAACAAAATACCTATCATAGACTGCCTGGCTTAAACAGAAGAAGTTTATTTTTTCAGAGCTATGGAGTCTAGAAACCTGGGGTCAGGGTGCCATCAGGGTCAGGCTCTGGTGAGGACTATTCCTGACTTGCAGATGGTCATCTTCTTGCCCTGTGCTTACATGGCCCTTTCTCTGTGCATGGAAAGAGAGATCTCTTTACTCCTCTTCTAGAAGGTCATAAACCTTTTGGATTGGGACTTATTTAACTACCTCTTTAAAACCCTATCTGCAAAATATAGCCATATTGGGGGTTAAGGACACAACCTATGAATTTGAGGAGCACATAGTTCAGTCCCTGGCAGTTTCAAAAGTCAGGTTACTTCTCTCCTCTTTTTGATGTTTACCTTCAGGCATTTAATTACCCGCACTACTCTCAATCTAGTATTTCTAGAGCAGCTCTTCCCCTAAAAATCTGTAAGGCATAATTCTCAGGTAACATCAAAGTATTAGAAATAATGTAGGGATTTTAGATTCTATATATAGTGAATTAAAATGGAATTAATATCTATAAAAAGTCATATGGAACTTTGGACCTAATGAGGAAAATTATGATTTCTGATATAGCATATTGAGTTCTTTTGTTCTTTTAGAAAAATTTTATAAGATGTATTTTCTCTCTGTTTGATTTAAGTTAAGTTTGTCTCTTTTTGGTATCTGTTTCTATGGCTATGATTATTTTTTCTTTAGCTATAATGATGTTTTATGGTTTAACTACCTTGACCACTGTTTACTGCTAACAATCCAAACATACAATTTTGTATTTAAAAACACTTCAAATATTGTTTGTTTCACGGCTACTTCATAATTCAGACATTAGAGATACTAAAATTTCTGACTAACAAAGCAAAAGTCATAATGTGAAATCACAGTGCGAACTTTCATCTTATCATTTAGGGAATGTTAAATCTATCATTACAATTTTTGGCCACTAACAAATATGTAGGAACATGCATTTGAAAAGTATAAAGATTAGCAAAGTTCATCTTTTTTATTCCAAGTATCCTAAAATTCAGTCATAAAAGTGGTTATGAATTATGGCTCTGAAATGGAAGAAATCACTGGAGTATGTTAAGGTAATTACCACCTGTAACTCAGGGTAGTGTTTCCTAAATGCACCATGCATGTCTTTTACTGCTTCTACACATAACTAAGTCATTTTCAACCTTAAATTTAATAAATCACATCTTTGAGAATATACTAAAGACTCTGTAACATGGAAACAGTTACACATGATTAATGGGTGGAGTAAATCTTCCAAGTAGAAAGATGGTTGTACTGCTTGAAAAGGCATCTGGCCTAAAGATTGTCTTATAGATGGGCTCAAGGAAGTTTCTGGAAATGGTATATAGCTCTTCTGATAAGATTTGTAAGAGAGCTGTGGAGTTTCCAGGTCATTCACTAAGAAACAATTTAAATGCAGTAATCCTGTGAAGAATTTGGTAAACTAGAGATAGGGTAGGGTTATAAAGTTATAATTAGTGGATTCCATTGTCAGTAAGACTTCCCCAGGATAGTGTAGTCATGGTGACAACTGACTGTGGTTTTATACTGCCCAGATCAGGACACTGCCTGCTTTCACTGAGAATGTTAAATATCTACTAACAATAAAGAAAACTGTAAATAGTATGTCACTGGTAACTAAATACAAGCATTCTTTCTATACAATCTTTGTCAGATTAACAGAGTTCCAATTTAGCTGTCAGTAAAATTTCTTATCCTTCCTGTGGTTATGGGCCAGCCTTTGTCTTATGCTAATTACTTAGCTATAGTCACCGCATTTCAAATGTACACAAACATTTTCCTCACATCTCTCTTTCTTTTGTTGGATGGCAGACTACTGCAGTGACCTACTGTCTTCTCACATAGTTTAGCAGGGAAGGGAGTCATGACACTGTCTGGACTTACTGGCTACACAAAGGATGGATGCATTAGACTAACAAACACATTGCAGCTTGGAGCTCCACCAGGAGCTAAATGAGGCCTTTATTTATTTATTTATTTTCAAGACAAAAGAAGCTCAGGCTTCACAGCTGCTCCATAAAATATAGTTTTTAAAAAATCATTGGAATTTGAATAAAAATTATATGAAACAGACTGAGTCATTTATGGTCCAATTTGGGAATGTGTTATGTGGCTTAAGTTAAGAGTAACTTGAGAACAATTAATCTACCCCCAAATTATCGAAAAGTGTCTTTTTTATATAAACTGTATATACCATTTTTGCTATACTGAATGTACCTTGTCTGGGATAATTGTATTTTATATAGTGGTACCATAGTGGGTCTTGATTATATAGCTATGCTAAGGGCTGTATATAAATACCTTGCATTCATAAGAGGTTTAAAAAGTATCCCTAGGAACTGGGTGCACCCATCAGCCTTTATTTTTAATAAAGGCAATACTTAAAAAGTTGAAGGAAAAATGTCAATGGTCAAATTCTTTAACTTCAGTTCTCATCTGGAATTTATCTTCTTATACATATAGTAAATGTATAATAATGTAATTTTTGCCATCTCGAATTTTTAAAAACTTAAGTCTCTGGAATTGTCCTGAACTTTAGAATCATTTCCTCCACCCCCACAAAGCTTTTCGTATTGTTTGATTCAGCAATTGTAGCTGTACAAACTTTGACGAAACTTTAGCACCAAAATACTCTAAACACATTATTTTCTTCAGTTTAAGGAGCACAGGAAATAAGCTTAAACAAAGAAAGAGGAACTTATGAAAACTTAAAATGGCTCTGCTAAAATATTAGTAAATCAGATGTCTTAAAAAATATATTATTTTTGATATATAGACGTTCAGCACAGAGACAGCAAGAGATGATAGGTCCCAGTATTTTTATGTTCTGAAAATAAAACTGCCTAAGTGATTAGATGGAGATTCCAACACAAATGATTGTCCTCTTAATTTCTATCAGCTTTGGAACTCTGCATTAGGCAAGAAAAAGAAAAGTTCTTTGTTAATGAGAGTATTTAGAACACATTCCTGAGTTCCTAACATCATAGAGGTGTAACATGATATGACAATCATAAAAAAACTGAAGTTGCTGAGTTGTGTCCAACTCTTTGAGATGCCGCAGACTGAAGCTTACTAGGCTCCTCTGTCCATGGGATTCTGCAGGCAAGAATACTGGGGTGGGTTGCCATTCCTTTCTCCAGGGGAGGATCTTTCTGACCCAGGGATTGAACCCTTATGACAATCATAAGACAACATTAAATTAACTGGAATTTATTTATCCAATGAAATTCTATTTTTATAATGAAGTTCTATCTTTATAAAGTGTTAGCTATTAGTCGTGTCCAAGTCTTTGTGACCTCGTGGACTGTAGCCCATCAGGCTCTTCTGTCCATGGAATTCTCCAGGCAAAAATAGTGAAGTCGGTTGCCATTCCATTTTCCAGGGGAGGATCTTTTCGACCCAGGGACTGAACCCAGGTCTCTTGCATTGCAGGCATTTTTCTTTACCATCTGAGCCACCAGGGAAGCCCAACCCCATATAGGTATTATACAAATTCCCATGATTATATTATTTTTAACATTTTATTTTGTATTGGATATAGTCAATTAGCAATGTTGCAATAGTTTCAGGTGGACAACAAAGGGACATATGCATGTATATGTATTCTCCCTCAAATTCCATTTCTATCCAGGCTGCCACATGATTCTCTTTATTTACATGAAGTGTTAGCTGCTCAGTCATGTCTGACTCTGCAATCCCATGGACCGTAGCCTGCCAGGCTCCTCTGTCCATGAAATTCTCAAGGCAAGAATATTACAGGGGGTTGCCATTTTATTCTCCAGGGCTCCTGTAGGGGAAATTAGAATTGGATGCCTCAAGTCCAAGGGAGCCCCCAGGGTATGTTCATTATCAGAGTGCTCCTTTTCTTTGTAAAGCACTTCTGGCTGCCAGATTGTTTAATTGTGAGCCATTCAGGGGCTCTTTTGATTTAACACACTAATGTGCACCCCAAAGATCTTTCTTTCAGCATAGATGAAATATTTATTTACACGAGGATAGCTCTAAAAAAATGTTGATAGTTTCTAAAATTTACCTGCCATCAGAATACAAAGCGTTGCTACTATTTTGGTCATTCAAAGCCTTGCCCTAGTCTGAAATCTAAGGGTCCTCTTTCTCTCACCCTCACCCCTCCCATATTCAATTAATCACATCTTATATAGTGATTCCTATGTCTCAGGATCCATCCTCTCTTTCTCAACTCCTGTGGTCTAATTTCAGTTTCCTATCACCAAACTCCCCTCTCCAGATAAACTTCCTTCAGAAGGTGCTCTACTTATGGGATGACTTAGAAAAAAAATTATGGATGTTTTTTCTCATACCAATGTCAAATTGTGTAAAGTTCTCTGAACACAAAAAGAATTATGTTGCATTTCTCTACCTCATAAGCTGGTATTTAGCAATTAAAACCTAATGATGATCTTATTTTTTGACAACTTCCACCATCACTTTCACTTTTATGTATATTTACTACTGTTTTTTATTCTCTCCATATTCATTTATTTGAGTCTTACATGGGGTCAGAACCCAATAAATTGTCCGATTTTTATAATTGGGAAATTTCTGCTTTAAATACATTTCAGTCCCATGAAAATAAAAAATGCGTGTAAATTCTCAATTATGACTCAATGTCAAAAGTTCTATACTAAGATAGCTAGAGAATGTTATGCTGTGGGCTTATTTGTGTATTCTCTCTGTCCCACTGGACTATAAGCATTTTGAGGGTAAAAATTATGTCTTATTCATGTTTTCAAAGCCAGAGCCAAGAATATTATCTACATATAGTATATATGAATTATTCAATGCAGGCTGAATATTTTTGTTCTACAATCCATGAGAGCAGTTTCAAAGAAAGACTCATAAATAGGTTTTCAGCTATGATGGCATCAGTAAAGCTAACAAAAAGGCTACCACAGCTACTACAGACTTCCCTCATTTTTTAACTTTAAGTTTTTAAAATATATGAAAAATAATTATAAGAGCTAATATTGGTTGAGAGCACAAAGTATTTCAAGCATCATGATAAATTTTTACACATTCCACATATTCACTTATTGACTATTTGTTAATGCTCTCAAATACTCTGCAAGTTGAGTACCATTATTATCATCATCCCAATTTTCCAGGAAACTGGAAACTGAGGCACAGAGAATTCAATAATTTACCCAGATTATGGAAGGCTAGTTAGTATCAGAGCCAGGGGTAGCCGCATCCTGCTGTGTATCTCATCAATTTGATGGTTTCTGCCTTGAGGTCACTGACACCAGTGCCTTGACATGTCATCAGATTTTTCTGATGATTTGCTATAAGTAGGTACTTTTCTCAGTGCATAGGCCAAAATTACACATAGCACATTATATTATATACACTTTCCCTCAAAATATTTTGCCACAACTGTACCTTTATGTTTATATTAGCAAACTAGTGTTTAACAAAATTTTCAGTGTGTTTTCTTTAATTTCCCTCTTGTAAAAGTATTATTAAACAAGTTTTACTACATTAATTGAATTAATATCAGTTTAGACAGGTGGTTGATACATTAAATGTTATAAATCTCTAAAACTTCACTTGTAATAAATTGAAGTTGGTTTGTAAAAATGAGTGTATTTGATTTGTTACCTTAGAGAATTTTTTATATTTTAGTCCAGTTTTATATTTTCAAATGTTTTATATTGATTTTCTTTTCATCTCAGTGTCATGACTTTTTTAAAGCTCAGAATAATTTTTAGGTCCTATGAGTGTAGGGATCTAAGCTTGGGAATTGTGCAGAGCTTAGCTTGGTAAGCAGTTGGTTGCAAAGCTTGTCTTTTTAGTTCTTTTATCTCATTGTAAAAACCACAGTGGGATTATTGAACAGTTGAAAATTGGTGGCAATAAAAAATTAAGCATGAAAATACAGTTGCAGAAAAATAAAACCTTGTTTTAGATATGCAATAATATTTAAATGAACACATTTTGGGTTAGTCATAATGCAAAACAAATAGCTGAGCCAGATCTATATGGAAAAAAAGAAACAGAAGAGTTCTTTGTCTATTGAAGAACCATGGTTTTAATAAGTTCAGATTCTGATGGTATTCTGATGGTATATTTCATTCAGCCATGGAAGCAAAATTAAAATGATATGGGTCAATTGCTTAGATTTCCTTCCAAAATTGTTTTAAGTGCTGTAGAAATTAGGGGTAATCCTTAGATAGTAGCTTCTTTCTTATTTTTTATATTTTTCTATTATCTTCCTTTCACCAATATTAAATTTAAACCTCCACTTAGTTTTTAAAGGAGCTAAATATATATGTAGTTTCTTATGAAAAAAATAATAATTAGTGTGTTTAAGGGAAATTAACTAGTAAAAAAGCACTACAACCAATTCAAAGTTGCTCTTAGCAAAACTGAGAACCTGTCAGTGTTGGTGGTAATAAGTCCTATTTGCTCTGTGTTCCCAGCACCTTTGCACTGGCTTCTTATGCCCAAGGGAGCCCTTGTACCCCATAGCCAACACACACACACATACACACAAGGGGAGAATCCATCAAGAATTCCATTTTTAAGTAACATGAAATGCTTAGATATTTCCTGGCACCCCCTCTCCCATACACTGTATGTGTCCCTTTTCATGGTCTTTCTCTTTACTAAGGACTATTATAGAAAATCTAACAAAATCCTGTTCTATATTTCCTGGTGCCATATTTTCATTCCTACTACTACAGTGATGTAGTGTAGAATTTAACTGAGTGCTTTAAGAAATAAAATATTTAAAAAAGAATAGACCTTAAAGGTGACTTCACCTTGAGGGATCCTACATCTTTCTTATATTTCGTCTGTTTTCTTTCTCTGTATGGAACTGTCCTTAAACTCATCATTATTAATACATATTTAATATACTCTATTCTGTGGAAGTCATTGTGTTAAAAGTCATGAAAGATATAAGATGCTGATCACATGGAGAGTTCATAATGCCTCAAATCTGAAGATAAGTATGTATTTGCATTATTGAAGAAGGATGGTATACACTGACATATAAAAGCATAACTTGAGTAAGACAGGGAGAGCTGTTAGATGATTTCAGGATTTTACAATGTTGCTACTGATTCTTCTCCATATACTTCATAATAACATGTCAAATAGGAAAACAAAATAAAAGGATCTCCAAAACAGAGAAAAATCTTCCCAAGCACAAAGAGAATGTGATTGTAGAGCTTAAGCCATACTAATGCAGGGTTCTTGCTGCTGGTAACCAGGAGTCTAACTGCTGTGGGTAAATGGCAAAACAACAGTCTCCAATCCCAACTCACTGGTTGAATTCAGGTTTTATGAGTATATTTTCCCTATTTTTGAGGAAAATTAAAAATAAAAAGAATACTGTCATCAGTCACATGGCTGATGCCATGGGTACTGATCCACTGTAGTTCTACCTGGTTGGGAAGACAAATGTGTAACCATGATACAAGAGCAAAATAAAGCCTGAAGACTGGATATGCACTCTCACTGCAGAGAATAAGCCACAGACTATATGTATGAATGTCTTGGAAGGCATAAATAAAGATAACCATGATGGAGACATCTCCTAAACAAGGGGGAAAAAATCATGGAAGGAGGGAGAGAACAAATTGCCCACTCAAAATAAATTGTTTTTGTTTGATCGCTAAGTCACTTCTGATTCTCCTCAACCACATGAACTGCAGCACACCAGGCTCCCCTGTCCTTCACTAATATCCCTGTTTGCTCAAACTCGTGTCCTTTGAGTCAGTGATGCCATCCAACCATCTCATCCTCTGTTGCCCCCCTCTCCTCTTGCCCTCAGTCTTTCCCAGCATCAGAGTCTTTTCCTATGAGTTGGCTCATTGCATTAGGTGACCAAACTATTGGGGTTTCAGCTTCAGCATTAGTCCTTCCAATGAACATTCAGGGTTGCTTTCCTTTAGGATTGACTGGTTTGATCTCCTTGCAGTGCAACGGAATCTCAAGAGTCTTCAACATGACAGTTCAAAAATCATCAAACTGTACTCAGTTTCTTTGGTGCTCAGCCTTCTTTATGGTCCAACTTTCACATCTGTACATGGCTACCTGAAAAAACCATAATTTTGACTATAAAAGATAAATAGCATGTCAAAATTCTAAACTACATAAAGGATTCTAATGCTAAAAAAATGAAGAAATGGAAGATTAGAATATAAATTTCATTTCATAGGAAATAATTTTATAGAGTATTCCAGCAAACATATTTCTTAAAGTACACATGTGAAATTACCCAAGAAACAAGCTATGAGGTGAAGATCTTATTGCTGGAATTTTACTGGAGGTTCCTTTCTCTGAATAACACTTGTAGGGGAGTTAAAAATATTAGACTGGGAAAAAGTATAAGATAAACTGTGATGCAGTTGCAAAAGAGAACTTGGTTAAACCCAAGTGATCATATGGAGCTGAGACTGCAGGGTTTAGGTAAAGTAAGAGAAGGAATATCACAGTCCTAAAGGAGGAAACAGCATACACTAGACTTCTACTAGTGTGAATAGCCCTTTCAAGACAATGGTTGTTCTCGTTTCCTAGGGTATCTAAGAGGAAGGCTAAAAAAGTGACCTAAAGTCTTCACCTCCACAGCTAGCCTTACAGAGAGCCACGCTGACAGTCATCACCTCCTTCATCTGTCACTCCTAGATTCTCACCTTCAGCTGCCATCCCTGTGGATCTAGGTGCTATACTTGGTGCTATACTCATATGAAGACTCTAAGGGTTCTGAGTTCTCATCATATTCTTCTTACGCTATGACTACTACATCTGCCCATTTACCAAAATCGATCAAGGGAATATCAAGAAGCATCCAATTGATTCATTCTGGTTGTATTTATAGTCTTTCAACTCTGCTCTAAATCAACCAGTATATCTCCCAAGATGATCAGGGTAAATTACCTCTGTCAGAACTGTGAGATTTTTTTTTTCCCTTACTGGTTTCTAGCATGAAGAGTCCAAAAGAGACTAGGTAGAAGTCATTGCTTAAAGTGTAGTTTGTTACTTTCTGTGTGCCCTAGTGGAATTAAACACATCTGGAAACAGATATGTAGACCTGCAGAGCCAAGGATTTGGGGGAGGAGAAACACAAATTCTCCAAGTAGCTTACTGAGAGCCATGATCAGTAAGTTCATTACTACTTACATCGTTTGGTTCTTGAACCTAGGTGTTCAACTTGATACAACACCATATAATTGTTTGTTGTTTTTTTTTTTAATCTACGGGGTATCCAGTGTTTTCTAGGATAGTGCTCTTTCTTAACAGGCTCTCATTTCCAAATCTGTGCCTCTGCTGTGTCTATATCCCTCTATCAGTCTAACAAGTTTTGGGAAGTAAGGTATGTGATAGGACAAATAGATAACCACGGTACTATGCTCACTGGTGCATTTCTTTTGTAGCAAAGGGGGTTCTTTGGTTCAGAATGCCCTTGAATAATGCTCCTGGCTCAGATCCTGCAGACTGAAGTCAAACCTCTACTTGAAATATGTGTTGATTTTGATTCTAGTCAAGATAAAGCATCGTTCCTTCCAAGATAGAAAGGACCAAAGAAATAAATTACCACCAAAAAACTGGTTGATCTCTTTCAGAATAATGCCATATTGGGTCCTTGTTGTGGTTAATTTTACCTGTCTTTTTGACTGGGCCATGGGGTGCCCAGACTTTTGATTAAACATTATTCTGAGTGTGCCTGTGAGGGTGTTTCTAGATAAGCTCAACATTTGAGTTGATAGACTGAATAAAGTAGATTGCCTTCCCTAATGTAGGTGGGCCTCATCCAAACAATTGTAAATTGAATTTTAAAAGCTGAGTAAAAAAAGGACTCCTGCTCCCTGACTGTTGAACTGAGACATTAGTCTTTTCAGGACTGCAGACTCAGATAGACACTTTTCTGAGTGTCTTATTGGATTTCATGTTTTCCAGCTTTCAGACTGGGCCTGCACATTGGCTCTCCTGGATCCTGCAGACTGTGGGACTTGCCAGCCTCCATAATTGTATGAGCCAGTTCCTTATAATAAATCTTTTTCTCCCTTTCTCCTTCTCTCCTTCATTCCCTCTCATCTATCTATATCTGTACACACACACACACAGAGACACTTTTTATATACTTACTATTAGTTCTACTGTTACTCTGGAAAACCTTGACAAATACAGATCCTTAACATTGTTCATTGAAAGGTAGACCATTCAGCAGTAGTGGCCTTAGTGAAATGGAAGCCCATGGTCTTGGGCCTCTTCATAGCTTTCCTTCACGTCATCATTGACATTTCATTTAAGTCCCCTTTGAGTCAAACTTAAAATGTTAAGTAATCAATCCATTTGACTTACTTTTTACTGCATCTTCTATAGGAAATGATCTATAGTAACATGAGATTGACATGTAATATAAACATGAGATACAATAATCTACAGACTGTGATTTCTTCCATAGGTCTATACACGTCTCACCCCAACCCTTTTTCTTCATCCTTTTTTTTTTTTTTTTTTTTGAGAGGTCATCTGTTTTATCAATTACAAGATTTTATAAAATACCTTTAATTTGAAAATTAGTATAGCCAATGGAGAATTTGAAGAATTTTCAGTAATGGCAGCAAATTATGACCCCAAACTGAGCAGCATGCTGAATTATAGAATCAACTAAGTTGTATTAATAGACATTGTTACTGCCATTACTATTTATAACCTCTGGTCTCTCTGATTCAAATCTAGTGCCTACTCACATCCCGGTCTCTGGAGATGGAAATGGCAACCCATTCCAGTATTCTTGCCTGGAGAATTCCATGGACAGAGGAGCCTGGCAGGCTACAAGTCCATGGGGTCTCCAAGAGTCGAACATGACTGAGCAACTAAGTCCACCTACCTACATCCTCAAGACAAGGACATGATATTCTGGTTTTTCCAATCACTTTTCTTTAATTGTGGTAAAAAATTACCACTTTAACCATTTTTAACTATAGCTCAATAGTGATTAGTACATTCACATAGTTGTACAACAGAACCCCCTAAATTTTTATCTTGTAAAACTGAGTCTGTCCTAATTTGACAGCAATGGCCCATTTCTCATTTCCCCCTCCCCAAACCCCTGACAATCACCATTCTACTTTCCTGTTTCTAAAAATTTGACTACTTTAAATACCTCATGCAAGTGGAATCATACATTATTTTTCTTTCTGTGACTGGTTAATTTTACTGACAATAAAGTCTTCAGATTCATGTATATTGTGGTATATGACAGAAGTTTCTTCTTTTTTAGGGCTGAATAACATTCCATTGTGTGTATAGACCACATTTTGTTTATCTATTCATCCATCAATGGACACTTGAGTTGCTTCCACCTCTGGGGTGTTTGAATAACACTGATGTAAATATGGGTACACAAATGTCTCCTAGATATTTTGATTTTAATTCTTTTGGATATATACCCAGAAATGGGATTTCTGGGTTATATGGTAGTTCTATTTCTCTTTTCAGGGAGAACAGCCATACTATTTTTCATAGTGGTTGCATAACATTATAATCCTACCAAGAGTTCAGCAGGATTCTAATGTCTCCACATCCTTGCCAACACTCATTGCTTTCTGTTTTTTGTTTGCTTGTTTTACTTGTTTGCTTTAATAGTAGCTGTCATACTCTTAATTGTGTATCCAAAAATGTATAGACTGAAGTTCTAACCCCCAGTACCTCAGAGTATGACTTTATTTGGAGAAAGAGCCTTTAAAGAAGTGATTCAGTAAAAATAAAGCTGTTAGGTTGGGCCCTAATTCAATCTGACTGGAATCCTTATGAAATAAAGCCGTTTAGACACAAAAAGAAACATCTTGGCGGGTGTATACACAGTAGAAAAGGCCATGGGAAGACACAGCAAGAAGGCAGTTATCTGCATGCCAGAGAGAGAAGCCTCAGGAATAATCACACCTGTCAATTCTTTAATCTTAAGACTTCTAACCTCCAAAATTGTAGGAATATAAATTTCTTTTTTGTAAGTCACCAACTCTGTGATATTTGCAATGGACACCCTAACTAAATCATACAGCATCCAATCTAATGGGTATGAGGTGATATCTTATTATAGTTTTGATCTGCATTTCTCTAATGATAAGCAATATTGACCATTTTTTCATATGCTGTTGACCATTTGTATATCAACTTTGAAAACCTTTCTATTCAAGTCCACTGCCTGTTTTTAAATAGGTTATTTGTTTTGTTGTTGTTGAGTTCTAAGAGTTTATATATAATTTGAGTATTAACCCTTTATCAGATACACTATTTATGAATATTTTTCCCATTCTGCAGCCCATGATTTTTATATATTCTCTTTCAAATTCTCTGCCTGAATAGCCAAATCATGCATCACTGTCAATGAGTTTATATGTAAATTTAACCTTGGGTCAAGTTTTACCTTTCACTCAAAGTAGATATTCAATATTTGGGGCTATAGAATACCAGCAATCCATTTTCATCTTGTACTCACATACCAATGTGACTCATTCATGATACAAGCTTGGCTTTCTTCCTGCAGTCAGCTTAGCATAGGAAACCCCTTCATGTGGTCTCAGGTGTATTTGCTTAACTCTTTTTAAAGCCTATTTGTGCCCTCTGGATCTGAGGGCTAATTCTAGAATCATAACTTCCATCATATGATAATTGTTCCTTGATCTGCCTAGACTTGTGACCTGTTAAAATCTGGATGCAGTCATTTATGTTCCACAGTAAGAGCTTCAATCTCTTCCAGAGCTCATTAGCATGTAGGTGACAATTTTTTGACTAGTGTATAATTTTCAAAACCTAGATGTGTATGCTGAGATTTCCCCACTAGGACTTGCCATAAACTCTTCATGTATCTTCTACACACATTCCTCCATAGGATAGTTCAAGACTTTTAGCCTTCAGGGCAGTAATGTATTGATTGAACCCTGTATCTGCTGCAGAGCTCTTTCCTGCTCTTGACCTTGTGCAAACATGATAGCCATGCATGTTATTCAATGAAAGGTTAGAAAAGTAACCCAAGTATGTAATATGCAGCCTCATATGAATGTGTGATAAGTTGCTTCAGTCATGTCTGACTCTGTGAGACCCTATGGAATGTAGTCCCTCAGGCTCCTCTGTCTATGGGGACTCTTCAGGCAAGAATACTGGAGTGAGCAGCCATGCCCTCCTCCAGGGAATCTTCCTAACCCAGGTATCAAATTTGCCTCTCGTATGTCTCCTCCATTGACAGGCAGATTCTTTAACACTGGAGACAGTTGGGAAGCCCAGATCACAGAGCCCTACCCTTTATTCAGGTGATAGCACTTTGTAAGACAAATAATGTGTTTCTTACTTTGCAGGGGATATTCTATCTTTTTGTTGCACACTAGTCCCTTAAAAGGACTTCCCCAGTGGCTCAGACAGTAAAGTGGCTTGCTTACAATGCAGGAGGCCTGGGTTCAATCCCTGGATCAGGAAGATCCTCTGGAGAAGGAAATGGCAACCCACTACAGTACTCTTGCCTGGAAAATCCCATGGACAGAGGAGCGTGGTGGGCTACAGTCCATGGGGTTGCAAATAGTCGGACACGACTGAGCGACTTCACTTCACTTTAGTCCTTTAAAAACTTTACTTACATAATGGGTCTACAAATCCCCATAGGGATTATAAAATTTTAGTTACTAGTAGAAAACAACATCTGAGTTCAAAGTAAAACAAACTATTAATTTTTTTTTTAAACTAGGCACATAGCATTACAATTACAAACACCAAAGATAAACAGTATTAAATGCTCCCAGGAAAAAGATATATTGCTTATGGATGAGTGACCTATAGGAACAAAACAATTTTAAAAAAGAACAAAAAAATTAGAGGACTTAGACTACCCTATTTCAAAATTTATTATAAAGCTACAGAAATCAAGAGGCTTCCCAGGTGGTGCTAGTGATAAAGAACCTGCCTACCAATGCAGGATACATAAGAGATGTGGGTTTGATTCCGGGGCAGGGAAGATCCCCTGGAGAAGGACATGGCAACCTACTCCAGTATTCTTGCCTGGAGAATCCCATGGACAGAGGAGCCTGGTGGGCTACAGTTCATAGGCCGACTGAAACAACTTAGCCTCAGTAGAGCATAGAAATCAAGAGACTGATATGTGGTATGGGTTTAGTGCCTTGGTTAATGAAAAAGAAGAATCCAGAAATAGACTCATAATTGATGTGTATTTCACAGAAAATATACTATGTTTATTTTAATTATTAAATTGACATCATGAAAATAATACTTTTGCCATCTGAGTTACATGTGCATGAAGGACTGAGTGAAATTTTGCTTGCCAATCCTGGTCAACACAAACAGCTGTGAGAGATAATCATAAATATTATATCAAGTCACTAAGTTTTAGATTGATATCTTCTACAGCAAAACGGTAGCTGAGGCAATGTTTAGCGCTATAACAGAAAACAAAAGCAAATAAACAAAAAACCCACATCTCTGGTTAATCTTGTCCCATATAGTAAAATATTCTCTTATTCATTCTTAAACTTTAGGAGACTTTCTTGCTTTCAAATTTTGCTTTACTGTGGAACTCTGAAGCTCATAGTTTCCACATTGTCATTTTCTTGAAGATTTCTTGTTCTTCTTTCCTCTAACAAAACTCTATTACCTATCCTTTTCACCAAGCTGTACCATGACCTTTCTGCAAGGATAATGTCCTATAAATAAGATAAAATTAAACAATTACAAGAATATAAAAAGTGGACTCTAAGTTGTTGTGTTACCATGGTAGACTTTGGGAGAAAAATATATGTCCCAATTAAATATGATGTACAATTCATTTATATAATTTTGTATACTAAGTTCTGATTAGGAACATGAGTCCTATATATCTTTCTTTATATAGGAAAATACATTTAAATACAAACAACTAAAGACCACTAAATCATTAAAATGAAAGCACTATATGGCTCTAAACAACTACATGAAAATAAGATTTTTTTAAACTTTCATTTAAGTTCTGTGCCCATAACATGATCCTTTCATGGTTTTAGGACTCCTTAAACATTAGTTCTCATCTTGACTGCCTTGTGTTTTTAGTTAGTGCCATTGCATGCTTTTAAAATATTTCAAATATTAAATATCACTAAATATTACTTTAAAATATCATTCTGAGTAATATAAGGGAGATACAATTTTGGTTGAGAAAATATCTTAATCTACTTTCATAACTTTAGAAAGTTCTTTTTGCTCTCAGTATCATTAAAGTATGCTTACATTTATATAATGATAATATTGAGATCATTATCTTTTTTAAATACCTTTTAATTTTGGCAGTTTTCTTTGAGGGTGCCACCTTCTGGTGTAGCAGCTTCTTTGCGAGTTCTGAAATAGACTCTGTTTGAATTCTACAATGTTATTCCAAACATTTGCCTTCTTTTTGAAGTGTATGGCTCTCATTTCACACAGATCCTGTATGATGATTTCCTTGCATAGTAGGAAGGTTTTGACGTGTGGGTTTACTGGAGTCCCTTGGCTTTAAACTTGGCTCAGAGCAGATGGTACTGCTAGAGAGAGCAACAACACAGCTTTGAGCTTGAAAATGTTAGTGCACACATGATGCTTTCCCCCCTCAGGTCTGGTATGATTGATGGGACTTTGGAACTCAAAACTGAGAAAAATAGATCCTTCACAATTGGCTATTTGCTGGCCAAAAAAAAAAAAAATCCCTCAAAGAATGGGACACAGTTCATTGTTTCAGTGCCAAATAACAGTCCCCTGCCATCTAGAGTGACTTGCCTCTAAAAACAAAGCTTTAAACTGCTGAGTTTAAAGGAGTCTATAATAATAAATGTAAGGAAAATGAAATAGTTATTTTAGCTCTAAAATGCCTTTTAGCATTTCTATTCTAAGAGAATAGAAGCTAAATGGCACTTAAATCCCTCCTCCAAAAATAAAAAAAGAAAAAATGAAATATCAAGCTCAAGTACTGTGTTTTGATATAAAATAACACCTAAGGGAAGTGTTAAAATATGCAATTGATGCTAAATAATTACAAGCAACATGATTACTGAGAGGATAACATGTATAGGAAAGATGGAAGTGTGAGAAACAGTGAGAGGAAGACATTCAGATAAATTCTACATTATAAATTTATAATGTTTTACCATACACCATAGAAACCAATATATTGGGTTGGCCAAAATGTTCATTCATTTTTTTTCTATAATACCTTAAGGAAAAACACACAAAAAAACTTTTGGCCAACCCAAAATTTAAAGAAGACAAAGGCTGCACAATTATATGAAACCAGAAAATCAAGGCAACAAAGTCATAGTAAATCACTTTCTATTAAATGTTGTATCTACCAAGACACAAAATTATTTATACCTGTATGTCTATGTACATAAATTTTTTTCCCTTTACCTAGAAAACTGGTTAAATATTTATTACAGATTCGGTCAGAAAATTACCTTAAAGTCTATCATCTTAACTCTATTGGAAAGCTTGTGAGAGACCCACAGTTACGTAAAATTAGGATGAGGTAACACTATAGAATAGACACCCCCTTTTTTAAAAAATACAAATTCAAAAATAAGATGATTGACCAAGGAGATTCCACTGAAGTGCCAGAGGCAAGGAAGTAGTAGTATAGACTAGTGACCAGAGGACATGAGTACATTTGTGGCAAATTATGGAGGCTCTTTTGGACTCAATAATACTTTGAACATGTTTTTGTTGCTTTGATTCCTTTTTTTTAACATTGATTCCATACTAAATGCTCTATAGTCCTCAGTCCTAGGAACTCTCAGAGCAAACATGTAAGGTTTATGTTACTGTTAGGTAATTAGAATAGGAAAAAGGAGTCCAGAATAGCGTTGGCTAAAAGGCAAGGGAGAAGCCCTTGAAAATAGAACAAAGGAAGATCCAAAGACAGGAGTGAGAACCTCAGGCGAAATAAACAACCCTCCTGGCTAGCCCAATTTACAGGGGGAGGAGAGAAAGGCATATAAAAAGAGGAGCCAAAATTGAGCCTCTGGCTTCTCTTCTCTTTTTGCTTCTTTTGGATCGGCCCACCCTCATGACTCAAGGAGGTATTTTCCTTCGCTTGTCAAATAAAACTGAGATGTAACATGGAGCTGTAATACTGGTCCATCTACCGCTTCAAATTTTTGCTGCAGCAAGACAGAACTGAGGAAATTACAAACCTACCCAACATTATTATTCCCATTTTATAAATGAAGAAAACTGAAACAGTGAGTTTAAGTATCATGTCCAAGTAATAAAGTTATTAGGTAAAAGTAAAGCTCAGGAAGTCAGATTAAAAAGCCTGACACATACAAAACTTCCTTCCATACTAATCAATAAAGGAAGAATTTTGTTATTCACTACTATATCCCCAGTGTGTAGAATAGGAGGAATGAGAGTAGAACGAATTTAGAGAAAAAAAATTTTTCAATAACAGAATAAGGACTTAGAAAGCATTATATTAATTTAATATAGTGTGTTAAAGTGTAATGTGATGTAAAGCATTAAAACATATACATTCATACTTTGTAGCATGAAAAGCTGCACGTGAGTTCATAATATGTAAAAGGATACAAAGGAATTTTTCCAATTAAAAAATAAAATTTCTTCCCATGACAAATTCTTATTCACCTAAGTTACCAAATTTAGGCTCAGATACATCCCTCTCCATTAAGAATTTCAGAGTCCCCTCCCTGAAAATAGGGCTCTTTTCTCTGTAATTGGAAATACCCCCAAAAGAAAAGGTTCACATTTGTTAAGCAATAATTACTTGTTATTCAGCATTGAAATATTTCACATTTTGGCAACTCTTTTTTTTTGTAATATCAATTTACCAAGACCTAGCTATAATAAAATATTTACTGTATCCAGATTTGTCTAGACCATTGTGAGAAAAAAGACAAGGAATGTGTGACTTCTGTGTTAGGGTAATTAAAGGTTAGCCTTATATGAAATTATTTGCACTCATGAAGTAATTATTTCATTTCAATTAAATATTTAAAGAGATGGCATTTTCATTTAAAAATAATTTGGAAAAGAGAAAGTTTAGGGAAGTTGCAGTGAAGGTTTGGCCTTGATGTAAGAAAGAGAAAGACAAAACTGGCAACACCAGATACAGACAGAAAAGTCAGCTAGAGGCACAGAATTATTTTAAGAGAACTGAAAATAAAAATATTTTTTGAGAGAGATACTAAAAAAGTGAACTAGCATAAATAGAAGGACATAAAAATTTTAGAATTGATAATAAACTAGTGCAGTTATCTGATTTTAAACAGTCCATCGTTGATGTATGGCAAAACCAATACAGCATTGTAAAGTAATTAGCCTCTAATTAAAATAAATAAATTTATATTAAAAAATAAACAATCCATCAATATCCAGGCAATAAAGTCCACCTAGTTTTGCAGTATTTATTTTTGTCTTTATTTCTTCTATAGTAAATTAACTCTTGGTCTGCTCTGTCCTTCTCTTAGCCAATTAGTTCACTATGACCTCACCTTTTTTTTAAATAAGGGAATTTCAGGAATGAGATTTTTCATGGTATAGTTAAATTTAAGATTCATTTTTTAGATTATAGAAAAATGTCAGAGCTACTGATTTTTGGAAAAGGGCATTATGACATGACAGTGGATTTAACCTGTTAACACAAATTGAGGAACTGATATTTTATTTTCTCTAAAGATACTCCTATTGATATAAGAATGTCATGGAATAGTGACAAAAAGAGAAGCAAGCATCTGACAAATTTTCAAGCTATTTAAACATTGGATATGTTCCACCATTTTCCCTTGGATATCTTTTAATAAAAATATTTGTCTCAATAAATATTTAGTATCAAAAGTGTTCTTTGGTCTCAAAATGTTAATAATATAATCAAGTATTACAGATTATGTCTTTGCTTGGCATAGCAGAGAATTACTGATATATTTCCATATATTAAGAATTATCTACAAACTTTTCAAAATTTTTTTCTTGATTAAGCTCTTAAACTTTGACTTTTTAAATTCTGTTTTGTGAATGCTAATTTTCTAGATAGCTAGTGCATACTTTGGTCAACTCACTGCATCTCTATGGTGCATGAAGAAAGTTCTTTTCATGTCAGTTTATTTTGCTGAGCCTACAACCATGTTCAAACTGCAACACAACACACTCATGAGTTTTGATAAATTGGCATATCTAGGTAATCACTACTTCAATCAAAATGTTACCAAGTCCAAGTTCCTACTGTTCTCCACAGGACAGGTCAATAAATTCAGAGACTAGGCATTGGGGCAAAGAATAGTGATTTTACTTGAAAACCCAATAGACCAAGAAGATGTCATGCTAGTGTCCCAAAAAACCATATTACCCCAATTAGAATTCAGTCTTCTTTTATACTAACAAGAGAGAGAGTGGGACAGGAGAGACAGGGCCAGGCCCAAGGGCAGCCTCCTCATGCATAGGCATTAGGCAGAAGGCAAAGCCACCTCCTTGTTTAGCACTTAATGAGGCCATGACACATGAAGGAATGACATCTAAAACAGAAGTTTTATAACAACTGAGCAAGAATCTTCAACCTTGAAAACCAGGAAACATGCAAATAAAAATCCATAGGTTGACGATGAGTGAGTGAAGGACAAAAGCAACCAACCGCAGTCTCCACATTCTGGTAGTATAGGAGATTTTCCAGCCTGATACATGTGCAGAGTGAGTCTCAAGTCATCCTCCAGTAACACTGGCCACACCATAAAATCATTATAATATCATTAGCATCGTGATATTGTTCCCCACATCATGTGGGTTTCACTTTGGTGCTGACGGGAAAGATTCAAAATGGAAGCTGGTGGAAGTCCAGGTAAGGACTTGAAGATGACAGGATCACAGGGAAGGGAAAAAGGGAATCACCATCATCTAAATCCCAGAAGACTGACCCCATATTAACAATCTAAGCTGCTCCTATTATGTGAGCCTCATTAGAGAGGATGTCCACACTATTCTCTGAGTGTATAACTTTCACTTCTGCCCTAAATAAACTGCTTCTTTGTATGCTCTCCCACACATACTGTGCTCCTAATAATCTCTGTGCCTGCTTTACAGTCTCAGTCTCTGTTAAATTCTTTCTTCAAAGAAGACAAAAACTGAATTCTTCTTGGCATTGAAATCAATTGTTGCAGAACTTTTCAAGCTGGCCAGACCCTAGAGGTGAGAAGTGATAATTTTTTGTTCTTGCAGCTGTCCATGTAGGACTGGTTAAGTAAGCCTCCAACAAGATGAATGTTATTCTCTGTTGTGCACCTTTTTTATCTCTATATAAATGAAAAGTACTGTGCCTTTAAAGGTCAAACGTAGGAAGCAGAACCTTGAGAATGGGCTATCATGTGTGTTTCAGGCTACAGGCAACAGAATTTTACAATGGTACAGGGCCAACATGACTAGGAATGGGCAACAGAGCACAAAGTTAGAGCTAAAGGAACATCCAGTCAGGTTTGTTCTTCTCTGTCACACACCTACAGACGATTGACAACATCCCAAAGTATTTCCTTTGTAATATTTCCCAATCCAATCCACCCACCATCCATAACAACTATTGCAATTCCATTTGTCACAATAAATTAATCTGTCCTCGCTAGAATTGCAAATAAATGGAATCATAGAGGAGATGGTCATTTTTGTTCACTTGCTCCAAAATCTTGCCAGGTTATGGGTTTTGCAAGTCATTTTATTTTAAACATTCCAAAGTACCTGTCAGTCAGTCAGTCAGTCAGTTTACTCGCTCAGTCCTGTCCGACTCTTTGCGACCTCATGAATCGCAGCACACCAGGCCTCCCTGTCCATCACCAACTCCCAGAGTTCACTCAGACTTACGTCCATTGAGTCAGTGATGCCATCCAGCCATCTCAATCTCTGCCATCCCCTTCTCCTCCTGCCCCCAATCCCTCCTAGCATCAGAGTCTTTTCCAATGAGTCAACGCTTCACATGAGGTGTCCAAAGTATTGGGGTTTCAGCTTCAACATCAGTCTTTCCAAAGAAATCCCAGGGCTGATCTCCTTTAGAATGGACTGGTTGGATCTCCTTGCAGTCCAAGGGACTCTCAAGAGTCTTCTCCAACACCACAGTTCAAAAGCATCAATTCTTCAGTGCTCAGCTTTCTTCACAGTCCAACTCTCACATAGAGCCTTTTTATTCTTATATTAAATTGCATCTTAGCTTATAACTGACATTGAATATCTTCTCATGTGCTTTTTGACCTCTCTTCTATCTCACTTTGCCTTCCCCAGTGGCTCAGCAATAAAGAATCTGCTTGTAGTGCAGGAGACACAGGAGATGTGAATTCAATCTCTGGGTTGGGAAGATCTCTAGGAGAAGGGAAAGGCACTCCATCCACTCCAGTATTCTTTCCTGGAGAATACCATGGATAGAGAAGATCGGCAGGGTATATGTTTCATAGGGTCACAAAGAGTGGGAGACGACTCAAGTGACTTAGCACATATCTCATTTTATGAAGTGTTTGTGAAAATATTTTGTTCAGTTTCATGGGTTATTTTCTAATAATTGAGTTTTAAATGATACTAACATCTTCTGTATATAGTCGTTTTTCAGGTATATTTACTGCATATATTTTCTCCCAGCCAGTGACTTGCCTTCTGATTTTGTAAATGGTGTCTATGGCCTCTCTTAAAGAGCAGAATTATCCTTTAATTTTCATGAAGGCTGATTCACCATTTTATTCTCTTTAGGATCTAAGAAAATTTTGCCTACCCAAAGAAATAAAGATTTCCTCCTATGTTCCCCATTTTTCTATAGTGTTTCATATTGTAATTTTGTGTTTAAAATTGTGATTATTTGGAGTTAAAATTTTCATTTAGTATAATATGAGTAAGCTTATTTGTTTATTTATACTTTGATATCAATTTTTCTAAACATTATTTTAAACTCTCCTTTTTCTGTGAAATTCCCTTGGAAACATTAGTGAAAGTCTGTCACATATAAATGGGTAGGTCTATTTCTGAGACCAAGCTATACTGCCTCCCACACCAAAGACCAATAAATTGAGAGACTAGGTGTTGAGACACACAAAAAAAGATGTCCTTTTCATTATGGGGGACTGGAATGCAAGAGTAGGAATTCAAGAAACACCTGGAGTAACAGGAAAATTTGGCCTTGCAGTACAGAATGAAGCAGGGCAAAGGCTAATATAATTCTGCCAAAAGAATGCACTGGTCATAGGAAACACCCACTTCTAACAACAGAAAAGTGTCTACACATGGACATCATCAGATAGTCAACACTGAAATCAGATTGATTATGTTCTTTGCATCCAAAGATGAAGAAGCTCCATACAATAAACAAAAACAAGACCAGGAGCTGACTGTGGCTCAGATCAAAACTCCTTATTGCCAAATTCAGACTTAAATTGAATAAAGTAGGGAAAACCACTAGACCATTCAGGTATTACCTAAATCAAATCCCTAACAGTTATACAGTGGAATTGAGAAATACATTTAAGGGACTAGATCTGATAGATAGAGTGCCTGATGAACTATGGATAGAGAGTATGACATTGTAACAGGAGACAGGGATCAAGACCATCTCCAAGAAAAAGAAATGTAAAAAAGCAAAATGGCTGTCTGAGGAGGCCTTAAAAATAGCTGNAACAGTTATACAGTGGAATTGAGAAATACATTTAAGGGACTAGATCTGATAGATAGAGTGCCTGATGAACTATGGATAGAGAGTATGACATTGTAACAGGAGACAGGGATCAAGACCATCTCCAAGAAAAAGAAATGTAAAAAAGCAAAATGGCTGTCTGAGGAGGCCTTAAAAATAGCTGTGAAAAGAAAGCCAAAAGCAAAGAAGAAAAGTAAAGATATACCCATTTGAAAGCAGAATTCCAAAAATAGCAAAGAGAGATAAGAAAGCCATCCTCAGTGATCAGAGCAAAGAAATAGAGGAAAACAACAGAATGGGAAAGACTAGAGATCACTTCAAGAAAATTAGAGATACCAAGGAAACATGTCATGCAAAGATGGGCTCGATAAAGGACAGAAATGACATGGCCCTAACAGAAGCAGAAGATATTAAGAAGAGGTGGCAAGAATACACAGAAGAAATGTACAAAAAAGATCTTCACAACTGAAATAATCATGATGGTGTGAGCATTCACCTAAAGCCAGAAGTCCTGGAATGTGAGATAAGTGGGCCTTAGGAAGCATCACTACGAACAAAGCTAGTGGAGGTGATGGAATTCCAGTTGAGCTATTACAAATCCTAAAAGCTGATGCTGTGAAAGTGTTGCACTCAAAACCCCAGCAAATTTGGAAAACTCAGCAGTGGCCACAGGACTGGAAAAGGTCAGTTTTCATTCCAATCCCAAAGAAAAGCAATGCCAAAGAATGTTCAAACTGTCACACAGTTGCACTCATCTCACACACTAGTAAAGGAATGCTCAAAATTCTCCAAGCCAGGCTTCAACAATATGTGAACCGTGAACTTGAGGTGTTCAAACTGGTTTTAGTAAAGGCAGAGGAACCAGAGATCAAATTGCCAACATCTGTTGGATCATCGAAAAAGCAAGAGAGTTCCAGAAAAATATGTATTTCTGATTTATTGACTATGCCTAATCCAACCAGTCCATTCTGAAGGAGATCAGCCCTGGGATTTCTTTGGAAGAAATGATGCTAAAGCTGAAACTCCAGTATTTAGGCCACCTCATGCGAAGAGTTGACTCATTGGAAAAGACTCTAATGCTGGGAGGGGTTGGGGGCAGGAGGAGAAGGGGACAATAGAGAATGAGATGGCTGGATAGCATCACTGACTCGATGGACGTAAGTCTGAGTGAACTCTGAGAGTTGGTGATGGACAGGGAGGCCTGGCGTGCTGCGATTCATGGGGTTGCAAAGAGTCGGACATGACTGAGCAACTGAACTGAACTGAATCCTTTAACTGTGTGGCTCACAATAAAGTGTGGAAAATTCTGAAAGAGATGGGAATACCAGACCTGAACTGCCTCTTGAGAAACCTATATGCAGGTCAAGAAGCAACAGTTAGAACTGGACATGGGTCAACAGATTGGTTCCAAATAGGAAAAGGAGTAGTATATCAAGGTGTATATTGTCATCCTGCTTATTTAACTTATATGCAGATTACATCATGAGAAACACTGGAGGAAACACAAGCTGGAATCAAGATTGCTGGGTGAAATATCAATAACCTCAAACAACCTTATGGCAGAAAGTGAAAAAGAACGAAAGTGAAAAAGAATGAAAGTGCCTCTTGATGAAAGTGAAAGAGGAGAGTGAAATGTTGACTTAAAGCTCAACATTAAGAAAACAAAGATTATGGCATCTGGTCCCACCACTTCATAGCAAATAGATGGAGAAAGAGTGGAAACAGTAGCAGACTTTATTTTCTTGAGCTCCAAAATCACTACAGATGATGACTGCAGCCATGAAATTAAAAGACACTTACTTTTTGGAAGGAAAGTTATGGCCAACCTAGACAGGATATTAAAAAGTAGAGACATTACTTTGCCAACAAAGGTCCTTCTAGTCAAGGCTATGGTTTTTCCAGTAGTCATGTATGGATGTGAGAGTTGGACTATAAAGGAAGTTGAGCACTGAAGAATGGATGCTTTTGAGTTGTAGTGTTGGAGAAGACTCTTGAGAGTTCCTTGAACTGCAAGGAGATCCAATCAGTCCAATCTAAAGGAAATCAGTCCTGATTGTTCATTGAAAGGACTGATATTGAAGCTGGAACTCCAATACTCTGGCCACATGATGTGAAAAGCTGACTCATTGGAAAATACCCTGATGCTGGGGGAGCCTGATGCCAGGAGGAGAAGGGAACAACAGAGGATGAGATGGTTGGATGATATCACCAACTCAATGGACATGAGTTTGAGTAAACTCTGGGAGTTGGTGATGGACAGAGAGGCCTTGCTTGCTACAGTCCATGGGGTCGCAAAGATTCAGACACAACTGAGCGACTGAATGGAACTGAACAGAGGTGCTGGAGGAAAAGGAAGAGTGACTTTATTCAGAAAGCCAGCAAACCAAGAATAAGGCAGAGTACTGTCCCAAAGAAACACATAAATAGAGTTGTAATTTAAGCTTCTTTTATACTTATACTCAGTTCAGTTCAGTTCAATAGCTCAGTCATGTCTGACTCTTTGCAACTTATACTACTTTATACTAAAGGGGAAAGAGGTGTGACTGGTGGTTGCAAATTTCTTGGTACAGAAATTCTTTGCTCTTGTAGTTGTTCAGGAAGGACTGATCATAGTGTTCCTGAAAACCTTCAATAACACAATTATTTTCCGTTAGCAACATTTTATCTCTATATGAATGGAAAACTATTATTTTTTTATTTTCTTACCTTCAAAGATCAGAGCATGAGAATCTGTTATCCCCACAACTATTAGTTATCCCTATAACTAAGATAATCCCATTTTGAGGATTCTACATGATGCCAGTATTAAAAGGACATATACCCTTGACTAGGAAGAACAAAAACTTTTTCCAGCACTATGTGAGTTTCAGAAATGGTTCCATCTCATCTTCTTAAGTAATTCTTTTATCACCACCCTCTTTGGGTACTTTTCTTATTGGTTCTGATGAGAATTTTATTAAAGACTTGAGGTGATCCCCTCAGAGATCACTAGAATGGTGATTTTCTGCAGCTCTTTCTGCAGGTTCCTTCACTTTGGTATGTTGCTCTGCAAAATTTAGCTTCCTCGGCCTCCACGAGTGCCAAACTGCATGTTTTCTCTATTTTCTCTACTTTCTCATATTTTGAGACTTCTGGGTTTTGTTTGATCCCCTCTTCCTGTATTACAGCTTGAGAAATCTTTCTAGACAATAAGGAAACCCTCTCATGGGGCTCAAATCATTTCTTCCTCATTTCTTAGGAATCACCACCTATTCACTAGTTATGCAAAGCCATCATTTCAAGTAATTTTCTAAGTTTTTGGTAATTTAAGACATAGGGTAAACTTCATCCTTGTTTTTTCACAGTTAGAAATTAGATAGCCATTTGAGATTTTTCCTTTTTATCACAATAAAGTTTCAAGAATCTTAACTTTAAATAACCAGGATACTGGACGAAATACATGAAATCACTGTTTTAAGACATCGGTCAATGGGTGGCAGCAAAACATGATTCCTGAGACAAGGGAAACAAATGAGGGGAGCTTTATGACCACACCAGCTCTTGCTTTGAGAGCAACATAAATTTCTTGAGAGGAGACATAAATAATAGCAACTCAATGAGAGTCCAGTAGCCTCAAAGGGTGAAAAATAAGATAAGATTCTGGGGAATATGAGGCAGCTGGTAATTGCAGGGGAAAATTCCAGAAAAGAGACTATACTTAGAAAAGACTTCCTAAAAGCATAGGCATCCCCTTTAATCTTTGCTGAGTTCTAGGCTGCCGGAGTCCAGGTCCAGCAGCCAGGGAAGCAGCCTGAAGGGGTGAGTGGTGTTGGCAAATGATGATGTAGCCTCTGATTCATAGTACAGAACTACATTGGCAGACGATGATGTAGTCTCTAACTCATAGTACAGAACTACATGTTTATCTCAAGCTTTAGGTTCTCTTTCATACTTTGACAAAAGCATTAGGTCAGAGGTTTGACGGTTTTAGTTTCCTCCACTCAGATTTACTGTACTTAACTTGTGAATACATTGTAACTCATGCTACATTTCTCAGTTTATTTCTTATCTTTCTAAATCCTGTTTGCCCTAGCATCTTAAGATCACTATCTCCTAAAAAGGCTTCTAGCTATTCTTAATTATTCCTAAACCCTAAACTCAGCAATCTTCTTTTGCCATAAATATTTCCCTCACAAACAGGTCTCAGATAACAATCCTTCCCATGGCCTCAAGCTGCAGCCTATGTGCTCATCCTAGAACATTCTTTGTAAAGATCCTTGAACAAATGTAAATGGTTACTTTATAGATTATTTTCTGGGCACAACTGTAGAAGGCTTTGTGCTTTCTCATGCTTCTCTCAAGCACCTTAACATTCTTTCCAGCCAACTCAACCAAAGAAAGGAAAGAACAAGTCAGAATCACAAGGCCTAACTCGTTCATCTCAGGGTCGTGCCTGTGAGATGAGGAGAGGGGGTTGGGGCAGTGTAATGCCTAACATGGCTCCTGACACTAAGCAATACATGTATCCAATGAAAGGATACACAGAAGGGCAAAGACCAAACATGGATTTTCAAAATGAATAATTTTCAAGCTCATACAAAGTGATAAGATATTTGAACTGCATCCAGTAAGTGTGGAGTCTTAAGTACTTAACTGGGGAATAAAGAATTTAATTGAACACCTCTCCCAAAAGAAAACTCCATACTCAGATAGCTTCATTGGTTCACTTTATCAAACACTCGATGATGGAAAAATTGTAATCTTATGCAGATACTTTCAGAAACAGAAATATAGTAAATACTTCAACTCACTAATTTGACTCCAATGTTACCCTGATACAAAAACCAAAGACAAAAGTACCACACTAAAAAAGTACAAAATCAAAATGAGACAATATTACCTCATTCACACAGAGGTTACAGTCCTTCCAACATTTTAACAAATTAAATGAAGCAATATATATTAAAAGATGGCAATGCACTGTAACAAAGTAGTTCATATTCTTGGAATGCAACGTTGTTTTACCATAAAAAAAAAATCAGTGTAATTCATTATTTTCAGATAGTAAGGGGAAAAATAATTATATTATTAATATATGAAGAAAAATATTTAATAAATTCAATATCCATTTCTGAAAAACTTTCAATAAACTAGGAGAAGGAGAAAACTTCTTAAACTAATAAAACACATAAATGAAAGACCTACAGCTAATACAATACTTAATTGTCAACCTCTATCAACCTCTGTTTCTGACTGTGAAGGAACAAAAAGGATGAGGTTTACCTTATGTCTTAAATTATTGATGGTACTGGACTCTCTTGAGTTATTATTCTTTAATGTCAGTTCTCAAGAAATTGTTCAAAGCAGGACATAGTGAAGTCTTATTCCCTCATTTGTTTCCCTTATCTCAGGAATGTCTCACTGCTACCTACTGACCGATGTCTTAAAACAGTGATTTCATGTATTTTGTCCAGTATCCTGGTTATTTAAAGTCAAGATTCTTGAAACTCTACTGAAGTCAAAAGGAAAAATCTCAATTGCTATTTAAATACAAATTAACTATAGAAGCAATCACTTCTAGCTAGCCCAAGAATTATTTTCCTATGCAAAGAATGTCACAATACAGACTATTTTAAAATACATTTTCATTTCTTCTCAAGATATTTAGAAATTTTAAAATTCAATATGAATAAAGTATTTATTATTTCATTGATTATAATGTTTATTATAGCAAAAGTAAACATTATTACTATACTAAGTTGTTACACCTAACAATAATTGTTAGCCCTTCTAGAGTTTAAGTTGAAATTTTAGGATCAAAAAGATACAAAATATAGTTCTTACTTTCATTTATTTTATGATATAGAAATAATTTTATTATTTAGCCTTGATAGATTTTACTTATTGTATGCATATATATATATATATATATATATATGAAGGCAAAGGCACCCCATTCCAGTACTGTTTCCTGGAAATTCCTGTGGTCAGAGGAGCCTGGTAGGCTGCAGTCCATGGAGTCGCTAAGGGAGAGACATGACTGAATGACTTCACTTTCACTTTTCACTTTCATGCATTTGAGAAGGAAATGGCAACCCACTCCAGTGCTTTTGCCTGGAGAGTCCCAGAGACGCGGGAGCCTGGTGGGCTGCCATCTATGGAGTTGCACAGAGTTGGACACAACTGAAACGACTTAGCAGCATAAACACACACACACACACACACACACACACACACACACACATATGGGGCTTCCCTCATAGCTCAGTCAATAAAGAATCTCCCTGCAATATAGGAGATATGGGTTCAATTCCTGGGTCGGGAAGATCCCCTAGAGAAGAAAATGGCAATCCACTACAGTATTCTTGCCTGGAACATCCCATCGACAGAGAAGCCTGGTAGACTACAGTCCATGGGGTTGTAAGAGTCAGACATGACTTAGTGACTAAAACCACAATACATACATATATATATATTAGGTTATTGGTTCAGGCAATTCAGTTCAGTCGCTCCATTGTGTCTGACTCTTTGTGACCCCATGAACTGCAGCACAACAGGCCTCCCTGTCTATCACCAACTCCCAGAGTCCAGCCAAACCCATGTCCATTGAGTTGGTGATGCCATCCAACCATCTTATCCTTTGTCGTCCCCTTCTCCTCCTGCCCTCAGTCTTTCCCAGGATCAGGGTCTTTTCAAATAAGTCACCTCTTCGCATCAGGTGGCCAGAGTATTGGAGTTTCAGCCTCAACATCAGTCCTTTCAATGAACACCCAGGACTGATCTCCTGTAAGGTGGACTGGTTAGATCTCCTTGTAGTCCAAGGGATTTGCAAGAGTCCTCTCCAACACCACAGTTCTTCAGTGCTCAGCTTTCTTTATAGTCCAACTTTCACATCCATACATGACAACTGGAGAAACCATAGCCTTGACTTGATGGACCTTTGTTGACAAAGTAATGTCTCTGCTTTTGAATATGCTATCTAGATTGGTCATAACTTTCCTTCCAAGGAGTAAGCATCTTTGAATTTCATGGCTGCAGTCACCATCTTTAGTGATTTTGGAGCCCAAAAAAATAGTCAGCCATGGTTTCCCCATCTATTTGCCGTGAAGTGATGGGGCCGGATGCCACGATCTTAGTTTCCTGAATGTTGAGCACTAATACAACTTTTTCACTCTCCTCTCATTTTCATCAAGAGGCTCTTTAGCTCTTCTTCACTTTCTGCCACTAGGGTGGTGTCATCTGCATATCTGAGGTTATTGATATTTCACCCAGCAATCTTGATTCCAGCTTGTGCTTCTTCCAGCCCAGCATTTCTCATGATGCATTCTGCATATAAGTTAAATAAGCAGGGTGACAATATACAGCCTTGATGTAACCAGTCTTTTGTTTAATGTCCAGTTCTAACTGTTGCTTCCTGACCTGCATAAAGATTTCTCAGGAGGCAGGTCAGGTGGTCTGGTATTCCCATCTCTTTCAGAATTTTCCACAGTTTATTGTGTGTGTGGTTATTGGTTAGGTTTCTTTTTTCTCATTGGTTCCTAAAAAATGCACAACTAAACTACGGCTTTGGTTCGGCACATATATAAATAACTGTTTCACACATATATGGGGCTTCCCTCATAGCTCAGTCAATAAAGAATCTCCCTGTAATATAGGAGATATGGGTTCAATTCCTGGGTCGGGAAGATCCCCTGGAGAAGAAAATGGCAATCCACTTCAGTATTCTTGCCTGGAAAATCCCATCGACAGAGAAGCTTGGTAGACTACAGTCCATGGGGTTGCAAGAGTCAGACATGACTTAGGGACTAAAACCACCATACATACATATATATATTATGCTTCATTAGCTCACCAATATAACCATTTTTATGTATAAAATATTTTTCTTTATTACCTCACAAATTCATCTCATTTACAGTTATGTCTTTGTATTTTATGATATTTGAAGCTGCTTTAAATTTCTTTCTCTATGAGGCAGGGTACAAATACACTTATAAATGTATATAAAAAAATCCATAAAAATGTAGACAGAAACTTACAAAGAAAATATTTTTTTAAAAATATCAAATACATAGATATAAATGAAAAAAGTTGATTAAATATTTACAGTAAAATTTTATCATGACTAAGATACTTTTTGGCTTCCCTAGTGACTCAGTAGTAAAGAATCCACCTGCCAATGCTAGAGACACGGGTTTGATTCCTGGGTTGGGTAGATCCCCTGGAGAAGGAAATGGCAACCCACTCCACTCCAGTATTCTTGCCTGTAAAATCTTATGGACAGAAGAGCATGGTGGGCTGCAGTCCGTGGGGTGACAAAAGAGTTGGACACACTTTAGCAACTGAATAACACAATAATAACAACTAGGTATTTTTGATCAGAATAGAAATAATTTCATTTATTTCAATTAACAGCATTAAAAGTATCAATTAAAATTATAAAATTTTAAAGAGACAAGTACTGGATTCGGAGAAGATGGTGGAGGAATAGGACAGGGAGACCACTTTGTCCCCAGCAAATTCATCCAAAGAACATTTCAACGTGGAGGAAAATCTACAAAACAACTTCTGAATGCTGGCAGAGGTCGTCAGGCATCCAGAATAGCAGAATATTGTCTTCAAAAACAGGTAGGAAGAATACAAAAGACAGAGAAACAGACAAAGNCTCTACCTGTGTATATAGCCTCCTGTTTTCTCAGCCACATTGATTCTCTTTTGTACATTCTACAAGCAGATTTGTTACTGCTAGCACTTTTATGCTCTAACAGTTATAAAAAGTCTGCCTTCAAATCTTGCCCTCTCTCTAGCAGTCCCTGTGTTAGACAAGCCAGGAGGCAGGGTCCAGTTCCATTCTTGTCAATTCACCATCTCTCTGCCTTGGCCTCTGCTGGTTATGCTCTGATCATGCTGTGAGTTACAATTTTTTCAGATGCCTTCAACGTGCAGCCACTTTACAGACTAGAAGCTGCTAATGCTGTTTCATTTATCATGTTTTCCAGCATATTGCATTAATCTTAAATATCCAGCTTAGTGCACACAAGAACACCCTCTCTGAATGTAGGAGGGCTGATCTACAAAAGCCCATAAAATAAGCATCCTCCTAGCTTCCAAAGGAATGAAAAACCACAAGAATAAATTGGAAGAGAAACCAAGCAAGCTGTTTTTTATTTTCTAGAGGAAGGAAGAAATTATTCAGCCTGACTCAGGCCTCTTTCGGGCAGCTCACACATTATTATCGCTGAACATTTGTTATTATTTGTTATTATTTTTTCTTAACAATCAGGTAATCTGAGATGGATCTTTTCTTCCCTAAAAGGAATAAGGAATATTTCCAGGTCTATTTCTGCATCCTAAATGGTATCCTTCCCTTACTAGCTAGAGGATCATTTTTTTTTCCTCTGAGAAGAAGGCAGGAGGCAGCGTGCCTGTCTAGAAAGTGACAAATCAGACATGACATACTTACAGACCCATTACTTCTGTCATATTTCTCCTCTTCACTTTTCTCAGCAATTAAGGTTTCCATGAGCCTCCCACTCCTTTTCAAATCCTGCTCGTGAGGCAGTTGTAATTAAATCCCTTGATTTCCCAATGCTTTTTTATAAAGTAACTTTATATTAGAAAAGTTCTCTTTTAAATTTCCCCCAAACACCCTTTCCTGACTCAGACTGTGATAGGCAACAAAAATCTCTTCCTCCTTCTCTTTGGTGTCTGAATTCAGGTCAAGCATTGTCTCCTCCAGGAAGTCTTCCTTGATAACCTAACCCAGGCTCATTTTAATGCTCTTTCTCTGGACTCCCATGTCCCCTATACTTGCCATTATCATAATATTTACTACACTGTCTTATAGTCTTCAATGTCCTTATTGTCTCCCACACTTTGCATTCATGGGGCTAGTTTTGGCAGTAGAATTCTAGAATAGGAACACTGACCAGCTGTTGATCAACCCTCACACCAGCTCTTTTGTTCCCCACTGAAAGTATTCTCAATGTGGTAAGCCTAAACCCAGCACTGCCTTTGTTTCTGCCTTATTGGCATCACAGCAAGAATAAGCTTGTGATGCTTTACCTGGAAATGAGCTTCATGGGATCTTCTGAAATCATCACATTATCAAATAAACTTTGGTACCTACCACATTTGTACTAGGCACTGTGGTGGGCGATCGGGGGAAGGTAATGTATGGATGTGAGAGTTGGACTGTGAAGAAGGCTGAGTGCCAAAGAATCGATGCTTTTGAACTGTGGTGTTGGAGAAAACTCTTGAGAGTCCCTTGGACTGCAAGGAGATCCAACCAGTCCATTGTGAAGGAGATCAGCCCTGGGTGTTCTTCGGAAGAAATGATGCTAAAGCTGAAGCTCCAGTACTTTGGCCACTTCATGCGAAGAGCTGACTCATTGGAAAAGACTTTGATGATGGGAGGGATTGGGGGCAGGAGGAGAAGGGGACAACTGAGGATGAGATGGTTGGATGGCATCACTGACTCGATGGTCGTGAGTCTGAGTGAACTCCAGGAGATGGTGATGGACAGGGAGGCCTGGCGTGCTGCGATTCATGGGGTGGCAGAGTCGGACACGACTGAGCAACTGAACTGAACTGAACTGAATAAGGAAATACAAAACTAGGTCTCAGACAACCAGAAATATGTTATCTACTTGGAGATATAAGTATATTTATATAAAACACTAATTAACACGAGGGTAAATGAGTGCCAAATAAGTCACATAGATCCAATAGCTAAGAGAGAAATTCAGATAGAAGGAGATTACTGGAATAAGGGGGGCTTCCCTGGTGGCTCAGTGGTAAAGAATTCACCTGCCAAGCAGGAGACACAGGTTCGATCCCTGGGTTGGGAAGGTCACCTGGAGAAGGAAATGGCAACCCACCCCAGTATTCTTGCCAAGGAAATCCCATGGACAAAGGAGCCTGGCAGGCTACAGCCCACTGGGTCACAAGAGTCAGATACAACTTAGCAACTAAACAACAACAACTGGAAAGGGAGGAAAGTTGGAAGTGTTTTCAACGCAGCTTTACAAAAGAAGCTATAATTGGGTCTTGAAGGAACAGCATAAACACAGGCACAGGGGTGGAATCTGCACTATTTAGACAATAATAAATAGATTTTTCTTTTTTTTTTTTTTGGCTAGTATAAAGGCCTTGTGATGAGGAACAATGTGAAATTAGGTTCCAAAGCCAGATCATATTATTTTCATTTTTCCCCCACTAAAAGAACTGTCCAAGTCACCTACTTTTAAGAGGCCCCATCAAGCCCATGTCCTGAACAGGAAATGTGTTTTTAGCAGGCTGCACATTATTATATAACTCAGCCACCACCAATGACTCTTCAAGAGCACCATGTTAACTCTTGGTTAACCAAAAGCTATTTTTCTAGTCTGTACTCTACCTAATTCAACCAACCAGTAGAGATTGCACACCCACTAAGTTCTGCTTTCTGAACTGAACTCCCTAACCCACTAAAAAATGAAGGAGATAGAATTCCTAATTTCAAAGAACATATTTTTGTCTTATTTTTCTTTTTCCATGCTTGTCTATCTTCCACCATTTCTTACGGATAGTATTCTTCTAGGCATTTCATCAAATTTCAGACCTTCTGCAGCCCTCCCTGTTAAACACATTGTATCTACACTGGTAGATTTTAAAAGAGAGGAAAGAAGAAAACAAGAAAGGCTTTGGCTTTGGAGATGAAATGGTTACATCCAGAGAGCCTTCTTTATAATACTAGGTCTATAGCTGTTCTCTCCTCAGCAGTTAAGAATTGGCTCTATCTGCCAGAAAACTTTTTTTGCATCTCTCTCTGATGAGAAATAAGACATCTCTCTTCTTGTCTAAATGAAGAATTGAAATTGTGGCCAGGCCAAGATAACAGTGTCCAACTTATCCTTCTGAGCTTAACTTCTTCTAACCCCTGAGCCAGCTCCAAGGCAGCATAGCATGCCTGGAAAACCCTCCTTTTCGCCGAGCCAAGCCATGTGTCTCTTATCGTTTAAGGAATTCCTCAAATTCCACCCTCTCTGTGGTCCTTAAGACTTCAAGAATAACCAAGTGCTTCCCCTCAACAGAAACTGCCTATTCATGCAAGCCATTGGCCACTTTCCCTGACTGATCACCACTCCAATCTCAGCCCTTCCCACCTCATCCCTAAACATATGTGCCCTTGAACTGGCCTTACTAGAAACAGCCTACATATGAACTCATCTGTGGCATCATGAAACCTTTCTGTGGGTCTAAGTAGTCCTGGATTTGTTGGGACGTAGGGAGCTAGCCTTGTAGGGGGTTATTTTCAAAGGGCATTGGGATAAGACTACACCAAACAAGCAAGCACCCATTCACACATTATTTTCTTAAAACAACTAGAAAAAAATAGCATTTCTATAGTATTTATAAAATGCTTTCATATCCATGACCTTAGTTTTTTCTTCAACCTAACTCTTCAAGTTAGGATGTATCTTATCATCTCTTAATAAGGAAATGGAAGTTAAAAGAGGTTAAGAAGAAAAAAGAGGTTTAAAAAAAAAAGAAAGAGGTTAAGTTATTTGCCTTTGATCAAGTAGTAAATGGTTCTAGGAAAACTATTTGGGACTAACATCATCTAGACCCTTCACCTGACACCATAAAGCAAAATAAATCTCAGATGGATTAAAGAATTAAACATAAAAAAGTAAAACTATTAACAAAAAGAGAAAATGTAGTTGAAGATTTGCCTAATTTCTGGATGAAGAAAGATTTTTCAGGCATAAAAACACTGGAAGAGATGGCAAAAAGAAAAAATTTAATAGATCAATCTATACAAAAATGTAAAACTTTTGCTTGTCAAAAAATCAAATAAAAAAGCAAACAACAGTCTGAGGAGAAATGGTCAAGCTATTGTGGCTCAACCTTGCTCAGTCTCAGCTGGAGCCACCTCAAAGTCCAGGAGGGACTTCCTGGTGGTCCAGTGCTTAAGAATCTGCCTGCCAGTACAGGGGACACAAGTCCAATCCCTAGTCCAGGAAGAGCCCAAACTAAGCCCAAAACCACAACTAGTGAGCCTACGTGCTGCAGCTACTAAAATCCGTGTACCCTGGAGCCTGTGCTCCACAAAAAAAGAAGGCACCACAATGACAAGCCTGCACACTACAACCAGAGAGTAGCTCTCCACAACTCTCCACAACTAGAGAAAGACTCTGGAGCAGTGGAGATCCAGCACAGTAAAAAATTTAATGAATTAAAAAAGAAAAAAGAAGAACACAAGAATGTTGACACAAATGCTGAGGCCAGTTCCAAAGGAGGTAACAGCTAGACACCAGGTCTCTCAGGAAGGGAGATGTGAATAGCACATCTACACAGAAAAAAGACTGGAAATGCACTAAAATGTTGACAGCAGTTATGGAATTGTACATTATTTTTGTTTTCCTCTTTAGCTTTTCCGTATTTTCCATAATTTGGCAAAAAAAAAATCAAGGAGAAGAAAAACTGTTATATTCAGGAAAATAGGGCTTTTTGTTTTAAAATGAGGATTATCAAGGGATTTCTGTTTTCCTTAATCTCTTGTTCTTCTTGCCACACATCTTTTGAAGGTGATGGTCTAATATATCCATAGTTTGCCTGGAGTCATTCGTGTCAGGACAAGACAAGCTTCAAATTACACACGTATACAGATAGCATTCGGTTCACTGTCTGAGGTCTTTGTTTCCTTCAGGGTTTATATGAAGTTCCAATTTCTCTCTTGAAACAACTGCATTGGGAAGAAGATAAAGAACTTGGGGCTGAGGGGCAAAGGAGTTCACAATTACAGTCTGCTGTATGCAAGGCTGGGGTAGGGGTTTCCAGCACCAGCACCGCGTATCTGGGGTAAGTTATATCATCGCCACTCTAAAAAAAAACAAAGTTCAGAGTCAAGTCTATGGCCACACATCTAGCGACAGCTGAAGATGGGATTCACTGCAGGTCTGGCCCCAAGTCTTTGCTCATTCATCTACACCTCACTCCCTTCAGTCAAGGTATATCTATATCCTGAAACTCAGCAAATCTAGGGGAGCTGAGCACTGGAAATGCCTTGGCAGGCAATTTGGAGTTCTGTTCAGAGTGGGCTGAGAGTCAAGAGATTGTCTTCTAAGAATGACTATGACCAAGGTGCCAGATGACTTTGAACAAATTTGTCTTCTTGCCCATAGAAGGAGTAGTTGAAAATAGTAGTTTCAAGAAGGCTTTCCTGTTCTCCATCTCTGGCTCCCTTAATATTCATTTATCTGTGTGTGAGCGGTGTGTCAGCAAGACAAGGCTACTCACTGTGCTGCAGGGGAAAACAGAGGGCTTGAAACAGTTCCCTGTGAGTGCCTCATGAAAAACTGCCAATAAAGTCAACCACGTGCCAGCAAAAGAATAGTAACAATCCAGATGCCAATGGACAGAGGACTAGTTAAATAAGTGATGTTACAGCCATACAGTAGAATGCAATGCAAATACGTAAAAGCATTGGGGGAGTTGTCTAGCACTTTCTATGCTGGGCTTCCAAAATGCCAGACTCATGTTTTTCTCCTTCCTCCCTGGCTATCCCATTTCAGTCTCTGTAGCTGGTGTAGCTGGCCTCCCCCTTCCCAACCTCTAAATATTAGAGCCACCCAAGAATCAGTTTCAGCTTTCTCTTTACACTCTCTGAATTCAATCCCTGATGGCTATCTGGGCCCAAAGTTTAAAATATCTAATGACACCCAAATTTATATCTCCAGCTCTAACCTAAGCTGTGCCCCCCCAGACTCATACATCCTACTGGGACAGGAAACAGCCGCCTTGAGTATAGCCCTCCTAAGCCAGAAAGTGATAGTCCCCACCTTACTGGCCCCTTCACTCCTATGTCCCTCATTTTAGTGAGAACATTCACCCAGTCGCTCAGGTCACTTTGATTGCTTTCTCTCAAACCCCATATTCTGCAGGCTCTACTCTCAAAATATAAATCTACTGTTGACACCCTAGCCCAAGCCACTGTCACCTGCTTCCTGATTATAGCAACAGCCACCTGGTCTTCATCAATTCCACTCCTGCCCCTTGACAGTCTGTTCACCACAATGAAGGCAGAGGATCTTTTAAAAACATACCAGCTATTCTCCACACCCCCCAAACCACCCAGTGGATTTATATATCCATTAGGACCTCGTGGGCTACGTCCCTGACTGCTGTGACCTCTTTGGCCACCACACCCCATCTCATCCTGTCCCAGCCACAGCACCCTCCTCCTGTCCCTCTCACATGGTGCACACGTGTTTCATGCTCTTCCTTTGTATATTTCTGCCCACCTGGCAAACTTGGCATGTTAATGCCTCTCTTTTATGTCATCTCCCCAGCCTGGCCTTCTTATCTAAAAGAGACCCTAGCGAGTCTATCCTTACACTGACTTTATTTTCCTTCACAGCCCTTCTCCCTACCTGACCTCCCATTACATAATTACTGTTTACTTGTGCGTCTCCTGGTATTGTCAATAGAATGTCAAGGAGAGTGGAGATCTTGTGGTGCTTTTCTCCTGCTATATATTCAGGGCCTAGAACAGTCTGCACCTCAGAAGACACACAAAGTTATGTCTAAATAATTAATGAGTGGATGTGTGCCGGGCCACAGTCCAAAGGGTTGCAAGAGGCAGACGTGACTGAGCGACGAAGCACGCACGTGCTGTGACCACACAATCTCTAACGTACCTTACATAAAGCCAAGTGAGGATGGCACCCAGAGTACTTCTAGAAGGCCACACAGATTGCAAAAGATGGCTGTCTCTGGGAATGAAGACCGAAGGTCAAGAGTAGAAAGGAAATGCATTCTTCAGTGATAATTATTGGACTGTCTGAATTATTTCCCATGTACATGAACTACCTTCTCAATGGAAAAAAGGAAAATCCCCTTGCGTCCGGCCACTTATTTCTCTAACTGGACACATTTTTCTTGATAGGCCACCGCAGTCTCCCTTGTTGTCCTACCAGGGTCCTCAAACACCTCCAGTTCACCTTGATTTTTCCAAAGGGACCACCACACCCTCCAAGTTTTGCTTTAGTTTCGTTTTGTGTTGCAGGGGGAGGTTCCCTGACACAAGACCAGAGACCAGAATGTGATTTCGCACACATACACTATTCTGACGGGCTCCACTCTCCTCCCAGGGACTCTCCGAGCTCTGCTGTGTCCAAATTACACATCCCCTGCTCTCCCAGTGGCTCCTGGCTGTCCCACACCTCCAGACTGCCAATTCTAGATTGCACCCGTCTCAGAATCACATGTTGTCAGCTTGGACGACACTACTTGTAAAGGACAGCTGGGATGTGTCTTTCAGTAGGAAGGGAAGGGGCTGTTTCCTGCCCTGACGCTTGTCCCCGGCCTAGGTCCACAGAACCTAAGACCCAAGGCCATAGCTCCTGCTCAGATGATCAAACCAAAGCCTAGAGTGTGGCACTTGCCCAAGATTGCATGGTGAGTTAATGAAGCACCAGGACTAAATTCAGGTCCCAAATTCCCCGTTCTAAGCTCTTTCCAGTCAGATTGCCATCGGGGCGGGTCCCAATTAGACTACCCCTCAGCTCCACGCTTGGCTTTTAGGGGAATTGAAAGATGGGGAGGGCGGAGAGCACAGTCTCAGCCAGAGCAGCTACTGGAGGCTCTGAAGGAGCACTGGCCTCTCATGGATTTTACCAGGACTGGGGGCCAGCTCCTGAACACACTTAGGACTTATAGGGACATGATAGTAATTTCCTCTGACCTCAGCCTCCTTCACAGACCACAATACACAAGTAATATCCCTGTCAGTCTCCAAAATCAGATATACTTTAAGTTGACTGCAGAAACCTCTTACCTCTAAAGAGAGAAAGAAAATAAAGTATTGGAAAAGCAGAGGGTGTTAAACAAAACTACTCTTTCTCCTGGTAATGCCTAATCAAAGAATGTTTAAGAAAACACCAAAGACATGGGATTCCATTTGTGATGGATTTATCCATCAGAGATTACACACTCACACATGCTCTCATGGTCAAAATAAGTGATAAGCTTTGGGGGTTGCAGGTCTGCTAGGGAAAGAGTCGAGCGGCAGCTTCGGGTATAGGCTTCATGTAAGGCTCCCAAGAAAGTTAATTGTCAGGAGTTTCCCATCCAGTGTGGGGGGTGGTGATCTCAAACAACCCAGGGTTGTATGCAGAGACCACCTGCATTTTGTGTGCTCTGTGAGACGGTACTGAAAGTCTATAGCCACCCAGCCTCCTAACACACACTTGGCCTGCTTATTTGGTCCCCTAGCCTTGTCTGTTAATCTTGCTGTGCTCAGAACCACAGATTATCTGAGCATCTTCTCTCGGCGGGATGGCCTTAGCTGAGCAGTTCTTCTGGAATTCTTTTGAGACTTGCTCTAACTTCTAAGTGTTAAACAGCTACTAGTGGCAAGCTAAATTCTAATGTACCAGCAAACTAGTAATTATTACTGCAATTGCTATTTCTTTGGGAGAAGTTCCACTATTGTATTTTTCTGTATTGCTATAGTACATTTTATCAATAACTAATAATAGTTCTAAAGTCAAACAAAAATAATAGCTACTACCTTTTCTGAACACTGCCCTATATGTCAGGTGCCCTATTAACTACATGGCTGAATACCTCAAAACGGCTGTAGGAATGGCTAAAGTATAATTATGCCCATTGTACAGATAACAAAACTGGCAAGCAGTTCAGTGAGCTGCCAATCACACAGCTAAGCTGTATCTGCTTGACTCCAAATTTCACGTTTTAACCACCACGTTATATGACCTCCCATTACTAAGCATTTATAAGACACTATTAGCATCATAGAGCAAGTGATTCTTTGGTGACCTCTACGTTTGACCTTTCTACCCTGTAACCAAAGAAGTATCCGTAAACTGTAGTTTTGGCTTCCTGCTACTGCTGCCAATATGAAAAGATGATTTCCTTCCACAGGACACTGTGGAACTATCATATGCAGTACTGCGGAAAAGACCAGAGTCACAGTCACTTCAGAAATCTTTATGGCTCACCTCCCTGCTGCCCTGAGCTCAGCGGGCTGGCGTCGGGCCTGCGGCAAGCGGAGCAGGTCTGCGGGTCTACGTGTCAAGTGTTGCAGCAAGTCACTTTGCAGCAGGAGTTGGGAGGAGGAGGAGACAGCAAGGACAGGCTCTGGAGCAATGATGCCCAGAGAGGAACAAGTGCTGAAAAGTCTCACCATGGAGAATGCCAACGAAGAAAACAAAGAAAAGGATGAAAAAGAGCAAGATGCTAATAACAGAGAGCCTTTGGCCCTCTCTTTGGGAGCTGGTAAATATTGTATACCTAGAGGAAATCGCAGATGGTTCCGTGTTAGGCAGCCCGTTCTACATTAGAGATGGGACATGACTCAGAGGCTTGGAAAGCCACAGGTGAGGATGAGAGAAGAGAATATAGAAAGGACTGGGGAAGAGATGAGACAACTCACGCAAAAGCTGAGGGAGAAGCAGCGGAGTCCCAGCTTGCGGGCAGTTAGCACTGACCCCCCTCACCATGAACATAGTGATGACTTTTGCCTTATGCCTTAAATCCTGGTGTTAATAGAGAGACACACTTGCCTCCTAAACTTACATGTTCATGATGTACCTTTGTCAGAAACCTTTTGATGCCACTCATTTCTGGTGGGTCTCAGATTACCAGCTTCTAGCTGAATGTTTTGACCCAGTCTGTAAGATTTTGTTAACAGGATAATTTTACCTGTTTCATGGCAAGATGTTCACAGCAGGATCCTCTATGACCCACCTCCCAGAATATTGGAAATAAAAGCAAGAATAAACAAATGGGACCTAATTAAAATTAAAAGCTTCTGCATAACAAAGGAAACTATAAGCAAGGTAAAAAGACAGCCTTCAGAATGGGAGAAAATAATAGCAAATGAAGCAACTGATAAAGAATTAATCTCAAAAATATATAAGCAACCCCTGCAGCTCAATTCCAGAAAAATAAATGACCCAATCAAAAAATGGGCCAAAGAATTAAACTGACATTTCTCCAAAGAAGACATACAGATGGCTAACAAACACATGAAAAGNAAAAAAAAGATTTTAGAAAATCTTTATGACATCGTAATGCTGCATATGAATTTCAATGCTATTTAATTAAATCCTAAATTTAAACTTAAATCTGGCAGCGCAGTGTCATGAACTTAAGTTCCTTCAACAAGTGTTGGACATTGCACGAATATACAAATATTTACGTAATGAATAGGTCCCTAGGTCTCAAGGAGCTCACAACCTAGTGGGGAAATGCATAATTATGGTGCATTATAATGAGAATTGTCATAAAGTGCAAAATTCAAGAAACTCTAGGATAATTCCATCTGGAGGAATGCAAAGAGGTCTAGCATGTAAGCTAGAAGGAGGAAATTTGAACTGGGTTTTGAAGAGTGAACAGGAACTTGCAAAGCCAAGAACATACACAAAAAAGAATCCAAAGAGTTAATAATGTAAAGAGACCAGGGAACACTGTGTCAGCAGTTGCCAGCAAGCACCTAAGGGTCTAGCGGCAAGCACCTAAGGGTCTAGTGGTAACAAACAAGTTTCGGAAGGAGGTTGGCTCAGATCCTAAAAGGTCTGGACTCACACGTTAGGAAGATTGACCGTCATCTGCCCACAGGACAATGAAAGTGAAGCCGCTCAGTCGTGTCCGACTCTTTGCGACCCCATGGACGGTAGCCTACCACAGGACAATGGTGAGCCGTGAAAAGTTTCTGAGCAAAGGAGTGGAGCAAATAGAACAGCGTCCTGACAAAGAAAGATCACTCTGGAGGCTTTGTGGCCAACATATTAATAGGTATCTGGGTCTGAGTAGATTTGATGATCCTGAATATTTAAGTAAATGAATTTCCTAAGCACGAAAAGTATGATACATTTTAATGTGTTTTTGTCTCTCTCTCTCTCTCTCTCTATGGCAACTAATCTTAATTATCTTAGAATTCCTAGGTCAGGAAGATATCTCACCTGTTTATCTTCAGAGGGAACAAACCAAGGGTTTACTCTGAGTATTAAATGTCCATGTTTATAGGTTTAGGATTTAATTAAATAGCATTGAAATTCACATGCAGGTTATTGAAAGTGAAAGTACCTGGAAATGATAGAGGGGAAACTATTTAAAAGTTGCCACATTGAAACATTATTATTAAAAGAACCGAAAACTCTTGTTAAAAACCAACTCATTGTACCCTGGTGTCTTAATCTGTTCGGGTTGCTATAAAAAAAATTTGCTACAGACCGAGTGTCTTACAAGAGGGATTTATTGCTCATGTTCTAAAGGCTAGAAGTCCAAGATCAAGATGCTAGAATATTTGAACAAGGGCCCTCTTCCATGCTTCAAGCTTCTTGCATCCACACATGGTAGAAGGGGCCTCTTTTATAAGGTATTAATTCCATTCATGAGGGCTCCACCCACATTACCTAATCGACTTCAAAGACCCTGCCTCCTATTATAATCACATTGGTCTTTAGGCTTTAACCATAGCACCTGGATTGCATTTGCTACAGGTAAATTCATGTCCTTTGGGATCTTACAGCATCTTTCCCCATTAGAAAGAAAGTCTGTGAAGGAAATATGATCCAACCTCTACGTGCCAGTCCCTCCACACCTGCTCCCACTCACCGCTTCTCCCCCACCACCTACAGGGGCATACACCCAACACACGTTATAATCCCATTCACCACTGTGATTTAGCTGAATCCAAAAGTTTAAAGAAGTCATCCCAAAGCAAAATAAACGGTGGTAATCATCCAGGAGAGCAGACAGGTGGGAGGGGAAGAAATCTCAGTAGAGTCTAGCAAAAGGAGTGGATCCTACATCCCAGGCGACTCTGGCAAAGAGCCTGCCTTCCAATGCAGGAGACACAGGAGATGGGGGAATGATCCCGTGGAGGAGGAAATGACAGCCCATTCCAGTGTTCTTGCCTGGAAAAGCCCATGGACAGAGAAACCTGGTGGGCTGTAGTCCACAGGATTGCAAAAAGTAGGACACAATCGAGCAACCGAACACTGCATCATGTATAGCAGGATACACAACCAGATTGCCATCAACCCATTCAGGAGTCAGCGCGCACGTGACACCAGCCCGGCTCGGGCCCAGGCACTGGGAATGCTAAGAGGAGCGGCTGTCTATCTCTTCTGATGCGTATTGCAATTCCGTAACGGCTTAAGCACTCAGAGGAGGGAAGCCGAGGCTCAGAGGTGCCAATGCGCTTCAAGACCAAGGATCCCAGCTTGGGAGTGGAAGGCAGAGGTGGAAGGCAAAAGACCAAAGTGGACGCTGCACGCTGAGCCCCTAAGTCTGAGCACAATGTCAGGAGAACACATGTCACAGAAGGAGCTCCCAGGCTAGGGGCCAAATTTACACACAGGGACCGCAGACGAGGGGGAAGAGCGCTGTCTAAGCAAGAAGCCACACAAACCATTATGTTCCCCAAAGACCAACTTCACACTAAAAGCGTGTACAGATGAGTAGGTGATAGACAGACAGACAGACAGATCGGCAGATAAATTGAATAAGGACTGAGTTCTTACCTGCAGTAAAGAGGTTTAGGAGCCCGTGGGTATCGTGGTGAACTATGTAGCCTCTGGAAACACAATGACCTAGATTCAAATCCCATCTCTACTACCTAATGACTGCAAGCAGGTTACTTAATCTTGCCATGTGTTAACAGTACTTATCTCAAGGACTTGTGAGAATTACAAGAAATAATGCATTTCCTGTGTTTCATATAGTTCCTGGCACTCAGTGAGAGTCAGTAAAAGTGAGTTAGGCCACTTCAAATTCAACAGGCCCAAAAATGAAATCATTGGTTGTTTTTACAACCAGTTCCTTCTGCACCTGGATTCGCCAAAATCAGGAGCCATTCTCAATTCCATTTCTCATAACTTTCCCCTTTCTCCACCATCTTCATCAACACAGCTAACAAGTTCAACGAATTTCTATGTTTAGTGAATATGTTCGTATTTCTGTGATGCTAAGTGCCATAGAAAATCTTTAATTGAGCAGAGAATTCCTTATGAGGAAGGTACTGTCATTATGTCCATTTTGCATTTGGGGAAATTGAGACTTAGGTTAAGAAACTTGTCCATGGTCATACAGCTGGCTCCATTAAACTAATTTCAAAACCCATATGCTTAAACATTGCACTGTATTGCTGGAACCAGATACAGCAGATTCCAGGTTCTGGGAAAAACATCTCAGGCAAACATCTTCCTGTTCAGGCCATGTGCTCCTCGGGACATGTGCAAGCCTTAAAACGACCTTGCTTAGTAAAGATTCACCCACATCTCTCCGAGGCAGCTTGAGGACCTGAATCCGTCCACTTTGTACTGAATGTGGGCATTCCATTTCTTCTGTTGTATGCAAAATGAATGTTCACAACGATCTGAAAAGGCTACTAAAATTCCCCTCCCTTAATCTCTGGAGCAGCGAGTGGTGGCTGCCCAGTGCTGGAGCAGTGAGCGGCTGAGAGGAGCTACGCCATGTCCAAGGTCAGTAGCGGCTGTGAGGAGATACCCCACGTCCAAGATAAGAGAAACCCCAGCAAGACAATAGGCGTTGAGAGAAGGCATCAGAGGGCAGACAGACTGAAGCCACAATCACAGAAAACCAACCAATATGATCACAGGGACCACAGCCTTGTCTAACTCAGTGAAACTAAGCCATGCCCTGTGGGCCCACCCAAGACAGGAGGGTCATGGTGGGGAGTTCTGACAGAATGTGGTCCACTGGAGAAGGGAATGGCAAACTGCTCCAGTATTCTTGCCTTGAGANGCCACAATCACAGAAAACCAACCAATATGATCACAGGGACCACAGCCTTGTCTAACTCAGTGAAACTAAGCCATGCCCTGTGGGCCCACCCAAGACAGGAGGGTCATGGTGGGGAGTTCTGACAGAATGTGGTCCACTGGAGAAGGGAATGGCAAACTGCTCCAGTATTCTTGCCTTGAGAACCCCATGAACAGTATGAAAAGGCAAAATGATAGGATACTGAGAGAGGAACNGGCTGGATGGCATCACTGACTCGATGGACGTGCGTCTGAGTGAACTCCGGGAGTTGGTGATGGACAGGGTAGCCTGGCGTTCTAGGATTCATGGTGTCACAAAGAGTCGGACATGACTGAGCAACTGAACTGAACTGTTGCCATGCCATCCTCCAGGTGATCTTTCCAACCCAAGGATCAAACCCACATTTCTTGTTCTCCTGCATTAGCAGGTGGTTTCTGTACCATCTCCACCACTCAGGAAGCCCATATATGTGCATATACATGCATACATACTTCTATGTATACATGGACATGACTGAGCAACTGAACAGTTCAGTACAGCCACTGTGGAGAACAGTGTGGACATTCCTTAAAAAATTGCAAATAGAACTGCTTTATGACCCAGCAATCCCACTGCTGGGCATACACACCAAGGAAACCAGAAGTGAAAAAGACACGTGTACCCCAATGTTCATTGCAGCACTGTTTATAATAGCCAGGACATGGAAACAACCTAGATGTCCATGAGCAGATGAATGGATAAAAAAGCTGTGGTACATATACACAAGGAGTAGTAGCCATTAAAAAGAATGTATTTGAATCAGTTCTTATGAGGTGGATGAAACTGGAGCCGATTATCCAGAGTGAAGTAAGCCAGAAAGAAAAACACCAGTACAGCATACTAATGCATATACATGGGATTTAGAAAGATGGGAATGATAACCCTGTATGTGAGACAGCAAAAGAGACACAGATGTATAGAACAGTCTTTTGGACTCTGTGGGAGAGGGTAGGATGATTTGGGAGAATGGCATTGAAATATGTATAATATCAAATGTGAAACGAATCTCCAGTCCAGGTTCGATGCATGATACAGGATGCTCGGGGCTGGTGCACTGGGATAACCCAGAGGGATGGTATGCGGAGGGAAGTGGGAGGGGGGTTCAGGATGGGAACACATGTACACCTCTGGCGGATTCATGTTGATGTATGGCAAAACCAATACAATATTGTAAAGTAATTAGCCTCCAATTAAAATAAATAAATTTATATTAAAAAAAAGATTGTTCTTTACATCTGTGTCTCTTTAGCCATCCCACATATAAGGTTATTGTAACCATCTTTCTAGATTCCATATATATGCATTAGTATACTGTATTGGTGTTTTTCTTTATGGCTTACTTCACTCTGGATAATCGGCTCCAGCTTCATCCACCTCATTAGGACTGATTCAAATGTATTCTTTTTAATGGCTGAATACAGCGTACTGCAATTCATGGGATTGCAAAGAGTCAGACATGACTGAGCGACTGAACTGAACTGAACTGAACTGAATATTCCATTGTGTATATGTACCACAGCTTTCTTATCCATTTGCCTGCTGAGGGACATCTAGGTTGCTTCCATGTGCTGGTTATTATAAACAATGCTGCAATGAACATTGGAGTACATGTGTCTCTTTCAGTTCTGGTTTCCTTGGTGTGTATGCCCAGCAGGGGGACTGCTGGGTCATAAGGAAGTTCTATTTCCAGTTTTTTAAGGAATCTCCATACTGTTCTCCATAGTGGCTGTAGTAGTTTGTGTTCCCACCAACAGTGCAAGAGGGTTCCTTTTTCTCCACACCCTCTCCAGCATTTATTGTTGGTAGACTTTTGGATAGTAGCCATTCTGACTGGCGTGAGATGGTACCTCATTGTGGTTTTGACTTGCATGTCTCTTATAATGAGTGATATTGAACATCTTTTCATGTGTTTGTTAGCCATCTGTAGGTCTTCTTTGGAGAAATATCTCTTTAGTTCTTTGGCTCATTTTCTGATTGGGTCGTTTATTTTTCTGGTATTGAGATGCATGAGCTGCTTGCATATTTTTGAGATTAATTCTTTGTCAGTTACTTCATTTGCCATTATTTTATCCCACTCTGAAAGCTGTCTTTTCACCTTGCTTATAGTTTCCTTCATTGGACAAATGCTTTTAAGTTTAATTAGGTCCCATTTTTTTTATTTTTGTTTCCATTACTCTGTAAGGTGGGTCATAGAAGATCCTGCTCTGATTTATGTCAGAGAGTGTTTTGTCTATGTTTTCCTCTAGGAGTTTTATAGTTTCTGGTCTTACATTTAGATCTTTAATCTATTTTGAGTTTATTAATGTGTATGGTGTTATAAAGTGTTCGAGTTTCATTCATTTACAGGTGGTTGACCAGTTTGTCATTACCACCTGTTAAAGAGATTTTCTTTTCCCTGCTATATATTCTTGCCTCCTTTGTCAAAGATAAGGTGTCCATAGGCATATGGATTTATCTTTGGGCTTTCTATTTTGTTCCATTGATCTATATTTCTGTCTTTGTACCAGTACCATACTGTCTTTATGACATAATCAGCTGTTATCCTTATGGGGAATCCCCTTGTGTGTTATTTGTTTCTTTTCCCTTGCTGCTTTTAATATTTGCTCTTTGTGTTTGATCTTTGTCAATTTGATTAATATGTGTCTTGGGATGTTTTGCCTTGGGTTCATCCTGTTTGGGACTCTCTGGGTTTCTTGGACTTGGGTAGCTATTTCCTTCCCCATTTTAGGTAAGTTTTCAACTACTGTCTCCTCAGGTATTTTCTCATGGTCTTTCTTTTTATCTTCTTCTTCTGGGACTCTTATGATTCGAGGGTCGGGGTGTTTGACATTTTCCCAGAGGTCTCTGAAGTTGTCCTCATTTCTTTTAATTCTTTTTTTCTTTTTTTCTCTCTGCTTCATTTATTTCTACCATTCTATCTTCCACCTCACCTATCTTATCTTCTGCCTCATTTATTCTACTGTTGGTTCCCTCCAGAATGTTTTTGATCTCAGTTATTGCATCATTCATTACTGATTGACTCTTTTTTATTTCTTCTAGGGCCTTGTTAAACATTTCTTGCATCTTCTCAATTCTTGTCTCCAGACTATTTTTCTGTAGCTCCATTTTGTTTTCAAGATTTTTGATCATTTTTACTATCATTATCCTGAATTCTTTTTCAGGTAGACTCCATATACCCTCCTCTTTTGTTTGGTTTACTGGGCATTTATTGTGTTCCTTTAGCTGCTGAATATTTATCTGGCTTTTCATCTTGTTTAGAATACTGTGTTTGGGGTGGCCTTTTTGTATGCTGGAAGTTGGTGGTTCCTCTTTATTGTGAAGGTTCCTCCCTGTGGGTGGGGTTGGGCAAGTGGCTTGTCAAGGTTTTCTGGTTAGGGAAGCTTGTCACCGTTCTGATGGGTGGAGCTGGATCTTTTCTCTCTGGAGTGCAATGAAGTGTCCAGTAGTAAGTTTTGAGGTATCTATGCATTTGGTGTGATTTGGGACAGCCTGTAAATTAATACTCAGGGCTATGTTCCTGTGTTGCTGGAGAATTAGCATGGTATGTCTCGCTCGGGAACTTGTTGGCTCTTGAGTGGGGCTTGGTTTCAGTATACGTATGGAGGCTTTTGGATGAACTCTTGTCAGTTAATGTTCCCTGGAGTCAGGAGTTTTCTGGTGTTCTCAAGTTTTGGATTTAAGCCTCCTGCCTCTGGTTTTTCAGTCTTATTCTTACAGTAGCCTCAAGACTTCTCCATCCATACTGCACCAATGAGAAAACCTCTAGGTTAATGGAGAAAACATTCTCTACAGTGAGGGATACTCAGGTTTGCAGAGTTACATGGAGAAGAGAAGAGGGAGGAAAGAGATAGAGATGACCAGGAGGAGAAGAGGGGGAATTAAAAGGGGAGAGAACAATCTAGCCAGTAATCAATTTTCTATGTGCTCTCCACAGCTTGGAACACCCAGAGAGTTCACAGAATTACATATAGAAGAAAAGAGGGTGGAAGGAAATAGAGTGGTGAGGAGAAGAAGAGGATGAGTCAAAAGGAGAGAGACAGATCTAGCCAGTAATCAATTCCCTAAGTGTTCTCCACAGCCTGGAATACCCAAAGAAATTCACAGCATTGGGTAGAGAAGAGAAAGTGAAGGGAGGAGATAGAGGTGACCTGCGGGAGAAAAAGAAGAGTCACAGAGGGAGGGGTCAATCAAGATAATAATCACACTCCTATGTAAAAATGGGTACTGAAGATTGAATTTTTAAAGGTACAAAATTGATAACAGATACCGAAAAGCAATGATTAAAAATCTAGAGTAGAGAGAGGTTAGACTCTCAAAAATATAATATTAAAAAAAAATTACAAAAATTATAAGATATATGTATGAAATATCTTTAAAAATAAGATCTTTTTTTGCAAGGTAATAGTAGGTTATAAAAATGAAAATTAAAGGAGTAATAAAGGGCTTAAAATTTAAAAAAAAATTTTAAATAATAATAGTAAAATATATCTAGGAATCTCTCTGGAGCTGTTGAAGGTAGTGTGGGGTCAGTTCAGTTTCAGATAGTTCCTTGTTCCAGCTTATAGTTCTCGAGGTCTATAGGCCCCTTCCAATGTAGTCAGTGCTAACTATAGGGTTTTAATCTATTGCACCTGTCACTTCCCAAGCAGTTCCCTCTGTTTATTTTGGCTTCTTCTGTTTGCAAGTCTCTTCAATGTCTAATTCCCACCCTGATACAAGGGGATGGAGGTGGTCACTTATTTAGGCTCGCTTGTTCAGTTGTGCTGTGGGGAGGGAGGAGCAGTACAAACAAATATTACTGGCATGTGTGGGGAGTTCTCACAGTGTCTGGGCCACATTGGCTTTGCTCCCATTCACGGTGTGTGTGCTTTCCTGGTCTACACTGCTGAGGCTCCAGGTTGCTCTGCAGGGGAACTTTCTAAAGCAGGCCCTGTGTTGCATGCACTTCCCAGGTCTAAGCTGCTCAGGTTCATGTTCTCAAGTACTCCATAAAGGCACAGACTTGGCTGGGCCTGCATTGTGTGCCCTTCCCAGGTCCAAGCAGCTCAGGCGACCAGGTGTTTGGCGAGCACACTCTCCCCAGGTGGGGCGATGCATCTTTCCACCTCACTGGTCCCAGCCGCTAGGTTTCCTGGGTGCTCAGCAGGGGTGCTGTCTCAGGTGTGCTGTGTGTCTTCTCTGGGGAGCTGATGTCTGGCTGCGACCCTGCTGGTGGATATCAACCGTCCAGGATCCCAGGAAGACTTGGTTAGCAACTGGGAGCCTGCTCACTGTTTGGCAGAGGATGCTGTCTCTGGGGCCAAGATTGCCCCTCACTGGCTCTGGTTGTTGCCTGCCTGCCTCTCTGCCTCAGATGGGAGATGGGCTGGTCCGCAGCTGGCTATCTCTCCTCTGGTATTCCGCTCAATCCTTTGTTCTGTGAGCGGGCCAGGCTGTGCCTTAGGTTAAAGCTTTTCGTGGGAAAGTTCTCTCTTTTTTTTTTTTCTTTCTGGCTATCCCACAGTTTGGGTTGCTATCTCACATTGTCTCCCTCAGATTGTCCTCAGGGCATTCAGGCCTGGTCCTTACCCTAAGCAATGCAGCCCCTTGTGGTGGATGTGAGCATCTGGGCTACTTCTCCGCTGGGAGTTGTGGTTAGGCACATAATCTGTGGGGTTTATTTATTTATTTATTTTTCCTCCAGGTTATGTTGCCCTCTGAGATTCCAAAACTCCCCACAGACCCACTGGTGAGAAGGTTTCTTGGTGTTTGGAAACTTCTCCTCTTTTATGACTCTCTCCCTGGGATGGGTCTCCATCTCTAATTCTTTTGTCTCTCTTTTTATCTTTTATATTTTTTCCTACCTCCTTTCGAAGACAATGGACTGCCTTTCTAGGTGCCTGGTGTCCCCTGCCAGTGTTCAGAAGTTGTTTTGTGGAATTTTCTCTCTTCAAATGATCTTTTGATGAATTTGTGGGGGAAAAAGTGGTCTCCCTGTCATACTGCTCTGCCATCTTAGGACCGCCCCTATACTCTTAAAATCAAATATTTTTCCAATTTTAAAATATGTTTTGCAATTTCATTTATTAGTAATAGCGGTTTCTAAACATGAACTTTTTCTAATTATTCAACTCAAAGAAAGGTACAAAGATATTTAACTCATAGTTAGTAAGTTTCAAGGAATTTTCTAGAATATATATGAAGTTTTTGTTTCTAAATCAAAATATGTATGTTACTTTTATATCTTTATTTACAAGATTAGCAGTTGCAATGATTCTTCAAAATATAACATTTTAAGACAGAAGAAAAATGAAAAAGTTAAACTACTCAGAACAATCTGAAAAGATATTAAAATGGAATAAGAAGGATAGTCCCAATAATGATAATGGTGAAGGTACTTGTATTGAACCGAACCTCCTGCTAGTAACAACTATAAGCTCATAACACAACACAACTTTTTTTTTAATTTTATTTTATTTTAATTTTTTTTATTGAAGGATAATTGCTTTATAGACTTTTGTAGTTTTCTGTCAAATCTTAACATGAATCAACCATAGGTATACATATATCACCTCTCTTGAACCTCCCCCCATCCCACCATTCTAAGTCCCTACACAGCCACTGTTTGAGCTTCCTGCGTCATACAGCAAATTCCTGTTGGCTGTTTTACATGTGGTAATGTAATTTTCCCTGTTACTTTTTCCATATATCTCACCCTCTCCTCCCATCTCTCCATGTCCATAAGTCTATTCTCTATGTCTGTTTCTCCATTGCTACCCTGTAAATAAATTCTTCAGAACCATTTTTTCTAGATTCCTTTTATGTGTGTTAGAATATGATATTTATTTTTTTCTTTCTGACTCACTTAACTCTGTATAATAGGTTCTTGGTTTATTCTCCTCATCAGAACTGATTCAAATATGTTCCTTTATGGCTGGGTAATATTAAATTGTGTATATGTACCATAACTTCTTTATTTATTCATCTGTTGATGGATGTCTAGGTTGCTTCCATGTTCTAGCTATTGTAAAGGGTAATGCAATGAACAATGGGATACATGTGTCTTTTTAACCCTGGTTTCCTCAGAGTATATACCTAGTAATGGGTTTGCTAGGTCATATGGTAGTTTCATTCCTAGCTTTTTTAAGGAGTCTCCATATCATCTTCCATAGTGTTTGTATCAATTTACATTCCCACCAACATTTCAAGAGCATTCCCTTTTTCTCCACAGAGTTTCCAGCATTTATTGTTTGTAGACTTTTTGATGACGGCCATTCTGACTGGTGTGAGGTGATATCTCATTGTGGTTTTGATTGGCATTTCTCTAATAATGAGTGATGTTGAGCATCTTTTCATGTGTTTGTTAGCCATCTGTATATCTTCTTTGGAGAGATGTCTGTTTAGGTCTTTTTCTAACTTTTTGATTGGGTTGTTTGTTTTCCTGGTATTGAGTTGTATGAGCTGCTTGTATATTTTGGAAATGAATCCATTGTCAGTCATTTCATTTACTGTTATTTTCTCCTGTTCTGAGGGTTATCTTTTCACCTTGCTCATAGTTTTCTTTGCTGTGCAAAAGCTTTTAAGTTTAATCAGGTCCCACTTGTTTACTTTTGCTTTTATTTCCGTTACTCTAGGAGGTGGGTCAGAGGATCTTGCTTTGATTTATGGCATCAAGCATTCTGCCCATGTTTTTCTCTAAGAGTTTTATAGTTGCTGGTCTTACATTTAGATCTTTAATCCAATTTGATTTAATCTTTGTGTATGGTGTTAGGAAGTGTTCTAATTTCATTCCTTTACATGTTTGCTACCCAGTTTTCCCAGCACCATTTATTGAAGAGGTTGTCTTTGCCCTATTGTACATTCTTGCCTGATTTGTTAAAAATAAGGTACCCATAGGTGCATGGGTTTATTTCTGGGCTTTCTATCTTATTCATTTGTCTATATTTCTGTTTTTGTCCGGTACCTTACTGTCTTGATGATCATATCTTTGTAGTATATTCTGAAGTCAGGAAGGTTGATTCCTCAAGCTCCATTCTTCTATCTTAAGACTGCTTTGGCAGTTTGGGGTCTTTTGTGTTTCCATATGAATTGTGAATTATTTTTTTCTAATTCTGTGGAAAATGCCATTGGTAATTTGATAGGGATCATATTGAATCTGTAGATTGTGTTTGGTAGTATGATATTTATTCTTCCTACCCAGGGACATGGACTATCTCTCCATCTCTTTATGCCAACTTTGATTTCTTTCATCAATGTCTTATAACTTTCTGTGTACAGTTATTTTGTCTCCTTAGGTAAGTTTATTCCTAGATATTTAATTGTTTTTTTGTTGCAGTGATAAGTGGGAATGATTCCTTAATTTCTCTTTCTTATTTTTCATTTTTAGTATATAGAAATGCAAGTGATTTCTTTGTATTGATTTTGTATACTGTAACTTTGTTAAATTCACTGATTAGCTCTAGCAATTTTCTGATGCTATCTTTAGAGTTTTCTATGTACAGTATCATGTCATCTGCAAATGGTGAGAGCTTTACTTCTTTTCTGATCTGCATTCCTTTTATTTCTTTATCTTCTCTGATTGCTATAACTAAGACTTACAGAACTATATTGAAAAATAGTGGTGCAAGTGGGCACCCTTTTCTTGTTCCTGATTTTAGGGGGAATGCTTTCAGTTTCTCACCATTGAGAGTAATATTTGCTGTAGGTTTATCATATTTGCCCTTTACTATGTTGAGGTAGTTTCCTTCTATGCCCATTTTTTGAAAAGTTTTAATCATAAATGCAGGTCAGGAAGCAACAATTAGAACTGGATATGGAACAACAGACTGGTTTCAAATAGGAAAAGGAGTATGTCAAGGCTGTATATTGTCACCCTGCTTATTTAACTTATATGCAGAGTACATCATGAGAAACACTAGGCTGGAGGAAGCATAAGCTGGAATCAAGATTACCAGGAGAAATATCAATAACCTCAGATATGCATATAACACCACCCTAATGGCAGAAAGTGAAGAAGAACTAAAGAGCCTCTTGATGAAAGTGAAAGAGGAGAGTAAAAAAGTTGGCTTAAAGATCAACATTCAGAAAACGAAGATCATGGCATCTGGTCCCATCACTTCATGGCAAATAGATGGGGAAACAGTGGAAACAGTGGCTGACTTTATTTTGGGGGGCTTCAAAATCACTGCAGATGATGATTGCAGCCATGAAATTAAAAGACACTTACTGCTTGGAAGGGAAGTTATGACCAACCTAGACAACATGTTAAAAAGCAGAGACATTACTTTACCAACAAAGGTCCATCAAGTCAAGCTATGGTTTTTCCAGTCATCATGTATGGATGTGAGAGTTGGACTGTGAAGAGGGCTGAGCACCAAAGAATGGATGCTTTTGAACTTTGGTGTTGGAGAAGACTCTTGAGAGTCCCTTGGACTGTAAGGAGATCCAACCAGTTCATTTGNAGGTCCATCAAGTCAAGCTATGGTTTTTCCAGTCATCATGTATGGATGTGAGAGTTGGACTGTGAAGAGGGCTGAGCACCAAAGAATGGATGCTTTTGAACTTTGGTGTTGGAGAAGACTCTTGAGAGTCCCTTGGACTGTAAGGAGATCCAACCAGTCCATACTAAAGGAGATCAGTCCTGGGTGTTCATTGAAAGGACTGTTGTTGAAGCTGAAACTTCAATACTCTGGCCACCTGTTGTGAAGAGCTGACTCATTTGAAAAGACCCTGATGCTGGGAGAGATTGAGAGCAGGAGGAGAAGGGGACGACAGAGGATGAGATAGTTTGATGGCATCACTGACTCAGTGGACATGGGTTTGGGTAGACTCCAGCAGTTGGTGATGGACAGGGAGCCCTGGCTTCCTGAGGTTCATGGGGTCGCAAAGAGTCAGACACGACAAAGCTATTGAGCTGAACTGAATCATAAATGTGTGCTAAATTTTGTCAAAGACTTTTGCTGCATTTATTGAGATTATCTTATGGTTTTTATCTTTCAATTTGTTAATATGTTGTATCACATTGATTGATTTGCATAGTTTGAAGAATTCTTGCATTCCTAGAATAAACCCAACTTGATCATGGTGTATGAGCTTTTTGATGTGTTGCTGAATTCTGTTTGCTAAAATTTTGTTGAGGTTTTTGCATCTGTGTTCATCAGTGATATTAGCCTGTAGCTTTTTTTTTTTTTTTGTATTGTGTTGTCTTTGTCTGACTTTTGTATCACAGTGATGGTGGCCTCATAGGATGAATTTGGAAGTGTTCCTTCCTCTGCTGTTTCTTGAAAGAATTTTAGAAGGATAGGCATTAGCTCTTCTCTAAATACAACACAACTTTTAAACACACACAGAAACACAAATATTTGAAGATAACTGGAAAGCAGCAAATGCAGGTGGAAACTGGAGGCACAGGACCCTTAAAAATGGAATTAAACAGCTATATCTACATGAATATAATTCTAATTTTCCTTTTATTCATTTTTTTCCTCTTTTTTCTTTTCTCTTCCTTTCCCTTCCTGGAAAAAAATTCTGAAGTCATTAGGTGTAGCCAAGCAAAATGAAACATGCATACACATGTTGAGAGGAGTGGAGTGGAGAAGGGGGTTTCATAGTTATGCAAAGAGTTAGAACATGAGCAGATGAAGGTAAATCCACGTGGAAGGACTTCTCAGTATGAGATATCATAGTCTAGTATGATAAGCCATCAATGTGTGGCATGAGTATTTCATACAAGTTGTCAAAGTCTGAAAATATTGAGAATGACATCCACGTGGAAGGAGGACCTGATGTCCCTACTGGCTGTATTTGTGGGAATCCAGTTGAGAACAACATCCACCCATAGATGCAAAAATGAGTTGTCAGACTGTAAGGATTGGAAAAGTCTACTATGATGTAAAAAGAATCCTTCCACAGGGAAGACATACAGTGGAGAAACTGAAAAGTGAAAGTCACTTGGTCGTGTCTGACTCTGTGACCCCATGGACTAGAAAATCTATGGGATTCTTCAGATTAGGATACTGGAGCGGGTAGCCTTTCCCTTCTCCAGGGTATCTTCCCAACCCAGGGATCGAACCCAGGTCTCCTACTTTGCAGGTAGATTCTTTACCAGCTGAACTACAAGAGAGTTGGAACTCAAATAATGTGAATAGGGCTTCCTCAGTGTAACCTGGAAGCATATGAAGGGAGCTAGTAGGGTGAGTTGGTCTGGTGGCAGTTGTTGAAACCTGACCTGAGAGATAGAGAACTTCTCCATAGTAGAATGGAGTGCTGGAATTTCAGCAGTGTAAGGAAGCAACCGTTATCAATCTGCTAATGGTACCATAACATTACAAAGTAACGTACCATAACATAACCAAAGTATGGTACCATAACAAAGTACCATAGACCAGGTGCCTTAAACCAGAACTTTCTTAGTATTTCATTATAGTTCTAGAGACCTAAAAGTCAGGATCAAGGTTTTGGAGGTTTGGTTTCTACTGAGGACTCTTTCTATGATTTGTGGATGTCATCTTCTCATGATGTCCCTACATGGGCTTTTCACTATGCATGCATATCCTTGGAGTCTCTTCTTATAAGCATGCCAGTTGTACTGGATTATGGCCTTACCCTTCTGACCTCATCTAACCTGAACAACCTCCTCAGGGGCTCTATCTCCAAATATACTTTGAGTATTATGGCTTCAAATAATGAAATTTGGGGAGACATAGTTCAATTCATAACAGCAACCTACAAGAGATGGGAGAAATGAGAAACTGGAATCTTGGCAAGGAAAAGAAGTTGTCTAAATAAGGGAAAGATGTGATGGCACAGTGTAGGGTATTAGACCTTGAGGAGGATGCAGAGTATATCTAACATGACAGGAGTGAAGAAGAGGGTTGGCAGTAACAAGAGCTTATATACTTATTAACTGGTTGATTAAACAAGTTGAATATATTAAAAGTAGTAAGTTTCAGGTTTATCACTGCCAAATAACTAAGTTACAAATATGGAAAGACAAAAAATTAGAATAAACCCTGCAATGTTAAATTAGGGTTAGAAGTATTAGTATAAACATGATTCTATGCATAAAATAGATTTTAAACTGTATATATATATATATATATATATACACACACATATGTATACATATGTCCATAAATGCATATATGATATATTTACATACATACAAATATAACAGATGTTTGTGTCTATGCATATCTAAAGTCACTGACAGCCTAGAAGGCAGTGATACCACAGTAGGTGTTATCTACTAAATACAATTCATTAATAAAACAAAAATCCTTGGTTTAATGGATAACTCTAGGTCTGGGACAGGAAATATGCAAGATGAACCAAGAAACGAAGAGGTGCTCAAAGATTGTCACAAGGAACAGAAGTCAGCTTTAAGAAACTCCCAAATCTGGAGTAATTTGAACATTAAAACAAATAATGATGATAATGGATTATAATCAATACAATTAAAAATATATAAAATGAGTCAATCATACGTATACTATTATAATGATCATTATTTCGTGTTTGTGTTACAGAAATCTTTGTCCAAACCTTAAACACTGGCACATCTCAGCAGCAAGTTTCTAACTTCTTTTCTTGCGAAGCTACCTTATCTACTGCCGTGATCTCCGTTGCTAAATATATCCCACCACACACTGGTGTCTCCAATCCAGACTCTCTGTGTACTCTAAGACTGAAACTCCAGGTATCTATTTAATATTTCTACATAGATGAATACGCATATTATATATGAATATTTGCTCATCTCAAAGTAAAGTCCAAAATTTTCTCCTTCCCCAAAACCGTTTATTCCTCATTCCCCATTCGGTAAATGGCACCTTTATTTAGCTAAAGTAAAAGCAAGTGCTTTATGCCAGGAATCTGCAAAAGCGATTTCCTCTTCTTTATACTTCCAATCCAATATGTATCCAATGCCTAAAAGTCCTACTTCAAAATATCCTCTTCAGCTTTAAAAATTATCCAGCTTCTTCATATTAATTTAGTCCTAACTTGTAGGTAGCATATTATGATATGTAAGAGCGTAGACTTCATAGTCAGACTGCCTGGGTTTCAATTCTTTCTCTTCCATCTAACAGCTATGCAAACCTGGAAAAATAGTTCACCATGTTTTACTATTTTAAAGTAGTTTATTTCTGTTTCCTTATCTGCAAAATAGTATGCTAATAATAGTATTTACTTTATAGGATATTGTGGAAGTAAACATAAATCAGCACAGAAACAGTATTCAAAACATTTCAGCTACTTTTAGCTATTCTCATTTTTATACCAGTATCATCTCCAGCTTGTTTTATGGTAGATCTTTTCTAACTGTATACTCAATACTTATCTTACCACATCCAATTATTTCTTCACACAGTAGACTGAATAATTTTTATAGTAATGTCTAATTATGTTACCTCTTGATTACCTTTCGTTTGTTGCTCGTATAATTTTATTGTAATATGTGGAATCATTGTTGTGACCTTATCCTTCCATTTTTTATGATAATATATAATGCAACAATAATAATCTTCTCTATGTTTCTCTTAGACACTAAGCCTTTTCTTGCCTCTGGGCCTTTGCATATGCTACATGAAATGCAGACTTTATAAAATTAGACCAAGAAATTCACTAACCAAATAAAGAAAATAATGACAACAATAAAATTTTTGGAGGGAGGAATATGATTGCCATAGTTGCTATATATATTATCTAAAATATCCAATTTTAAGAAAAAAATTAAGCAACATCAAAGAAACAGGAAAATATAAACTGTAAACAGGAATAAAAGCAATCAATAGAAAATGTCACTATGGAAACTAGATTTGATACCTACACGACAAAGATGCTAAACCAGTTATTGTAGTTATATTCAGAAAACTAATCCATATTTTTTTTTAAAAATCAAGAGAAAATATGACAATAATGTCTCACCAAATTGAGAATATCAATAGAGCCAGAAATTATAATAAAAAACTAAACAGAAATTTTGAAGTTGAAAAACAAAATAGCTGAAATAAAATATTCACTAAGGCTCAATATTAAATTTAAACTTACAGATACAAGAATTAGTAAATTTGAAGATAAGTTAATAGCAATAATCCAGCCTGAGAAATAGAAACAAAAATAAGTGAAGACAAACAAGCAAACCCTCCCAAACTGGTTTACTATACAGTATGTTGACATGGCAAAATGGGAGTCCCAGAGGGAGAGGAAAAATAGAAATGGACACAAAGTACATTTGAAGAAATAATGCTAGGAATTCCCCATATTTGATGAAATATATTAATCTACACATCCTATAAATAAATTCAGATGCTCCTAGTAAAATAATTTCAAAGAAATCCATAACAAGATATATCATAGTTAGACTTCAAAAGCCAAAGAGAGAGTTTTAAAAGCAGCAAGAATAAAATGATGCATCACATACAAGATAGTCTCAGCAGTACTAACAGCACTTATCTTCAGAGGGTTTTCTGACCGCTTTACCCACACATGCACACTAACTTTAGTCTACTTATCATATACTCCCTGTATTTTTTCATCAGACTTTACTGATGCTGTATTAAACTGTGATTTTTTATTTAGTTCCTGCCTCTCCACTTCCTTGCCAAATTGGTAGGAATGACTCCTCATACATAGAAAATCCTAAGTAAATGAATGAATTAGTGAATTAATTAATGTATACAAATCATTTTATCTAAATAGATGACTTCCTCAGTTTTATTTCCAGTTTTTTGTTGTTGTTGTTGTTGTTGTTGTTGTTTTTGTTTTGTTTTTTTGACTACACCAGTTCAATTCAGTTCAGTTGCTCAGTCTTGTCCAACTCTTTGTGACCCTATGGACTGCAGCACGCTAGGCCTCCCTGTCCATCACCAACTCTGAGAGTTTACTCAAACTCATGCCCATTGAGTTGGTGATGCCATCCAACTATCTCATCCTCTGTTGTCCCCTTCTTCTCCTGCCTTCAGTCTTTCCCAACATCAGGGTCTTTTCAAATGAGTCAGTTTTTCACATCAGGTGGCCAAAGTATTGGAGTTTCAGCTTCAGCATCAGTCCTACCAATGAATATTTCAGGACTGATTTCCTTTAGGATAGACTGGTTGGATCTCCGTGCAGTCCAAGGGACTCTCAAGGAACTACATCAAGGAACACTAAAATTCTTTGAAAATTTAAGGGAAAAGATATAAAAGGTATTTTTCTCTGTATCACTTTGATTTTAGTATATGTGCTGCCAAAGCAAACACTAAGTTTTTAAAATATTAGTAGTTATTAATTCATAAATATTTGAGTGTTTATCTTTGACAGAAGAGTTGAAAAATGATGGTGTTTTCTTTTTGTTATCCTTCACATTCCAGATTTTCTATAATGATCTGCTATATAATGAATTGTGTCCTCCCAAAATTCATGTATTAAAGCCTTAATTCCCAATCTGACTGTATTCAGAGATAGGACTCCTGAAGGTAATTAAGGTTAAATGAGGTCATAGGATCATGTTCCCAATTCAATAAGATTGATTGTCTTATNACCAATGAATATTTCAGGACTGATTTCCTTTAGGATAGACTGGTTGGATCTCCGTGCAGTCCAAGGGACTCTCAAGGAACTACATCAAGGAACACTAAAATTCTTTGAAAATTTAAGGGAAAAGATATAAAAGGTATTTTTCTCTGTATCACTTTGATTTTAGTATATGTGCTGCCAAAGCAAACACTAAGTTTTTAAAATATTAGTAGTTATTAATTCATAAATATTTGAGTGTTTATCTTTGACAGAAGAGTTGAAAAATGATGGTGTTTTCTTTTTGTTATCCTTCACATTCCAGATTTTCTATAATGATCTGCTATATAATGAATTGTGTCCTCCCAAAATTCATGTATTAAAGCCTTAATTCCCAATCTGACTGTATTCAGAGATAGGACTCCTGAAGGTAATTAAGGTTAAATGAGGTCATAGGATCATGTTCCCAATTCAATAAGATTGATTGTCTTATAAGGAGAAGAGACATCTCTATGCAGAGGCACTAAGGAAAGTCCATATAAGCACACTTTCAAAGAACAGCCATTTGCAAGCCACAAATAGAGCCTTCACCAAAACCTGACTATGCTGGCACCTTAATCTTAGACTTTGAATCTCTATAACTGTGATAAAATAAATATCTGTTGTTTAAGTTACACAGTCTATGGTATTTTGTTATGACAACTTAAGCTAACACAACCCTATATTTATTTTACAACTGTACAAAATAAGTTTGATATCAGGCATACTCATGCTGTAGTACTAAAAGTTTATATACTTCTGCATTATTTTTTTCAATGATTTGATTCAATAGAGAAAAATGTCTTAAATAAGAACTGAGGATAATACAATGATTGTTAGAACAAGTAATCAGAAAAGAAATAAACATCAACATCTCTTCTTCTTCCTCTACTTCTCTATTCCTCACCCCAAAATCACACTAATGTATTTTTCTTAGATACAGGTTTGGTTACTGTATTCACTTCTTTTCCCCTTGGATCAGCTATTGTGATATTTATCTGTCTGTTGACTTTCTCGATGGAGTGTGAGCAGAAGTTTCTATGTCTCTACTTAAGAATTTTTTGTCTGCATTTCTAATTAAGTATTAAGGTCAAGAAATCTTTCTCATTCATTTAGAAACCGTATACGTTTTCATCAGTGACAATAATATTGTTCAGGCTAATTTGTTACTTCCCAAGCAGTAGGACATGTTTAACAAGGCTAACACAGACCTGCTTTCTCTTTGGACCTAATTTCCTCATTTGTAGAAAAAATGTATGTACATCTGAGGTCTTATTCAATGTTAAAGTTTTGCCTGGGCCTAGCCATGACTCTCCATTCCTAAGAATCCTTCAGTAGTTTCTCTATTCTTCTCAAAATAATAATAAAAACAACTTAGCATTGCTCACATTTTCCTTATTGCCAAATTCAGATTTAAATTGAAGAAAGTAGGGAAAACCGCTAGACCATTCAGGTATTACCTAAATCAAATCCCTAACAATTATACAGTGGAAGTGAGAAATAGATTTAAAGGCCTAGATCTGATAGACGGAGTGCCTGATGAACTAGGGAATGAGGTTCATGACATTGTAGAGGAGAGAGGGATCAAGACCATCCCCATGGAAAAGAAATACAAAAAAGCAAAATGGCTGTCTGGGGAGGCCTTACAAATAGCTGTGAAAAGAAGAGAAGCAAAAAGCAAAGGAGAAAAGGAACGATATAAGCATCTGAATGCAGAGTTCCAAAGAATAGCAAGAAGAGATAAGAAAGCCTTTTTCAGCAATCAATGCAAAGGAATAGAGGAAAAGAACAGAATGGGAAAGACTAGAGATCTCTTCAAGAAAATTAGAGATACCAAGGGAACATTTCATGCAAAGATGTTCTCGATAAAGAACTGAAGTGGTATGGACGTAACAGAAGCAGAAGATATTAAGAAGAGGTGGCAAGGATCATTTATAGGTGATAAATAATCTTCTAATAAAACCAGTTTTAGATGGTTTCCAAGAGGGTTCTGACTTTCACTGACATTCTCTAGGAGAGTGGTCCTGGGAATGTTTTTGCAGGATATTAATACTGTTTAAAAATTTTTCATGTTTACATAAGTTTGGGAAATGATGGGTAAAACCAATTTAAACCAAGTTTCTATATTGTGGCATTTCTCAGAGAAGAAGAGGGAAGCAGCTGACCTTAGCATCATTCCTGAATATAAAAGCAAGTAGGAAAAGGTCATGTCTAAACATGAGCAGTGAATTAGGATATGGGACGAGAGTCAGAAGGTCAGAGCATCTCTGAGTCCAACTCCAGAAAGAAGAGATTGACTGTTTAGGCCTGCCTCATTGGTTTCATTTCAAGCATGCATCTGTTCATTTTGCAGAGACTCTATTTAGTTCAGTTACGATGTAAGGAAAACACTCCTATCATCTACATGATAGTGACTTATTGACATAGTCAATCCACCTTTTAAGTTTTGATTTCATCTCAGGCCATATGTCCTATAAGAGGGTAAAATAAATGTTTTCTATTGTGATTGTTGTGACTCTCTTTTATAATTATAGCTAATTTATATTGAACACTGACTGCCTTCCAGAAGCAGTGCCTAGCATTCTATAGGGCATGTAATCCTCACAACAGGACTGTGAAGCTGGTTCTGTAGTTGGTTCCATTTTACAGATGAGAAAACTGAGACACCACAAAAACCACATGCCATATCCTTCTCTACTGATTTATTCCAACTGAATTTTCATTATATTAACCAAGTCTTGATAAGATCAATGCTAACTTTGAGGCTCTAAATTTAAGACATTTTTGGCATCTGCTTTAATTAGGAAGCAAGATGGAAGCTGTCATATAAGCCGGGTTAGTTAGTAGGATACCCACCCTTCTGAAGTTTAGACATCTTAGATCTAGACTTCTGGCTACCACGTGAAAGTGGGAAAAACTTCACCTTCTTAGATCCATTTTCCTCTGTTAAAAAGGATTTATTGGAACTCTGCTCAATGTTATGTGGCAACCTGGATGGGAAGAGAGTTTGGGGGAGAATGGATATATGTGTATGTATGGCTGAGTCCTCTCGCTATTCACCTGAAACTGTTACAACACTGTCAATTGGCTAAAGCCCAATACAAAGTAAAACGGTTTTTTCAAAAAAGGATTTATAATACTGGGGACGTCTACCTCTTAGGGTTGTCAGAGTTATTAAGTAAAATACATACAGAAGTTCTTTGTCAAGTGCTGTGCAACATATAAGCCACTATCATTGTTAATGAGGTATAGTTTTACTTTCTTTTCACTTCTGATGTGAATCCAGATGAAGGGCATGATCCTGGCAAAAGACTGGGCAGCCTCGTGAGTCTGGTTTAAAGACCTGCTGACTCTCAGATGCTCCAGGGTGTCAGTGATGGTAATAGAACTTTCCATCCCTGTTTTGGTCTGAAGACCAGAATTGGGAGTTTTCTTCAGCCTAAATCCAGCTCTAGCCTGGATTTGCTCGTCATATTTTTAAAGTAAATACTAACATCTTTTACTCCAAAATGTTCTGATGAGAATGTGTGTGTCCTTTGTCAATGGAAAGGTTAATTTTCAAGGAATGTTACATACCTTTTTTAGTTTTTCTCCCCACCAAACAATCTCAAGATTCTTTACGATTAAAAACAGAAATTTTAAAGAAGTATGTTGTATTTAATTCTATTTATAAAAGCAGACCCAAACAAGTCCTAAATCTGCCCAACAACTCGGGTAATAAATATTTCTGTATTTGTTTTTGGAGTCCATCTGAGTGGTCAGACATGTTTGATTTAGGCTTAGTTCCCTTGGAACAAATGCGTTTCCTTTTCCCCTTATCACTATCATGTTTTTGCAAGAACACTGGCTCCCTCTCTAAAGGTCCTTCAGACCCTAGTATTAACTTGTCCACTTTGCTGGGAAGTATTATGTCCTATGTTAACAAAATATGTGGGAAAATCTGGAATTATAAGAAAAGAAAAATACTGCCCTGAATAGTACTTGTCTATTCATTCACTCAACTCAGTGATCCAACCATTCAACAAATACATATTCAGTACTTAACTATGGGTCTACTGTGAAGGAGACAGGCAGGGTTTCTGTTTTTATTGACCTTTCATTCCAGCGGAAAGGAAGAGTGAAAAACAGACAATCACTTGCATCATTTATTCCTTTATTAGGGAAATTTCTTAAGCCAATTGCAGTATCAGATACTTGTAACTCCTTGATAAGAAATGAGGAATGTAGCTGAGTATTTGCTGGAGGTCTTATTAAGGGAGTGAGTGTGCAAAACAAAGGATCCTTTACTATTTGGAGAGCTATCTATTGCTCCAGGCTGAAAGAGTTGTAGCTATTTCACGGGGAGAAGAGTAAGTAAGTGAAGTTGGGNTAAGAAATGAGGAATGTAGCTGAGTATTTGCTGGAGGTCTTATTAAGGGAGTGAGTGTGCAAAACAAAGGATCCTTTACTATTTGGAGAGCTATCTATTGCTCCAGGCTGAAAGAGTTGTAGCTATTTCACGGGGAGAAGAGTAAGTAAGTGAAGTTGGGTTTGAGTTTAGGGAAGAGAATTGGAAGTGTCAAGTGTCTGTATTTTTCTGTTGAGTGTCAGATGAGAAATACTTAAGTTTAAATTTCAGAGAGGATTGAGCTTAGACCTTGGGAAGGAATATCACAAACGGTGAGAAATGTTGGACCTCATCCAAGGAGGGGTGGGCACAATACTGCAAAGATGAGTGAGAAACAGAGCAGGACCCCTATGGTCCTTGCCCCGCATGTCCTCTGCCTGCCTTTTGTCTGTTGAGAGACTGTAGCCAAAGAATAAGTTTAATCAGAGAAGTGAGAAAATGCAGAAACAAAAACAGTCAAGGAAAACCAAGCAATAATGGTTAGTGACTAAGCACAATCAAGCATCTTTAGTTCCTTCTCAAGGGCTATAGATAATATTCTAAAGCTGTCTTATAGAAACTCCCACCAGGTGGAGGAGTTAACCACATGATGACCACACTGTAGCTGTGACATGAGCTGCCACAATTCCAAGAACTGGCCTCAAGGAAATGAGAACAAACTGACCTTGGAACTGAAGGCTGTACCTAAAACAATCAGGAGGATGCTGATCAGAGCACTGAGGACCAATTTCAGTAACCCTAAGGGCTGACCAACCTAGACAGCATATTCAAAAGCAGAGACATTACTTTGCCGACTAAGATCTGTCTAGTCAAGGCTATGGTTTTTCCAGTGGTCATGTATGGATGTGAGAGTTGGACTATAAAGAAAGCTGAGCACTGAAGAATGGATGCTTTTGAACTGTGGTGTTGGAGAAGNCAGATTCAATTCAAAGCAAGGAATAATTAAATACCGTAGAAAGTCATATGTACCATTTATGAAAAAATCAGAAAAATCAAAACCTAGAAATTTTTATAGTTTTAATACCTAGACTATATAATGAGTCATTTCTAGAATTTGTTTTTTCTTCAATAAATATAGTAAGAGCACCTTTCCAAATTTAATAAACTAGTTACGCATTTCATGGATGAGTTTATTTAACCTATTGGAAGCTATTCAGTTTGTTCCATTTTCATCTTTAATCATTAAAAACAATACTAAAATGAGTATCTGTAATCATACACTCCTTTATATGTCCAATCATCTCCTTAAGATAAATTTATAAATTTAGACTGCCAGGCAAATACTGACATTCAATGAAAGGGATTAGATATGTTTTATCAAATTATTTAATAGAAAAATTTTACTAATTTATTTTCTTATTTTACCAAATTAATCTTCCCTGAATATCATTTTATATACATTATTTACATATTAAGAAAATACTCTCTTATTTTCCTTGCTAAAGATGATTTCTTTACTCTCAACTTCACATGTCAATACACACCCTCCTCTTTTGTATATTTTTTCAAATTTATTTAATTCACATCCCAAATATAATTTCTCATAAAATCTAGAAAACAACAATAATCCCTGAACTATCTCACCACTTGTTATTTAATCACTCCTTCATTTATTTAACAAAATTTTTAAGATCTTAGTATGTGTTGAAATTACATATTCATTGGGAATAACATTTAAACTACTCTGATTCTCCTTATCAGTAATATTATGTAAGGATGACTTTTCAGTAGTCATAAATGGATGTGAGAGTTGGACCATAAAGAAGGTTGAGCACTGAAGAATTGATGCTTTTGAACTGTGGTGTTGGAGAAGGCTCTTGAGAGTCCCTTGGACTGCAAGAAGATCAAACCAGTCAATCCTAAAGGAGTGAAGTGAAAGTCACTCAGTTGTGTCCAACTCTTTATGACCCCATGGAATTCTCCAGGCCAGAATACTGGAATGGGTAGCCTTTCTCTTCTCCAGGGGATCTTTCCAACCCAGGGATCGAATCCAGATCTCCCACATGGCAGGCAGATTCCTTACCAGCTGAACCTCAAGGGAAGCTCTAAATCAATCCTGAATATTCACTGGAAGGACTGATGCTGAAGCCTCAATACTTTGGCCAACTGATACAAAGAGCTGACTCATTGGAGAAGACCCTGATGCTGGGAAAGATTGAAGGCAGGAGGAGAAAGGGATGACAGAGGACAAATGTTGGATGGCATCACCCACTCAATGGACATGAGTCTGAGCAAATTCCAGGAGATAGTGAAGGACAGAGAAGTCTGGCATGCTGCAGTCCATGGGGCTGCAGAGTCGGACATAACTGAGCAACTGAACAACAAACATCCAAAGGAATTTGTAAAGACCCAAAGTTCTAATGTCTTTCATAACCTTTATTTCTTTTACCTCTCACACTTTATTTATGTGCATATTTGACTACAGACTTGAATTCACATTACAAAAATGTTCATGAGTTTGGGATTTTTTCATTTAATATTTTAATTTGACACTTGATTATCACTCCATGTTGTAATTTATCTTTTACTACATGTTTAATCTTTACTTTCCAGTTTGAAACTCTTGATGTTGAATAGAATGAAATAGATGTGAATGAAATCTGAAAATATGTGTGAAGTAAATAGATGTGTTAAGTCTTTGTTCTTTTTCTCTTTCAAACTGAAACATATATCTGGATATGTGGATAGAAGTCATACTATGCATAACCTAGCAATCTTGGGGATAAAATGAGGCCCAATTTGAGCAATAGAAAATGTGTACTTTCAGAGACAGAATGATCCGGGAATAAGAAATGATATATGTATTTCTTTTGAGTGTTTTGCTAGGCTTGTATGCTAAGAGTGATTCCCTTATATTTTAGAAAAGCAATATTTGCATTCTAAATAGCTGACTCTGTGTTTTGCATTTCCAAAAGCAATGTGGAAGGGTTGCCCCCTGATTGATAATGCTACCTGCTAGAGATAGCATGAGAAATTAAAAGGCTATGAACCTAGGTTAGGATGTAATAGAAGATAAGAGTCTCAAAGGTAGTGGTAATGTAAAGACATTCAGTTGGTAAAAATTATTCTAGAAATAATTGTTAATGATTCATGGGGTGCATCTTCACACAATATCAAACAGTTAAAGAGATATTTTCACATCTTTGAGAGATAAACCAGATCAGTCTGTCGCTGAACTCCCACAACAACACTTGTCCAGTTTAGAACCATGATTTCTTAGCCTCCTCTACTTCCAGGCTCACTTTCAGTCTGAAGAGGTCTTTGGCAGGTGGCACTGCTCTTGACCCAAGGGATCTTGAAAAGCTGCACTGCTCCTTTGGAACTTAGTCTGGATTTAGACTCAGTCTGGAAATGAAAGAGTCCCTATAGTATATCATAAACAAAGTACATTTTATGTGACAGCCCTGTACTTACATGAGAACCTGTAGAAGTCCATCCTGGGGTCACTAAGAACAGCATTTGATGAGAAGGTACAGTTCATGGTTAACACTGCATAACTAGCTCCTCATTTGTGAGGACGTGAGTAATTCCTGATAAGTGTCCAATTGTCATCTTGAAATAGGGGACATTTGGAGCAGTACAGGCTCCTATAGTAAATGATTAATGTGTATTTTTCTGATCTTGACAGATTCCAAAAGAAGAGCAGATTGCTACCCATAAAACTAAACAGCATCAATGTGGAATTACTGGAAGAATCCAAAAGTCTTTGCAGAAATGGTATGCTTACTCCAATGTTTCTCAAAAACCAGCTATTTTAAAGGGACTGGGGTCAATATAAATGAAATAAATGGAGGCTAAGATAAAATATGTCAGAAAATTCGCAGAAAGGTTATTTTAAGGTGGCATGTTAAAAACAATAATGGGCCATTAGGCTGTCTTGTTAAAGGCATTAAAGTCACAGGCACAATGCATGAGTCACATGGGCAAGATTTTCCACTTTATATATAAAAACTTCAATACTGAATTTCTGGTAAAAGTAAGATGTTAGAATTTCTGTGTATATTATTATAAATATTTAAGTTCAATTGTAGGCAGGGGAATAAGCAAAGTATTAATGACTCTAGAAGTGTGCTATCAAAATGCTGCACACTATAAATAATATTACAATAACATACTTTAATACAGTTTTCCCTTATAACTGTGTATTTAAAAATAATCTTGTGGCTAATCATTTTACATGCAAGCATACTGCCTTTTACAAGCATGCTTCTCTTTGTCAGAGACTTAGCAATTATTTTTAAACCAGAATGTGAGCACCTCTGATGACAAGGTAAGGTAGTAGACAATTTAATAAAATATAAGAAATGGTTACCTCACCTTCTAACTTAGAATTAGAGACTTTTGCTTGATGTATCGGGAGTTTGTCCCAGGAACTCAGCTTCCTCTGTTTTGTGCACCACTGAAATCTCCAGGAATCACACCAAAATCTAAAACATAGAAGATACTCAATACGTATTTGTTAAAAGAAAAAAAAATTAATAAATTCTTATTGCTTTGATAATTACTTGAATAATAAATTCTTACATTCCTTTTCTGACTGCTAGCCATGATTTTGGGAACTATAATTTTTCAACTCATTTGTGTTATTTAATTTTGCAGCAACTAACACTGGAGAAATATTGCTCCTGTTAACTCTTTTAGGGATGCTGACACTTAAATTTATAAATTTTATGAGACATGGAGCTCTTTGTGGTAAATTTATTTGGCTAGAAAACATGCTTTTGCTTTTTTGAATTTATTTATTTCCTTTTCCGTTTGTTTACTTTTATTTTTAGGCTATTAGTGGCATAACAACAGTAAAAAAAAAAAAAACACTGGACACAGAGATATAGATAAAGATATTTACTCCCATTTATGTACAATATTTCATGATGCCTAAAGTACCCACTTCTTTCTAATAGGATCTCTGGACCTTTAAATGTTTTGCGCTATTTTAATTAAATATCTTATATAAGATACACTATATGGGATTTTTAAATTGAAGTATACTTGATTTACAAATATGCATTAGGGGAATTCTTTTTTTTTTTTTTTTACTTACAATATATTAATAGATATAGTGTTAGACATTGTCTATTTAATTAATTTCCAAATGTCTTGCATTGTAATTTTTAATCTTTAAAAATTAAGAGAAGAAAAAAAATCTTTATTTTTCCATCCAGCAACGTTTGGGACTTTAGCAAGAAGCTGATTCCTGAGCCCTGTGCTGGGACACTGCCGAGTCCCAGCGGGCAGGCTGTACTGTGTGTTTTTCGGAGTTCCTTAATGCAAACCCTTGTCTTTAATGGGGTTGGGGGAGAGGCATTAAGAGAGTAAAAGGGAAGTAACAAGAGTATGGCAGAAGACTCCAGATGCTAGTTAGCCTTTACAGATGCTTTGATGACAGGAAACTCGTATAAATAAATGATGACGGTACACGGAACTAGATGTGGAATGGAGAAAAAGATACTGGATCACAAGATATAGATCTGTACTCGGAAAATCAAGGGTGAGATTACTGAAACCAACTGCTGGGATTTTTGTGCTTTAATCCCATTGACTGGATCACTGAACAGGACATTTTTCACTTCCAGTTTTCATGTTTTGGCTGACCTAGGAAATCTCATGGTTTTGCTTTGTGACACATGCTTTTAAGAAAACCTGTTATTTCTGCCACTCTGCACTGCCCTGTCTCCATTGAAACACTGGGCTTCGGCAGAGTTTGGAGTTTCAGTGGAGTAAGCAAAGGCAGGGAAATAATACGATGTTATATAGCTCAAGTACCCATGATGACAGTCCATTCCTGTATTGGTGGCTGGAAGGGAGAGGGACTGCCACCCAGTGTTTTCACAGCGACTATTTCAGGCATTTTCTAAATCGACAATGAAAACAGGAGGAGAAAAGAAACAAGAAAAGGAAAGATTCCTTTTCCTTGAGGGGAAAAAATAATTCAAAAGTATCTGAGAAAACTTAGCTATGGTAATTCCTTATTCCAAACATATACAAGTCACAGGCAACCTTATTCTTTAGTTTCTAGGCACATTTTTGAGTTTAGCACAATAGGGAGAAGAAAATTGGAGGTTAGTGAATCCAGTGGGGCAAGAGGTGAAGAGGACTAAATTTCAGTCAAGACAACAAGGAAAGTACAAAGAACACAGTTTCTCTTTCATGTGCTTTGATCGTCTTTCCTGTTTTACCCTTAATGAATACTTTCTCAAAACTAAAAATAAAACACTGCATTCTATTAAGTTAGGCTTTTCCTCCTAGGGAATTCTAAATGGGTAAGTGTGTGTTTCTCATCTATGAATATAACTATATATTCATATTTTCATATGTAGGGTTTATATACATATGCATGCATATGTATATTTTTCTGTTGCTGGAAATCAGACAATGGACAGGAAAAAGAAGAAGAAAAAGCAGTCCATGCTAAAGACCCGAAAGAAAATGTTAGTTTCTTTAAACGGTTCTTATAATTTTAATGACTGACACTGGTCAAACTCAGTTTGTCATATCAGAAGATTTGCAGTGGCGGCATGAAGCCACACTCATGCCACAAGAAGCAGGGGAGAGAGTAAGGTGGGTAAGTGCTTACAATCCCCCACTTGGTGTTATATAAAGAAAGCCTCCTCCTCATCTCCACACTGTAGCCCCTGGAAGGTAATAGCTGAGAAAGACACTTATTAAGTAGAACAGAAACATTTTATGTCAACATTTAAGGTGCATCATGTGTGCACGCTCAGGGTGAAACGGGTTTTCATTCTAAATAATATGCCTACAAGGTCTCACATTATTCTATTTAGAAAATAATGAAATAAGAGACGCTATCCTGGAAGCTTTAATTTGATTTCGTTAGCTTGCTTATGTCTTACACAAAGGCCACGAATGTCCTCAGAATGCAAGAACACACACTACTCAGAGCTGTGTTATCACTCCATGATACTAGTTACAGCTTGCTTATTTGCAGATGGGACCTTTGCCATGATGCAAAGATGCTAATATATACATGGTCAGCAACTGTACTCATTACAAACACGTTCTTGCCAACTAAATGATTTAAATAATCATATTAATAAATACATGATAGTCATACATACAAGTCACCTTTTCTCCCCCACTGATGGCTTTGATTACTTTGACAGACTAAGATATGCTAATGATACAAATTAGGAGCAAGTAGAATTAAAAGGGTGTTTAACTCTGATTCCAGGCTGTCAATTTCCTATAATGCTACCAACTTACAGATAGATGATTAAAATTGTTTCGTTTAGGAATTTTGAATATTTTAAAAATTGAATGGGTTTCTGGGGGAGGAAAAAAAGAAAGAAAAATCTGTGCTTAGCTAATTAGACGTCCCTATTTGATTTAACAATAGAACAGGATTATTCTTTGAGCATTGAGATCATCTTGCATTATGATAAGAGCCTACTTTTTTCTAATACAAAATGAATTTGCAAATTTGGCCCAGTGTGTTTGTCTGATTCTTTATATTTATATTATTTATTTATTTTCTTAATTATAAGTTTATAAAGAGAATGGTCATTTACTCCTTAACTTGTTTCTAAAGCAGTTATTTCCAAAATATGATGCTAGATAGTGTAGGTAAGTCCCAGATACATGAAATATGGTTCCTTTCTCTGGGTGGCTGAGAATCTAATAGAAAAATGGTACATGTACACCAATATATTGTAGAATCTTGTGAGAGATGTAATAGTAAACACAGTTACTTTGATTGCATGGGGGTGACCTTGGATTATTTTTCAGACATCTTAGAAGTTTTAAACCCTGATTTGGTAACTATATAACTATTGAGAAATTTACTTAATCTCTTTGGATTTCAATTGTATAATGTGTATGGTGAGGAAAATAATAATACCAATCTATCAGACACATGCAGATATTAGTTCAGCTAATATATGTGATCTACTTGGACACTGGTGCATAGTGAGTGCTTTCATGATATCCAATGCTCACCCCAAAGATCGAATATAACCCTATGGTCTTATCAGTTTGCTTCATTGTACTAGCCACTAGACTGTGAACCATTTGAGGTCAGAAATTATATCTCATTCCTTCTTGTATCCCCACTGACTCGACAGAAATTGAGTAAATGATGAAGGGATGATGAATGCTTGATAATCAATTGATTAATATTTAGTTGTTTAGAGGCTTTAGCAAAATCTTCATCCTCCTGTCTATGGATGCTCAACATTTTTGTTTGATTTAATATTAAAAAGCATGCAGTGGAGCACAGAAGAAAGCAGAACCCTTACCTAGACTGTCATATAACCCGAACTAGTTCTGGGAGCCAATGGAGTAATACACCATTCAATGCAGGATACAGGATGCTTGGGACTGGTGCACTGGGATGACCCAGAGGATGGTAACAGGGAGGGAAATGGGAGGGGGGTTCAGGATGGGGAACACGTGTGCACCCGTGGAGGATTTATGTTGATGTATGGCAAAACCAATACAATATTGTAAAGTAATTAGTCTCCAATTAAAATAAATAAATTTAAATAAAAAAACAAGGTCTGCCTATAATCAGTTCTCTACATTAAATTTTGTTTTGGAAATACGTAAAAAAAAGTTTAGTTTGAAAAATTCTAAAAGGAAATCAGTAATAACAGTCTCCAATTTTTAAAAAAAACAATCTGTGATGCTCAAGTAAATTGACATTCTTCAGTGAATATAACTGAATGAAGGTGGACTAATGAGCNAAAAAAACAAGGTCTGCCTATAATCAGTTCTCTACATTAAATTTTGTTTTGGAAATACGTAAAAAAAAGTTTAGTTTGAAAAATTCTAAAAGGAAATCAGTAATAACAGTCTCCAATTTTTAAAAAAAACAATCTGTGATGCTCAAGTAAATTGACATTCTTCAGTGAATATAACTGAATGAAGGTGGACTAATGAGCCCCATGCAGGAAGTCAGAGCCTTCACCTCAAGTTCCCTCTGGCAGTTCCATGACTTTGGACAAATCACTTTCGTCATTTGTAGATAAAAGATGGAGGACTTAATGGTCTTTGATTTCTTTTAAGTGTAAAATTCTGAGTCATTTCATTTTGTTTTATTTATCTTAACTTTATAAGAATGTGTTTGCCTGTGTCCTTTTAGCACAGATAAAGGATTGTTAAAGTAGGTGGGGAGGACTTGAAAACAGAATGAGCTGAATGTATTTGCAGTACAAATGTAATTTTTGTTTTCTGTGTGATTTTTAAAAATTAATTGTGGGTCAAGTTCAATAAGGAATTTTTTTAAATTAGATATTTTGAACCACTATATTGTTCTGGAAAATATAATAGAGCTAGAACTAAAATTTTGTTTTTTAGCTGGACAAGCGTTTTTTTATATATATGTATACAAAGCATTGCACTCTGATTCAATCATCAATCATTTTTAAGCTTTCAAATAATGAAACAACAAATGCTTCTATTTACTTCAGTTGATAGTTTACCAGACACATTTACATGTGCAATCTCATTGTTTCACTCAACTATACACAAAGAGCTATGTGCTTAGTATTCTCCTTGAACCTCCAGATTGACTTTTCTGCCCCAGTAGATTGGCCTCTAAGGACCATATAAATAACCTGTTTGCCCTGACAAATGATTGGTAGAAGAAAGGAAGGAGAGTGAAGCTGTATGTATTATTTCCCTTTTATGACATTCCTTTAGGTGGCTAGGGTCTCCTCTACAGAATTGTTCTCCTTCCAAATTCTACATTTTTTTTTTCGTTGTTGTTGTTCAGTTGCTAAGTCCTGCCTGACTCTTTTGGAGAAGGAAATGGCAACCCACTCCAGTGCTCTTGCCTGGAAAATTCCGTGGACTGAGGAGCTGGTAGGCTGCAGTCCATGGAGTCGCAGAGTTGGGCACGCCTGAGCGACTTTTTACTTTTACTTACTAATATACCATTATGGAGAAGGAACTGGCAACCCACTCCAGTATTCTTGCCTAGAGAAGCCTGTGGACAGCAGAGCCTGGTGGCCTGCTGTCCATACGGTCGCGCAGAGTTGGACACAACTGAAGAGACATAGCCTGCATGCGTGCCTGACTCTTTGCGACCCCATAGTGTAGCCCACCGGGCTCCTCTGTCCAAGGAGTTCTCCAGGCAAGAATACTGAAGTGGTTGCCGTTTCTTTCTCTAGGGGATCTTCCCAACCTAAGGATCTAACCCACATCTCTTGCACTGGTATGCAGATTCTTTACTACCAGAGAGCCGCTCTACATGCTGAAGGATGAAGAAAATTGCATTTCCTACACTGGTAACTTACAGCTCGCCTGTACTCCACTCACACTTTTACGATTACTGTGTCTTTAAATAAACCCTAATCACTCACACCAAATTTGAGTGTGTCATTTTCCATGTGTTATAAACTAAGAAACTAAATTTCAGCCTTGGCTATATTTTTAAATATCCATAGAGGCTAGAACTAGATCATTCCAATGTACAACTTCTGTACTTGCTTTTGGGCTTCTTTTTTTAATCAATTAATCTTTTTTTAAAATATTCAGTATGTATATTCTGATAAATACAGTGAATATTTTGAGAAGTAAAAAGAAAGCAAGAAAAAGAATCTGCTTTTGTATATATCCCGATCTAGTGCAACAATGTGTACATGCAATAGTGATACCTGTATTAGAACAGAAACCAAAATACCAGACTTTAGTGTAAAGACTTATCTGAACTGAAATCTGTGGGCTTCCACATAATCTATGGATGACCTTAAATAAATTGCTTAATAGTCAGAAATTTATATTTTTCTCCTTTGTAAAATAAAAGCACTTGCACTAACTTTGTCATATGAGTATTTAAAAAGCATTCCTAAGTGGGTATACATACATACCCATTAATTTACTACATTTTATGTTTTTAAGATTGGAAGATGCTATCACTATGAGAATATGTAGTGATCAAAAACTTTAAGGAAAAAAAATGTAATACCCATTAAACAACAGCTAATACTGTCAGATTATATGTGACAAATAGCTACCAATGTCAGGTATCTTCAGTAACATTTCAGAGTATAAAGATTGATTTTAAAAATTTTCTAAAGTACAGATGTATTTAAAGTCATCTGGAATAAAATTTCATTAAATATGCCTAATGAAATGTATTTTAGAGACTTCTTAGTGTCTACCTTTCGAGAAACTGAAAAATTAGGTAATTTTTTTTGGCTACCTGGGTCTCCTAAGTCAGAATACAATATATTCTCTTTGGATATAAAAAGCATCCTTTAAGTTATTTGTGTTGCTTCTGCAAAGCCCTCATTATATAGTATTTTAAATGACTTGTGATGAGAACAGTCTCTAAAGAGTAACTGTTTTAGGACATATAAGCCCAAATATCCTTCTTGGGCATACTCATATAAATGATTCAGATTACTGATGCTATTAAGGACCACCTTACACTTGAAATATATGTAAAAATGGCATCCTTCAAGATATACATACATGAACCATTTTGAGCCGATGGCAATGATGATAGTGATGATGATGATGGTGATGATGGTGATTATAAGGATAGTGATGAAGTAGAAGGAGGGTAATAGCAATAAGATAATATTTAATATTCAGTGGATGCTTACTCTCAGCAGAATAGCATAACTGACATATATGTCACTTTATTTAATCATCTCAGTAACTAACATTAATGCAGTGATAGAGTACTATCAGTTCACTATCAGTTCAGTTCAATTCAGTTGCTCAGTCGTGTCCAACTCTTTGCGACCCCATGAATCACAGCACGCCAGGCCTCCCTGTCCATCACCAACTCCCAGAGTTCACTCAGACTCGCATCCATTGAATCAGTGATGNTGCCCTGTGCCACGTTGGGTCTCATCAACATGTCACATCGTGTCCTGTCACTTTATAGAGCACAGTGTGACAGATGAGATTTCAGAGCAAGGACTGCATTATCTCTTGGCATAATAAAACACGAAAAAAAATAGATTTCTCATCTTTTTTTCTATCTATTTGCACTTGCACACACCATATGGATTTTTCTATAAGATTCTCAAAGATCATTAGAGTTAAATAATTCTAAATATGCATTCTTCTAAGCATTGACTTTTCTTCCCTTTTTTTTCAATGAAGAGCAATGATTCTAATCTAATCTCAGTGGTGAGAAATCAAAGACAGATAATAAATTACTGAAATACTCTGCTTACCATTATTATATCTTGTGTTGCTTACAAAACGTTCAGTAGGTTAGGTGTGATCAAATGTACTATTCACATTTTACAATAAAAATACAGAAGCATTGAAAGAGTAAATGATGTATCTCAAATCATACATTATCCAAAGATTATACGCCTTTCTATTTCTTTAAGTGGCCAGATAACATATTCAAAGCATAGTTATTGTCCATGAATATTTAAAATTTAGAAGATAATTATGCTATATGTTAATCTGTGTCATTTTAAAAGATGTTCATGTTGTATAAACATGTATGTTAGCTGAATTTTGGCCCATATTGGCCTTTGTCCCCTTGTGTTACACTTACTAAATTTACTATGTTACATGGCAAAGAGGATTTACAATATAATTACGATAACAGATCTGTTGACCTCAAGAAAGATTGTTCTGGATTATCTGTTAGCCTCACTATAACCACATAAGCTCTTCAAAGCACAAGAACACATCAGAGAGATGTGACAGAAGTGAGAAGGATTCAAAAGATAAGAAAATTTTGAAGCGCCATTACTGGCTTGAAGATGGAGGAGGCAACATGTCAAAGAAACAAGAACCTCAGTCCTACAACCTCAAAACACCAAATTATTCCAAAAACCTGAATGAGACTGTAAAAGGATCCTTCCTCAGAGCTTTTTAGCTAAGAACCCAGCCAGCCCACAAGCCCTGTTAGGCTCTCAGCAGAATACCTAACTAAGCCCACCTGGCTTTCTGACCCATAGAAACTCTTAAGATAATAAATAGTTATTCCTTTAAGACACTAAACTTATGGTAATTTGTAACTATGGTAATAGAAAATTATACAGCATGACACTTGCCTGTCATAGCCATAATATCAATGAGTTCTGCACACAAAAATCTGAGTTTAGTTTTCTCCCATGTGAGTGAGAGTCACTGAATCATGTCCAAGTCTTTGTGACCCCTGCCAGGCTCCTCTGTCCAAGGAATTTTCCAGGCAGAATACTAGAGTGGGTTGCCATTTCCTTCTCCATTTTTTCCCATGTAAAATGGGAGAAATGTTATCGTCTATTGATTCTCCTGACGACACTGATTAAGTCAATGTAGTTAACAACCCTTTAGGCATAATTCCCTGTGGCCTAATATGTTCTACTCTAGTCATTTTCACTGTAGAAGGAAACCACAAACTGGAAAATGCTGAAGTCTGCCCCCATGGACATGGACATGAGTTGATCAAGAACTTCAGCCTTTTGGTTCACTTTAATCTCTTGTACTGGCAATGATTCAGGAAGGAGGAGGATTGCCCTACAGGAGAGGGCAAAGCAAGGCCATCAACAATGTGACAAAATTACCTTTTGATATATTAGGCCATGCATACTTCTGTTGTTGCTGTTGTTGTTTAGTTGATAAGTCGAGTTCAACTCTTTGCAACACCATGGACTATAGTCCGCCAGGCTCCTCTGTCTGTGAAATTACCCAGGAAAGAATACTGGAGTGGGTTGCCTTTTCCTTCCCCAGGGGATCTTCCTGACCCAGGGATCAAGCCCATGCCTCCTGCACTGGCAGGCAGATTCTTTACCACTGAGCTGCCTGGGAAGCCCTTCTTTTATGAACCATATTCCATTATTAGTCTATGGTCAACTCTCCTTCTTCAGTTAGGTGTGGGGCCGATTCTTTCGTTGCTGCAGGAAAGAGTTATCACAATAGAAATGAAAATGATGGGGAAATTACTACATAGAGCATTTGCCTCCACTCTTGCATCCCATACTCATGGAAGACATAAATTCATTGCTGGACTACTTCCTGCTGAGCTGGAACACATCCTTATGCACAGAGTAATCTCAGCACCGAGCTCTTGGAAACTACTGGCAATTAATACAAATGTCCATGTATCAGAAGAACATGGAATTTAAAGTCAGACATATATACTTTTGTGTGAATACTGGTTTTACCACACACTATGTCCTCTGCTAAGAGCACATGTCTCTCTAGGCTTCAGTTAACTCATATATCTGATAAAGATTATAATCACTCTATTAAATTCTTACAGAGATAAAATGAGTTTGTTTATACTTTTAGAACAAGGGTCAGCATCTACAACTGTCTGTTTTGGTATAACCTAAGAGCTGAGGAATGGTTTTCACTTTTTTAAATGGTTGCAAGAAGTCAAGATAAGAATAAAACTTGGTGGCTACTGAAAATGTAGCCATAAGAATTTCTAGGAAAAGATACTCACTCAGAAACAAATATGACTACTTTCCTTATCAGTATGCTCCATTTCTTGCCTCTCAAACTGTAGCCCCATCTACTGGAGGCGGCCTTGTCCACGTGGTAGTGCCCCTGCACTCCCACCTCCATCCTCAGCTGAGTATCACAGTTCCTTATGCTAGACTCCACTTTAATCCATGTCACTTAAGCTGGGTGCAGCCATTGCTCCTTGGCCTTCCTCTGACACTTGGCATTGCCATCTACACTGACGGGCAGGTACTCCTGCCAGGGCACGTGACTTCTCTCAAGCATCTCTCTATCATCTAGTCACTGCTGCCACCCGCTATATTAGAATCACTGTGATCCTCATAAATACTGTGTAACTGAGAGGAGACGAATACCTTTCTCCCATTTTTATACGACATTTAACTAAAGAGAGTTACTTATTTAGTCGCTAAGTTATGTCTGACATTTTTGTGACTCCACGGCTTATAACCCAGCAGGCTCCTCTGTCCATGGGATTTCCCAGGCAAGAATACTGGCGTGAGTTGCCATTTCTTTTTCCAGGGGTGCTTCTTGACCCAAGGATTGACCTGCATCTCCTGCATTGGCAGGCAGATTCCTAACCACTGAGCCACCAGGGATGCCTCTAAAGGAAGTGACTAGGGTTCTAATAAATTAATTTAGCAAGTATGACTGTGAACTATTCACAAAGCCTTCCTTCTATACTCCAAGATTCTGATAGAAGGGATTAGTGTGGATTGAGAAAAAAATCATGTTTCAGAACAGTGCTAGGCTTTGAGTCACCCCTCCTTTCAAATACAAAAGCTTTATTTTAAGGTTAAGCTTCTCACAGCTGACTCTTTCTACTTAAGGTTGTAGACTTAGCACTTTACAGAAGGCTTCAGAATGCCTGATATAACCAGTTCATCAGCTTCGGAATTTTTCCGGATTTGTTTAGCCATGTAGGAAACAGCCATTGCCAGCTGAGTGAATTCTAGACGCTTACTATGTAAGATTACCTTTGAAGAAGTAATACTAGTGTTTCAGTAGGAAAATATATCACTAGGTATACTAATTATGGAAACTATTGCATAAACCTCTTTCTGTAATAAGTAGATTCAATATGACAGAGCATATTGTATTAATATCTAAGGTTATGATTGCGGTTATTTCTGTTTCTTAATTCCTAAAGTCATCCATACCATGTTAAAAGTCCTTTTTCATATGTACCATGAGTAAAGATTATGATGTTATTCTGGGTTTCCATGGTACTGAATTTAGTGAGGAAATACTCTGTGAATTGCCTTCCTAATGTCTACTTCTTTCTGATCCTTAACCAACGATTTTGTTCAAGATGGCAATCCACCTCTCAAAATACTTGCCATCCTGCTCCTTTGCAGACACAGGTGACCACAACACTGTTTTGGCCAAAGAGTTGCAGGCAGAAGTCTACTGAAAGTTTCTGAAAAATATTTTCTCTTCTGATAAAAAAAGAGAGAGAGTTAGAACCATGGTCCCTTTACCCTGCCTCTTGCTTTTTTCTTCTTTTTTTTCTTCTCTCCTTGAAGGCATGATATCTAGAGTTTTAGCCACAACTTTGTGATTATGAGGTAGCAAGCATAAAAACGAAAGTGAACACACACACACACACACACACACACACACACACACACACAAATAGTTGAGTAGAAAGGAAGGGAAAAGTGTGTATCTTGTAGCTCTTCAGGCACTGTTCTGCTGAACCAGCATCTGCAACTACTTCCAGAATTCTTGCTATGTGAGGAAAAAAGAAGTTTCTGTCTGGCTTAAGTTATTATTGCTCAGTTATTCCTAATTTGTAGATTTTTTTAAAGTTTCTAACTGATATATAGGTTTAACTTAAAGAATTCATGATTTTTTCACTTATATAAGTGATGATTTCATAGAGTCCATCTACTATATTTTGTTTCATTTGTTTAAAATACAGTTCATTGAACAGCACTTTCATTTGGCAACTTGTGTACATTTTTAGGCTTATCCTATCACACAGCTACACATAAACATAGATTTCAGCATGCAGTAAATATTTTCAATTCGTATAAAAGCAGTGTTCATTTTACTGATGTCCAATGTACACACAGTATGAAACACTGTGTAAAACACTTTCCTGAGAATGAAAATAGAGACAATCAATATGAACACACTTAAACAAATAAAAGTTTAAAATATAATGCCCAATGCTAAAATGTAAATAAAATTTAATGCATTATTGATTATGTGTTTCCTAGTGATATTTTTAGAAAATATATTCTAAGTAAAGTCTGTGAAAATGACAAATATGCAAAAGACATTCTTTACAATATTAATTTTAATAGTGGAAAATTAGAAAAATGTTCTGTCTAGAAATAGGATAAAGGGTGAGCAAATCCTGGGGCATTCAGTATAATGCTCATTAAATAGTCATTTAAAGAACATATTCACAAAAAGCTTAAATTAGCAGTTAAAATTCTTTATGCTGTAAAATACATATATTGCTGTCTCTTTCAGGCACTTTTCCTTTCTTCTAGAAAGGATGTCTATCTTCTTCTGGGAAGTGATCCATCAGAATTCTTGCTTGTGTTATTTTTTTAAACGTGGCACCAGAGAGATCATAAATCGGCTCTTTTTGCTGGAAGAAGCCAAGATATGGGATGTTTGGGATCTTTGGTGTGCAACTTCCTGCCATCTAGGGAAATGTAGTGGGCAGAGAGAGAAGTTGATATGCAGAAAGAAGTCAGTAAAAATGGCAGAAAGATTCTTGGGATGGTTTGAATGCCTAGCAGCCTTTGAGACTAAGCAACACACTAGTACTTTCAGAATTTGAAGGTTAAAATTTCCTTCAGTTGTTTGATATCTCTCCAGCAATCGCTTCTTTTCTTATATATCAGATTAATTTGCTTTTCTGTCACTTTTACACAAATTTGCCTTGATTTAATTCCATTAGAATGTTAGGTAAAAAAAAAAAGTTGGACATAAAGTTGTATTTACATATGTAAAGATAGCAACTACATGAAATATGCAAAGTAAAATATTTTTAAAAACCTATAAAAATACAGAACTCATTCACTTAAAATAATATTGAACATATACTCTCTACTAGACATTTTTTAAACATTGGGATTATAAGGTGTTTTTTTTTGTCTTTTGGTGTTGTAATTTTTATTAATATTATATTTAAGGGTTTTTTTGTGTTTTAAAATGAACTGGTATTTTTAAGGAAATAGCCCTCTTTTCAGGTGGCGTCAGAGGTAAAGAACCTGCCTCTCAATGCAGTAGACATAACAGACACGGTTCTATCCCTGGGTTGGGAAATACCCTAGAATAAGGCATGGCAACCCACTCCAGTATTTTTACCTAGAGAATTCAATGGACAGAGGAGCTTGGCAGGCAACAGTCCACAATATATAAAATATAGACTGGAAAAATATAGCTTTTGTTACAATGTAAGCAAATAGATACAAAGATTTTAATTTTAATTGTAATATGTTTTTGTTGTAGAGCCGCCAAGTCTTCTCTGACTCTTCATGACCCCATGGACTATAGCATGTCAGGTCTCCCTTCCCTGGAGTTTGCTCAAGTTCATGTACATTGCCTCAGTGATGCCATCCAACCATCTCAACCACCTGTCACCTTCTTCTCCTTCTGCCTTCAATCTTTTCCAGCATAAGGGTCTTTTCCAATGAGTTAATTCTTCGCATCAGGTGGCCAAAGTATTGGAGCTGGAGCTTCAGCTTCAGCATCAGTCCTTTCAATGAGTGTTCAGGGTTGATTTTCTTTATGACTGAAAAGTTTGATCTCCTTGCTGTCCAGGGGACTCCCAAGAGTCTTCTTCAGCAACAAAGTTGAAAGCATCAAATCTTTTTTACTCTGCCGTCTCTATGGTCTAACTCTCACCACCATATGCAACTACTGGAAAGACCATAGCCTTGACTATATGGATCTTTATCTGCAGTGGTATCTTTGTGTTTTAACACACTGTCTAAGTTCATCACAGCTTTCCTGCCAAGAAGCAGTTGTCCTCTAACATCATGCCTGCAGTCACAATCCGCAGTGATTTTAGAACCCAAGAAGAGGAAATCTGTTACTGCTTTCACCTTTTCCCTTCTATTTGTGATAAAGTGATGAGACCTGATGCCATAATCTTAGTTTGTTATATGTGTGGGTGTGTGTGTGTGATGATATAGATTTAGTTTTAAGCCAGCTTTATCACTCTCCTCCTTTACCCTCATCAAGAGGCTTTTTAGTTCCTCTACGCTTCCTGCAAACAGAATGGTATCATCTACATATCTGAGGTTGTTGATATTTCTCCTAACAATCTTGATTCCAGCTTGTAACTTATCCAACCTGACAATTCACATGTTGTCTGTATATAAATTAAATAAGCAGGATGACAACAAACAGCCTTGTTGTACTCTTTTCTCAATCCTAAACCAGTCGGTTTTTCCACACAAGGTTCTAACTGTTGCTTCTTGACCCACATGCAGGTTTCTCAGGAGACAAGTAAGATGGTCTGGTACTCCTATCTCATTGAGAGTTTTCCACAATTTATTATCATACACGTAGTCAAAGTCTTTCAGTTCAGTTCAGTTGCTCAGTCATGTCCGACTCTTTGTGACCCCATGAACCGCAGCACGCCAGGCCTCCCTGTCCATCACCAGCTGCCGGAGTCTACCCAAACCCATGTCCATTGGGTTGGTGATGCCATCAAACCATCTCATTCTCTGTCGTCCCCTTCTTCTCCTGCCCTCAATTTTTCCCAGGATCAGGGTCTTTTCAAATGAGTCAGCTCTTCACATCAGGTGGCCAAAGTTTTGGAGTTTCAGCTTCAACTTCAGTCCTTCCAATGAACACCCAGGACTGACTCCTTTAGGATGGACTGGTTGGATCTCCTTGTAGTCCAAGGGACTCTCAAGAGTCTTTTCCAACACCACAGTTCAAAAGCATCAAGTCTTCAGCACTCAGCTTTCTTTATAGTCCAACTTTCACATCCATACTTGACCACTAGAAAAACCATAGCCTTGACTAGATGGACCTTTGTTGACAATGTCTCTTCTTTTTAATAAGCTGTCTAAGTTGGTCATAACTTTCTTTCTAAGGAGTAAGCATCTTTTAATTTCATGGCTGCAGTCACCATCTGCAGTGATTTTGGAGTCCAGAAAAATAAAGTCTGACACTGTTTCCACAGTTTCCTCATCTATTTACCATGAAGTGATGGGACCAGATGCCATGATTGTGGAGGAGCTGAAAGGCTTTAAGCAAATACTGAAAATGTATTTGCTCCACTCACGATGAAGATTGGAAGCTAGGACGAGCATAACAAAGGGTTAAGAGTGTTCACCATGTGCCCAAGGCTGGGAACGAATGACTAAGGGTCATACGCCCGGCCTTGAAGCATTCCTTCTGACCACCTGTTTCTGAGAGCAAGGACTGTTGTTTCATGATAATACTCCTTTTAGAGTTTTGCCAAAGCTATGTTATGGCTTGGGCTGTGGGAATTGTATTTTAGGCTTGAATGTTTTGATGTTTTATTGAAAAAGGCTACGTGCAAGTCTGCTTTATGCTCTGCTCTCTGAGACCATATATCTGCAAAAGCTGGATAATAAAATTTGTCAGTCAACTAGAGGCTGTCCCTGAATGTCCTTTTCAGAGTGCGGCCCTCCGAGCGTTATGCGTGATCTTAGTATTCTGAATGTTGAGCCAACTTTTTCACTCTCCTCTTTCACTTACATCAAGAGGCTTTTGAGTTCCTCTTCACTTTCTGCGAGAAGGGTGGTGTCATCTGCATATCTGACTTATTGATATTTCTCCCGGCAATCTTGATTCCAGCTTGTGCTTCCTCCAGCCCAGCATTTCTCATGATGTACTCTGCATATAAGTGAAATAAGCAGGGTGACAATATACAGCCTTGATGTACTCCTTTTCCTATCTGGAACCAATCTGTTGTTCCATGTCCAGTTCTAACTGTTGCTTCCTGACCTGCATACAGATTTCTCAAGAGACAGGTCAGGTGGTCTGGTATTCCCATCTCTTTCAGAGTTTTCAACAGTTTCTTGTGATCCACACAGTCAAAGGCTTTGGCATAGTCAATAAAGCAGAAATAGATGTTTTTCTGGAACTTCTTGCTTTTTCCATGATCCAGCGGATGTTGGCAATTTGACCTCTGGTTTCTCTCCCTTTTCAAAAACCAGCTTTAACATCAGGAAGTTCATGATTAACATATTGCTGAAGCCTGGCTTGGAGAATTTTGAGCATTCCTTTACTAGCATGTGAGATGAGTGCAATTGTGCGGTAGTTTGAGCATTCTTTGGCATTGCCTTTCTTTGGGATTGTAATGAAAACTGACCTTTTCCAGTCCTGTGGCCACTGCTGAGTTTTCCATCATCTTTCAGGTTTTGAAACAGCTCAACTGGAATGCCATCACCTCCACTAGCTTTGTTCATAGTGATGCTTTCTAAGGCCCATTTGACTTCACATTCTGTATGTCTGACTCTAGGTGAGTGATCACACCATCGTGATTATCTTGGTCTTGAAGATCTTTTTTGTACAGTCCTTCTGTGTATTCTTGCCACCTCTTCTTAATATCTTCTGCTTCTTTAGGGCCATACTACTTTTGCCCTTTATTGAGCCCATCTTGGCATGAAATGCTCCCTTGGTATCTCTAGTTTTCTTGAGGAGATCTCTAGTCTTTCCCCTTCTACTGTTTTTCTCTATTTCTTTGCATTGACCGCTGAGGAAGGCTTTCTTATCTCTTCTTGCTTTTCTTTGGAACTCTGCATTCAGATGCTTATATCTTTCCTTTTCTCCTTTGCTTTTCACTTCTCTTCTTTTCATTCAGTGAAACAGAGGTAGATGTTTTTCTGGAATTCCCTTGCTTTCTCTTTAATCCAGTGAATGTTGGCAATTTGATCTCTGGTTCTTCTGCCTTTTCTAAACCCAGCTTGAATATCTCAAACTTGTCAGTTCATGTAATGGTGAAGCCTAGCATGCAAGATTTTGAGCAAAACTTTACTTGCATGGAAGATGAGTGCAATTGTCTGGTAGTTTGAACATGTCTTAGTACTACCCTTCTTGGGAGTTGGAATGAAGATTGATCTTTTCTAGTCCTGTGGCCACTGCTGGGTTTTCCCAATTTGCTGAAATACTGAGTGCAGAACTTTGACAGCATCATCTTTTATTTTAAATAGCTGTGCTGCAATTCTATTGCCTCCACTAGCTTTACTGAAGCAGTGCTTCCTAAGACCTATTTGATTTCATACCCCAGGATGTCTGGATCTGGGTGAGTGGCCACAATCTCATGGTTATCTGAGTCATTAAGATCTTTTTTGTACCGTTATTCTCTGTATTCTTTCCATTTCTTCTTGATCTCTTCTGCTTCAGGTCTTTACTGTTTATGTCTTTTATTGTACCCATCTTTGGATGAAATGTTCCTTTGATGTCTCCAATTTTCTTGAAGAGATCTCTAGTCTTTCCCCTTCTATTTTCCTCTATTTCTTTGCATTGTTCATTGAGGAAGGCCTTCTTATCTCTCCTTGCTATTCTCTGCAACTCTGTGTTTAGTTGGATGTACCTTTTCTCTCTCTTGCCTTTCACTTTTTTTCTTTCTTCAGCTATTTGCNAGCGGATGTTGGCAATTTGACCTCTGGTTTCTCTCCCTTTTCAAAAACCAGCTTTAACATCAGGAAGTTCATGATTAACATATTGCTGAAGCCTGGCTTGGAGAATTTTGAGCATTCCTTTACTAGCGTGTGACATGAGTGCAATTGTGCGGTAGTTTGAGCATTCTTTGGCATTGCCTTTCTTTGGGATTGTAATGAAAACTGACCTTTTCCAGTCCTGTGGCCACTGCTGAGTTTTCCATCATCTTTCAGGTTTTGAAACAGCTCAACTGGAATGCCATCACCTCCACTAGCTTTGTTCATAGTGATGCTTTCTAAGGCCCATTTGACTTCACATTCTGTATGTCTGACTCTAGGTGAGTGATCACACCATCGTGATTATCTTGGTCTTGAAGATCTTTTTTGTACAGTCCTTCTGTGTATTCTTGCCACCTCTTCTTAATATCTTCTGCTTCTTTAGGGCCATACTACTTTTGCCCTTTATTGAGCCCATCTTGGCATGAAATGCTCCCTTGGTATCTCTAGTTTTCTTGAGGAGATCTCTAGTCTTTCCCCTTCTACTGTTTTTCTCTATTTCTTTGCATTGACCGCTGAGGAAGGCTTTCTTATCTCTTCTTGCTTTTCTTTGGAACTCTGCATTCAGATGCTTATATCTTTCCTTTTCTCCTTTGCTTTTCACTTCTCTTCTTTTCATTCAGTGAAACAGAGGTAGATGTTTTTCTGGAATTCCCTTGCTTTCTCTTTAATCCAGTGAATGTTGGCAATTTGATCTCTGGTTCTTCTGCCTTTTCTAAACCCAGCTTGAATATCTCAAACTTGTCAGTTCATGTAATGGTGAAGCCTAGCATGCAAGATTTTGAGCAAAACTTTACTTGCATGGAAGATGAGTGCAATTGTCTGGTAGTTTGAACATGTCTTAGTACTACCCTTCTTGGGAGTTGGAATGAAGATTGATCTTTTCTAGTCCTGTGGCCACTGCTGGGTTTTCCCAATTTGCTGAAATACTGAGTGCAGAACTTTGACAGCATCATCTTTTATTTTAAATAGCTGTGCTGCAATTCTATTGCCTCCACTAGCTTTACTGAAGCAGTGCTTCCTAAGACCTATTTGATTTCATACCCCAGGATGTCTGGATCTGGGTGAGTGGCCACAATCTCATGGTTATCTGAGTCATTAAGATCTTTTTTGTACCGTTATTCTCTGTATTCTTTCCATTTCTTCTTGATCTCTTCTGCTTCAGGTCTTTACTGTTTATGTCTTTTATTGTACCCATCTTTGGATGAAATGTTCCTTTGATGTCTCCAATTTTCTTGAAGAGATCTCTAGTCTTTCCCCTTCTATTTTCCTCTATTTCTTTGCATTGTTCATTGAGGAAGGCCTTCTTATCTCTCCTTGCTATTCTCTGCAACTCTGTGTTTAGTTGGATGTACCTTTTCTCTCTCTTGCCTTTCACTTTTTTTCTTTCTTCAGCTATTTGCAAAGCTTCTTTAGACAACCACTTTGTATTCTTGGTTTTCTTTTTCTTTGGGATAGTTTTGTTCACTGCTTCAATATTATGTACAATATTACATACCTCTATCCATAGTTCTTCAGGACCTACTAGATCTAATCCCTTGAATCTATTCATCACCTCCACTGTGATGAATAGATTCATCACAATCCATAGGGGATTTGATTTAAGTCATATCTGCTGGCCATGTGTTCCCCCCACCAACACCAACACCTCTTTCTTTAGTTTAAGCCTGATTTTTGCTATGAGAAGCTGATAATCTGAGCTACAGTTAGCTACAGGTCTTGTTTTTGCTGACTACATACAGCTTCTCCATCTTCAGGTGCAAAGAATGTTATCAATCTGTTTTTGGCTTTGACAGTTTGGTGATATCCATGAGTAAAGCCATCTCTTGGAAAATGTATTTATTCTTGAAAAATGGTGTTTTCTAGCAATTATACTATGATATTATTGTTAAAATTATAAAAAATGGAAATAGTGAAATAGTCATCTTAGTTATCAGAGTTTTCTAAGCTGTGTGCCAAGGAACACAATGTGCTTATAAATAGGCTAAATGGCTGCTGATCTGAGCTATCCTTGGAGGTGGGTGGAGCCTGGTATGGCCAGGTGCCTAGGTTGGTTGCTACAAGCTAAAAGAAGTCTTTTACAATCTACCTCATGAATTGTACATTTATTATTTCTGAATGGGTCATAATAGAGGTTTGGAGACATTCCTTTAGATGGTCACCTAGGTTCCTCTTTTGGGCTTCCCAGGTGGCTAATTATAAAGAGCCTATCTCAGGGTAAAGAATCTTCCTGTAATGCAGGAGACACTAGTTTCATCCCTGGGTCTGGAAGGTCCTCTGGAGGAGGAAGTGGCAACCCACTCCAGTATCCTTGCCTGGAGAAACCCATGGACAGAGGAGACTGGCAGGCTACAATCCACAGGACATGACTGAGCACAAGAATGCTGTCTCTCCTTTTGTTGTGATGTCTACAAATTCTGAGGATAACATGCCTGATAGGAAATTTAGTTCTATCAAGATGACAGATGGGCAAAGTATAAAACTCTTTTGCCACAGTGGCTAGAAGTATTTGAAATAAAATAATTAATCATATAATTTGAATATATATCTGTGTTCTTAACAATATAAATAAAATGTTATTAAATGTACAGATTAGGGAGGGAGAAATAAAATAGTTTTTGTTTGCTGATGATGTCAACATCTCTGGGAATTCCAAAATAAAAGACAAAAACTCCTTGAACTAACAAATGATTATAGCAGGATCACATGATACAAGGCATAAAAGGTTAATACATAAAAGTCAACCATTTTCCTATATACTAGCAATAAATAAGTGGAATTTCAAATTAAGAACACAATGCCTTTTATATTTGCACTCCAACATAAAATACTTGTGTATAAATCTAACAAAATATGTTTAAGATTTTTATGAGAGAAACTATAAAATCCCGATGAGTGAAATCAAAGAATTAATTATTTTGAGAGATATTCCTTGTCATAAGCAGGAAAGCTCAATATTGTCAACTGGTCAGTTATTCCCAATATGACCTATAAATTCAACACAGCCCCAGTCAAAATCCCAGCAAGTTGTGAATATTGGCAAATTGATAATAAAGTATATATGGAGGGACCAAACCACGAGAATAACTAAATCAGTACTGAAAAAGAACAAAATCAGAGGACTAACACTACCCAAGACTTACCTTAAAGCTATGGTAGTCAAATCATTGTGGTATTGGTGAAAGAAAAGACAATAGATCAACAGAACAGAACAGAGAGCCCAGAAATCGACCCTCATAAATATAGTGAAATAATCTTTGACAAAGTAGCAAAGGCAATACATTGGAGAAAAGATAGTCTTTTCAACAAACAAATGGTACTGAAACAACTGGGCATCCATATGCAAAAAATTAATCTAGACACAGACTTTATTCACAAAAATTAGCTCAAAATGAATCATAAACCTAATGGTAAAATGAAAAACTAAAATAAAACTCCTAGAGGATTACACAGGAGAAAATATAGATGATCTTGCTCATTGTGACGCCTTTATAGATTCAACACCAAAGTCATGATCCACGGAAGAAATAACTGATAAGCCAGAATTATTAAAATTAAAAATTTCTCTATATGACATTCTCAAAAGGATGAAAAAGACACACACTAGGAGAAAATATTCACAAGAGACCCATTGATAAGTAACTGTTTAAAATTCACAAAGAATTCTTAAAACTCAACAATAGGAAAATAACCTGATTTGAAAAATGGAGCAATGATTTTAACAGACATCTCATCAAATAATATAAACAGATGGCAAATAACCATATGAAAAGATGCTCAACATCATATGTCATTAGGTATTACAAATTAACACAAAAAAGAGCTACCACTACATATCTATTAAAAGTGCCAAAATTCAAAACATTGAAACATCAAATGCTGGTGAGAATAGGAAAAAGAAAGAACTCTTATTTATTAACAGTAAGAATGTAAAAATGGTACATCTAGTTTGGAAGGTAGTCTGTCAGCTTTAACAAAACTAAAAGTACTCTTATCATTTGATCCAGCAATCATGCTCCATAGTATTGATATCATAAGGGAAACGGATTGCCCATCTAGGTTCGATGCAGAAGGCTTGGGACTGATAGGCGGGGATGATCTGGAGGGATGGTGTGGGGAGGGAGGGGGAAGGGGGGGTCCAGATTGGGAATTCAGGGACACTTATGGCTGATTTATGTCAATGTATGGCAAAATGAGTACAGTATTGTAAAGCAAAACAAACTAAAAAATAAAAATTTAAAAAAATTAAAAAAAAAAAAAAAAAAGAAAGAAAGAAAACGTATACCCACACAGAAATCTGCAGATTTATTCATACGGGAAGAAATTCAAAGCAACCAAGATGTCCTTCAGTAGGTGGATGTGCTAAATAAATTGTGGTACATCCAGACAAGACTATTCATTGCTAAAAAGTGATTGAGATATCAAGCCATATATATATATATATATGTTTGTATATGGGGGAAGGGCTTAAATGTTTATTTTAAAGAAAAAGAATTCAATCTGAAAAAGCTGCATATTATATAAATCCAACTATATGGCTTTCCAGAAAGGGCAAAACTATGGAGACAGTAAAAATACCAGTGTTTGCCAGTGGTTAGAGGGTATAGAGAGATGATAGGAGCACCGAGGATTTTTAGTATAGTGAAACTTCTGTATGATACGATATTAATGAATACCTGTTATTATACATTTACCCAAACCCATAGAATGTGCCAAACCCAGACTGAAATGTTTCAGTTCAGTTCAGTCGCTCAGTCGTGTCCAACTCTTTGCGACCCCATGAATCGCAGCACACCAGGCCTCCCTGTCCATCACCAACTCCCGGAGTTCACTCAGACTCATGCCCATCGAGTCAGTGATGCCATCCAGTCATCTCATCCTCTGTCATCCCCTTCTCCTCCTGCCCCCAATCCCTCCCAGCATCAGAGTCTTTTCCAATATGTCCCCTCAAAATTCATATGTTGAAGTTGGGTTTCGCTAGACATTGAACCTGCTGAAGACTTTATCTTGTGTTTCTCAGCCTCCAGCTGCTGCTGCTAAGTTGTGTCGACTCTGCAGCCCGATAGACGGCAGCCCACCAGGCTCCCCCGTCCCTGGGATTCTTCAGGCAAAAACACTGGAGTGGGTTGCTATTTCCTTCTCCAATGCATGAAACTGAAAAGTGAAAGTGAAGTCGCTCAGTTGTGTCAGACTCTTCGTGATCCCATGGAGTGACTGCAGCCTACCAGGCTCCTCCATCCATGGGATTTTTCAGGCAAGAGTGCTGGAGTGGGGTGCCATTGCCTTTTCCCCTCAGCCTCTAGAAAATGTGAGAAATCATTTTTTTGCTGTTTATAAATTTTCTGTAACAGCCTATAACATTCTGTTACAGAAACCAGAAGGGACTGAGCCATCTAATGTAAACTGTGGACTTTGGGTGAATTTGAGGTGTCCTGAAGAGTCATCACTTGTAAGAAATGTACCACTATGGAGAGGAATATTGACAGCTGGAAAGGTTGAACATGTGTGGAAAGAGGGACTATTTGGGAACTCTGTACTTTCCACCCAGTTTTGCTATCAACTTAGAACTGCTCTGAAAAATAAAGTTTATTAAATAAAAAAGTAAGAATAAAGGAAATAAATGTATGGCAATTAAAAAGTACAAAAAGTGACAGCAGAAATGAATTTGAATAAAAGAGTAATCACAACAAATAGAAGCCAGTTTCGCTAGTTGACGAACTCTCAAAATGAATTTTGAAAAGAAACCTATTATATAAGGTAGCGCATGTAAAATGACAGAGAAAGATTGCATGTGGAAGGCTATAAAATGATATAGGCAAATATTAAAGAGAAGAAACTTGGTATTAATCAGACAATTTTGAATTTAAGACAGAATGATTATTATAAAGTCACTACACACAGTGATTAAAGGTAAAATTTGACAAGATGCTATAATTCAGCATAAGCTTAAAGCAATCTCAAAATACATAATTCAGAATCCACCTCTATTGTGTGGGAAATGGACATATCTTCAATTAGCGTGGGAGTTGATATCACTATTTCCGAAGCTGGTAGAGCAGGCAGAGCAAAAGTAAGGCTATAAATGTTTTAAACAAAACACACAGCAAGCTTAATCTCTAAACACTGACTTGTAACTTGAACTCTTAAATCTTACAGTTAATATATTCTCTTGAAACAAAAATTAATAATGAATTAAATGCTATACAACAAATTCCAAATATCATATTATACAGACAGTATCTAACATAACCAACATTTTAGAGTAAACTCAAGACACAGCTATACCAGACAATAATAATAATTATAACAACAATAATAATAGTAAATGCTTTATAACATTCTTTTTAATATAAACTATGAAAATCGTAATTTATTAGAAATTTTATGTTTATTACAATAATAATATTAAATTGTTTTATAATATAACATTATTTTTAATATAAACTATGAAAAACTGGAATTTATTTGAAATTTTATGTTGCTGTCTTCTGATGCAGCAATTTTTAAAAATTTTTACTGAACATTAAATTTTATAAGATATAAAATCTTATAAAAGATTTATAAGTTCTTCTTTAAAAGTAAGAAATATAAGACTTTTGAAAATGAAACCGTAACACAATAGAACTAATTAAACAAATATTTCTCATATTAAATAATAATGATGTTTCTTTCTATCCCATAATACAGTAGGACATTTGTACCTTTTCTGTCTCCTTTTCTAAGTAATTCCATGCTGAATGGGTTTTAGCCTTTAGGGGATCATTCTTTTATTTTTAAGTTAGGCAATACAATCAACCTTAAGTTTCATTTTTATTTCCATCTTTGTTTTTGTCCAGTCTCAGCTGATATCTGATGTCAGCTAATTTATAACTAGACTAAATAGTCTCCCAACAAATCAGAAGCTTCATTATGTGTTTCTGAACATTTTGAAAAATAAAAAAATTATAAAAATAAAATGCTTCCCTATAAAAGTTTGTATATGATAGGTAAGCAAATCATGCCTTCCTTTAGCAATGCATAAAGAGTATGAAGCATGTTTGGTGGGTCAGAACTGTTCTTTTTCTTTGGTTAGATGTTTATTTATGAATGCAGTTTGCCAAAATTTATATTTATAATTACTGCTGAAAATACAGATAGATGAGTATGGCTTTGTTTGTATCTGGACCAGATATCAGCAATCTATTGTTTATAGTTTCTATATTTTTGTCAAAATTTTCATGGAAATTAAGCAGACTACTCAGACCTCCATTTTGCAAATCAGAGTACCTCAGATCTAAGTGGAACAGTTTCTGTTCTTCTTCTTATGATTGACATATCACTTGATGCCACCATAAGAAATTGTGGTCATGAGTAAGATGGATCTTTAGGGAGCAAACAGCAGATACTTTATTATTTCTGTTTTAAATGCAGGGCATTTTTAGTTGCTATTTCTTTATCAGAAAATGTAACTTTGCTCATTTTCATTGAGATATGATGATGTATGTTCACGCATGTGGTATGCCCAAGTTAATTCACCAGTCACAATTTCTGACTGGGCATTGGTTATCTTTGGGAGATGAAATATACTGTGATTGAATTAGAAGCATTTGCTGGTCTTGACATGTAAGATTCAATCTTCACGTGTGCTTTCTCCACCATACCTAACTTCAAATTCTATTTTGCATATTTTATAGTGTGCTCTGTTTTATTATGTAGCTCTTGAATACTCCTTTGTGTGTCCTTCCATCTGACATTAAAATTACACAGTTTAGCCTTCTTTTTCACTGAGGTCTGGGTAATGTTGATGTTGGTATTATTTTGTTCTCGATATATAAACCTTTAGAAGAGCTGGTTACAATATTCACAAGATTAAAAACTAAATTAATAATATCTTGAGGAAAAATCAAAGGCAAACTTTCTTTTTTGGCGCCATTCTAGGAAATGTGGGATCTTAGTTCCCCAACCAATAATCAAATCCATGTCCCCTGCAGTGGAAACACAGAGTCTTAGCTACTGAACTGCCAGGTAAGTCTCCCAAACCAAACTGTTAATGATCATAAATACAACATAATTAAGCTGCATATTTTCCTTGAATCAATCAAGTGATATAACATTGAGTGATCTGTTACCAGAAACTTTGTATCATAATTGTCAGCATCAGTTCAGTTCAGTTCAGTTCAGTAGTTCAGTCGCTCAGTCATGTGCGACTCTTTGCGACCCCATGAATCGCAGCACACCAGGCCTCCCTGTCCATCACCAACTCCTGGAGTTCACTCATATTCACATCCATCGAGTCAGTGATGCCATCCAGCCATCTCATCCTCTGTCGTCCCCTTCTCCTCCTCCCCCAACCCCTCCCAGCATCAGAGTCTTTTCCAATGAGTCAACTCTTCACATGAGGTGGCCAAAGTACTGGAGTTTCAGCTTTAGCATCATTCTTTCCAAAGAAATCCCAGGGCCAATCTCCTTCAGAATGGACTTGTTGGATCTCCTTGCAGTCCAAGGGACTCTCAAGAGTCTTCTCCAACACCACGGTTCAAAAGCATCAATTCTTCGGCACTCAGCCTTCTTCACAGTCCAACTCTCACATCCATACATGACTACTGGAGAAACCATAGCCTTGACTAGATGGTCCTTAGTTGGCAAAGTAATGTCTCTGCTTTTGAATATGCTATCTAGGTTGGTCATCACTTCCCTTTCAAGGAGTAAGCGTCTCATATCCATATTGTCAACATCAGTGGTCAAGAAACACTAGCAACAAGGACTATAGAAGTCAAATAATCCCTATTGTATCCATTTAATGCTGAAAGCAATGTTGCTTTCATACCTATCTTTCAGTTCTTGTTTGACTTTTGTACTTTCATGCTAAACCAGCACTGCTGTCACCAAAAATGGGACTTTTTGAGTTCAGAGATGTACGATTTTCTGTGCTAAAAATCAAGATATTCTCCAGGCAAGAATAATGGAGTGGCTTGCCATGCCCTCCTCCAGGGGATCTTCCCAACCCATATTTCCAACCCAGGTCTCCCACATTGCAGGTGGATTCTTTACTATCTGAGCTGCCAGGGAAGCCCAAGAATACATAGGAATGGGTTGCCTATCCCTTCTCCGGGGGACCTTCCTGACCCAGGAATCAACCTGGGGTCTCTGGCATTGCAGGCGGATTCTTAACCAGGGATTCTTCCTTCCTACGAAGGAAGCCCACAAGATAATCCCAAGAAAACTGACATGATTTTTGCACCTAACTGTCCATGGTGCAATAATATGCAAAAGTCATACAGAAATAGAAAAAGATACACTCCTGATCCCCATGCATTTGAAAAATTTAATACTTATTTCTATGTTTTTGGATTTATATCCAGAATTCAGGTAGTGAATATTAGCTAATCTATTATTAGTTACCAAATTATTAAAGTAGAAAACCATAAAATAATGTCACTAAATACAGAAAAGATACACCATGATTTACAACAAAAACTTAAAACAAAATAATAAACTTCTTTAATCTGGTGAAGTGAAGTGAAGTCGCTCAATCGTGTCTGACTCTTTGCGACTCCGTGGACTGTAGCCCACCAGGCTCCTCCATCCATGGGATTCTCCAGGCAAGAATACTGGAGTGGGTTGCCATTTCCTTCTCCAGGGTTTCTTCCCAACCCAGAGATCGAACCCGAGTCTCCCACATTGCAGGCAAATGCTTTAACCTCTGAGCTACCAGGGAAGCCCCTATGTTTAATCTGGTAACATACAACTGAAATTAGGAAAATAGGCTTACCGCTGAATTTCTGGAGGCATTATCTTTAAAGTCAGAAGGAAGACAAGAGGTTCATGATTTTTGTGTCTATAAACATTGTCCTAGAGATTCTATTCAGTACTACACAAGAATAAAAAAGTGAAAGAGTGAAGTGAAAAAAAAGCTGTAATTTTTCAGAGTCGATAAAACAATACAATTAATCAAGCTTAATGAATCTAAGGACAATTTCCAAAATCAAGAGCATTACTTTTCCTCAATAAAGTAATGAGGAAATGCAACTTAATAAAGATAACAATCTCAAAATAAAAACCAATTATAAGATTTCTTGGAATTAATCCAACCAAAAAAATACAAATTCATTATGGAAAAAATTATAAAACTTTATTGGAGGGCATAAATGAGGGCAAGTAAATGGAGAGATTATAATATATTCATGGATCAGAATACTCAAAATTATAAAGATGTAATTTTGTCCAAGTTAAATAAGAAATGTAATGCAATTTCACTCAAAATCTACAACATATTTTATTGGCTTGCAAGCTTATGCTAAAATGTATACATGGAAGTTAAAGTCCAAGAACAACGCAAGCAACTTTGAAAACTTATCCAACAATATATCAAAACACACAGTAAAATAAGACTAATTTGAAGAATGCCATAGAAAAATGAAGTAATGTAACAAATGAGAGAATCTAGAAACAGAAATAGTTTAGTACATGGGAAATGGAATTACAAACATTGGAGAAAGAATAGAATATCTGGCAACCTATCTGGAAAATTTGTATATTGGATCATAACTCACAGAAATGCATTAAATTCCAATGGACTAAAGACGAAATGTGAATATTATTATAATAAAATATAAATGATATATTTATGAAATCAGATAACTATTAAATTTGATAACATTGATCTTTACATGTTTATACTAATATATAGCCATATAAATAAAAACAACCATTAACCAAGTGAAAAATAAGGTAAGGTCTGGGAAAAAATTCTTACAATATATAAAATGAATGAAGGTCCAAACTTTGGAGAATATTAAACTCCCATAAATCTATCAAGTGGCAAAAGATCAATATAAGCTATCAAAAAATGAGCAAAAATTTCAAAAGGAAATTTATGGAAAAGGAAAATCAAATTGATGATATGTTCAATAGTTCAATTTCATTAGAAACCAGAAAATTCAAACTAAAATTATAAGACTCATTAAAACCATATAATCAGAAATAGGAAGTTTTAAGACAGTAAGTTAATGAAACTGTGACAAACCAGAATCTCTTACATTGCTGTAGATAGAGCAATGAGAAATAATTGGAAAGTGATTCATTTGTCAAGCAATCTGACAATATCTAATAAAGTTGTAAACTTGCAAATCCCTTATTATTTAATAATTTATATCTATGGGTTCATGGGGAACACTATAAAAGTATAAAAGAGAAAATATTTAAGCATCTTAATTGCATGACTGTTTGTAACAGGGAAAAGAGGCAACCTAATTATTCCTTTGCAGGGAATATATGGGAGAAGGAAATGGCAATCCACTCCAGTATTCTTGCCTGGAGAATCCTGTGGACAGAGGATCCTGGATGGCTGCTGTCCATAGGGTCGCACAGAGTCGGACGTGACTGAAACGACTTAGCAGGCATGCATGCATTGGAGAAGGAAGTGGCAACCCACTCCAGTATTCTTACCTGGAGAATCCCAGGGAGGAGCCTGGTGGGCTGCCATCTATGGGGTTGCACAGAGTCGGACACAACTGAAGCAACTTAGCAGCAGCAGCAGCAGCAGCAGCAGCAAGGAATATATAAATGAATGATTTGAATATATGCAGTCATCAAACTGTTGAATAATAAATACTAATTAAAATGACTTGACTACATTATTTAGCATGGATTAGTCTTAAAAATATTTTTAAGTTATAATAGGGAAATCAGTATAGTATGTATATTATACATTTTGTAGTTTTTAACTATAGTACATCTTCTTTATACATTCTTTTATAGATTGATATTTAGGTTGCTTCCATGTATTGGCTACTGTAAATAGTGCTGCCATGAACACTGGGGTACATGTACTTTTGAAATTATGGCTTTCTCCAGATACATTACCAGGAATCGGATTACTGTATTATATGGGCTTCCCTTGTAACTCAGTTGATAAAGAATCTGCCTGCAGTGCTTGAAACCCGGGTTCGATCCCTGGGTTGGGAAGATCCCCTAGAGAAGGAAATGGCAACCCACTCCAGTATCCTTGCCTGGACAATCTCATGGACAGAGAAGCCTGGTGGGCTGCAGTCCATGGGGTCGCAAAGAGTTGGACACGACTGAGCAACTAACACTTATGGTAGTTCTAGCTTTAGTTTTTTAAGGAATCTCTATATTATTCTTCATAGTGGTTGTACCAATACCTACTGTTTTCATTTGCCCATCATCTCTTAATGATTTCGTGTTTAGAAACCCCTACTTCACAAAATATTTCTCTCCAGTTCCACATAGATTTGATGGGAGGAGTCTAATCACCATTTCCACTTTTCCTTGGACACATGCCTTTGGCCTATATCACAGTTATATCTTAGGTTAAGTTTTATGAGTCCAGATTGTGAACTCATGACTCATGGCTATTTGGGCTCCACTGCCTGGTGTTTTATGTGTGGAGACAAAAAGAACTTCATTTCCTGGAATCTGAAGCTAACCTGACAATAGCCTGACATTAGCCAGGCTCACTATCACAGTGAAGAATCATCAAGAGGAGACAAGAAAGAAACAAACACTTGGAGATTGAATGGAGTGACGGTGCTCTTGGTGTCCACTCCCGTGCTAGCTCAGCTTCATTAATGACTGAGTCCTGTGAGCTGATTAAAAGCCCTTTGTTGGCTTCAGCTTCAGCATTAACTGGGTTTCTGACCAACACCTATCATTGAAAGATTTGTCTATCCTACTATTGAAGGAGTTCACAATTCAATGGAACGATCTCAATGATCCCTGCAAACAAAGTCTCCAATCTCTTCTAAATGCACCCCAAAAATAAATAAATAAATAAAATAAAGTCACTAAACATTGGCCAAATGACCAACCTAGATAGCATATTGAAAAGCAGAGACATTACTTTGCCAACAAAGGTCCATCTAGTCAAGGCTATGGTTTTTCCTGTCGTCACGTGTGGATGTGAGAGTTGGACTGTGAAGAAAGCTGAGTGCCGAAGAACTGATGCTTTTGAACTGTGGTGTTGGACAAGACTCCTGAGAGTCCCTTGGACTGCAAGGAGATCCAACCAGTCCACTCTAAAGGAGATCAGCCCTGGGATTTCTTTGGAAGGAATGATGCTAAAGCTGAAACTCCAGTACTTTGGCCACCTCATGCTAAGAACTGACTCATTGGAAAAGACTCTAATGCTGGGAGGAATTGGGGGCAGAAGCAGAAGGGGATGACAGAGTATGAGATGGCTGGATGGCATCACCGACTTGATGGACATGAGTTTGAGTGAACTCCAGGAGTTGGTGATGGGCAGAGAGGCCTGGTGTGTGCCATTTATGGTGTGTGTCTGCCTCGCATAGAGTCAGACACGACTGAGCGACTGAACTGAACTGAAACATTGGCAACAGCAGTATCTTAGATACAGCACAATTATCTTATCCACACTACTGAAGAAAAGTATTTTAATGTAAAATGGGAAGATTTAAGCTTATTTCTTCTGTATAAAATATTGTAATGATCAACAGAAACTATCAAAATAAAAACCCATGTTTCAGCTTCCAAATAAACAAAGATTCAAACAAANAGTATAGTATGTATATTATACATTTTGTAGTTTTTAACTATAGTACATCTTCTTTATACATTCTTTTATAGATTGATATTTAGGTTGCTTCCATGTATTGGCTACTGTAAATAGTGCTGCCATGAACACTGGGGTACATGTACTTTTGAAATTATGGCTTTCTCCAGATACATTACCAGGAATCGGATTACTGTATTATATGGGCTTCCCTTGTAACTCAGTTGATAAAGAATCTGCCTGCAGTGCTTGAAACCCGGGTTCGATCCCTGGGTTGGGAAGATCCCCTAGAGAAGGAAATGGCAACCCACTCCAGTATCCTTGCCTGGACAATCTCATGGACAGAGAAGCCTGGTGGGCTGCAGTCCATGGGGTCGCAAAGAGTTGGACACGACTGAGCAACTAACACTTATGGTAGTTCTAGCTTTAGTTTTTTAAGGAATCTCTATATTATTCTTCATAGTGGTTGTACCAATACCTACTGTTTTCATTTGCCCATCATCTCTTAATGATTTCGTGTTTAGAAACCCCTACTTCACAAAATATTTCTCTCCAGTTCCACATAGATTTGATGGGAGGAGTCTAATCACCATTTCCACTTTTCCTTGGACACATGCCTTTGGCCTATATCACAGTTATATCTTAGGTTAAGTTTTATGAGTCCAGATTGTGAACTCATGACTCATGGCTATTTGGGCTCCACTGCCTGGTGTTTTATGTGTGGAGACAAAAAGAACTTCATTTCCTGGAATCTGAAGCTAACCTGACAATAGCCTGACATTAGCCAGGCTCACTATCACAGTGAAGAATCATCAAGAGGAGACAAGAAAGAAACAAACACTTGGAGATTGAATGGAGTGACGGTGCTCTTGGTGTCCACTCCCGTGCTAGCTCAGCTTCATTAATGACTGAGTCCTGTGAGCTGATTAAAAGCCCTTTGTTGGCTTCAGCTTCAGCATTAACTGGGTTTCTGACCAACACCTATCATTGAAAGATTTGTCTATCCTACTATTGAAGGAGTTCACAATTCAATGGAACGATCTCAATGATCCCTGCAAACAAAGTCTCCAATCTCTTCTAAATGCACCCCAAAAATAAATAAATAAATAAAATAAAGTCACTAAACATTGGCCAAATGACCAACCTAGATAGCATATTGAAAAGCAGAGACATTACTTTGCCAACAAAGGTCCATCTAGTCAAGGCTATGGTTTTTCCTGTCGTCACGTGTGGATGTGAGAGTTGGACTGTGAAGAAAGCTGAGTGCCGAAGAACTGATGCTTTTGAACTGTGGTGTTGGACAAGACTCCTGAGAGTCCCTTGGACTGCAAGGAGATCCAACCAGTCCACTCTAAAGGAGATCAGCCCTGGGATTTCTTTGGAAGGAATGATGCTAAAGCTGAAACTCCAGTACTTTGGCCACCTCATGCTAAGAACTGACTCATTGGAAAAGACTCTAATGCTGGGAGGAATTGGGGGCAGAAGCAGAAGGGGATGACAGAGTATGAGATGGCTGGATGGCATCACCGACTTGATGGACATGAGTTTGAGTGAACTCCAGGAGTTGGTGATGGGCAGAGAGGCCTGGTGTGTGCCATTTATGGTGTGTGTCTGCCTCGCATAGAGTCAGACACGACTGAGCGACTGAACTGAACTGAAACATTGGCAACAGCAGTATCTTAGATACAGCACAATTATCTTATCCACACTACTGAAGAAAAGTATTTTAATGTAAAATGGGAAGATTTAAGCTTATTTCTTCTGTATAAAATATTGTAATGATCAACAGAAACTATCAAAATAAAAACCCATGTTTCAGCTTCCAAATAAACAAAGATTCAAACAAAAATGACTGCTGATAGGCATCTTTGGAATTCCTAAAAGTGCCTTAAAGCTTCTTGCTAAAATTGCTTCAAAGTATCTATTTAAATTCTGTATTCTTGATTAATGTTTTCTTTATATCTCTAATTTCTTAATGCAAAAAAATTATTCTAGAAGCTGTATCAGAATTCATAAAATTGTGTGTACATGGGTTGTTCAATTCAATAAACATGCTGAAAAACATCATACTATTTGTCTTACAAGTATGTTTTAACTTGATTTAATAATTTTTTGTAGCCACTTCTTAAACAAAGCAAAACTTAAAATGCATCAGACCCTTGGTCTGCAACATAACTTCCTGTTATAAAGTAGTTTCTATGGGAACACCAGATCTAATTTCATCATGTCAACTTACTTGCATTTTTCCAGGAATAGGAACATCAGAATATTTGAGAAATAAGAATAAAAACACAGGTTTAGCGAATATAAGTAAGATATCATGTTCTAATTGAAATATTTCATTAGAAGCACTACCACTGCGAATAAATTAGACAAATAGTCAATAGATCTTAACAACCTAAATGTTGTCTTTAATCATCGAATGGATCACTCTTGAAATAATTAGCCTGAGAGTTTAAGTAGGATGCTAAGGATCATGATAGTTAACTAAATATATACTTGTAAGATTTGTAAACGGAAAAAGTTGTTCATGTTAACACACAGCAGCTCTTTCTAATAAAACTGCTTTTGGCCATGAAGTAAAGACACTGGGCAAAAGATATTTTGAAAGAGGATAACTTTGATGGGCAGGATTATTATAATTGATCACTTAGGCAGCTCCTTTTCTGTTACTAATAAAAAATCCTAATCTGGCTGAGATATCCAAGTTTTAGCTCTCAACCAAGCCTTGATTATAACTGACCATACCTCCAATTCCTAAGATGTGCAATGTTTGACTTAATCAATACAGTTTGTTCCTAGAACTAGCATCAGGATACATATGATGTGAACATTCAAATCATAGTGAATCTTGCCATTTTCCTGGCAAAGTTAGGTTAAAAGTACTCATCTCTCTCTCTCTCTCTATTTTGCATGCTGGAATATGCTAATATGAAAACCTTAGCCATCTTAAGGAATGCGGCCTGAAGTTTAAGCTAACATGTACAATTAAGATATCACACACAAAAAACAGAACCAAGATGGTGAAAAAACTAACCATCAAGTTTATCCCATCAATGGGCAACCCATTTATGAGTCCAAGGACTTCCTGATTGTTAAGGTCATAATGAGTCAGATTTTTCTAATAACATGCAGCTGAAGTCACCAATAGTAAATTAAGTATATATTAAGTAAATATATAAATAGATTTATATTTAATTGAAGTATAGTTGATTTTCAAAGTTGTGTTAGTTTCTGATATATAGTGAAATGATTGAGTTATATACATATATATTAGAGAAGGAAATGGCAACCCACTCCAGCATTCTTGCCTGGAGATTTCAATGGACAGAGGAACCATGTAGTCGCAAGAGTTGGACAGGACTGAGTGACTAACACTTGAAAATTTGATGTGTTTTTTTACATATCTTTTCTGTTATGACTTACTATAGAATACTGAACATAATTTTCTCTACTAGACAATAGGATCTTGTTGTTTATCTATCCTATATATAATAATTTGCAACTGCTAACACCAAACCTTCCACTGCTCCCCATCTCCCTTGACAACCACAAGTCTGTTTTCTGTGTCTGTGAGTCCATTTCTGTTTGTCCATTTGTGCCATATTTTAGATTCCACATATAATTTACATCATATTGTATTCATCTTTTCTGACATTTCAATTAGTGTGATAAGCTCTGGATCTATCAGTGTAGCTGCAAATGGAATTATTTCATTTTTAATGACTGGGTAGTATTCCACTGTGTGTATATATGTGTGTACATATATGTGTTTGTATGTGTGTGTGTGTGTGTGTATCTGTATATACACTGCATTTTCTTTATCCATACGTTTGTCAATACACATTACGTTTTTTCCATGTCTTGGCTATAGTGAGTAGTGCTGCTATAGATATACAGATGCATGTATCTTTTCAAATTATAGTTTTGTCTGAATATATGCCCAGAAATGAGATTACTGTTTCATATGGAAACTCTATTTTTAATTTTCAGAGTGATGTTCATACTGTGTTCTGTAGTGGTTGCACCAATTTACATTAATACCACCAGTGTAGGAGAGTTCCCTTTCTTCCACACCCTCGCCAGCGTTTGTTATTTATGGATCTTTTGATGATTTCCATTCTGACCGTTGTGAGGTGGTACCTTATTGCAGTTTTGATTTGCATTTCTTTTATAATTATGGATGAGTATTTCTTCTTGGGCCTATTAGGCATCTTTATATCTTCCTGGGAGAAGTTTCTGTTTAGGTCTTCTGCCCAATTTTTGATTGGATTGATTTTTTTGTTGTTATTGCATTCTATGACCTGTTCATATATTTTGGAAATTAAGCCTTTGTCAATCATACCATTTGAAAATAAATTAAATATATTATATTATCAGTAGCTTTATCTTCAATATATTAAAAAAATAAAACCTAAATGAATGATGAATTATTGCTATCTAAACAATATTAAAACATATGAAGAACAAAAAGGCTTAAGTCCCATTAATTAGAAAGTCAGGTAGGAAAGTGGGTAGGGTATAGCGTGAATTTGTTTTGTAAAATTTTAATCTTGTTAATGTATTCACAGAGGTTCCAAAAAATATGCACCTATTTCTTAATAAAGTCTCTATGCTAAATCTCCAGGAAAGGTCCCAAAATTTAAATAAAAAGAACAGTGTTGTTTAACTGATTATAAAGGTCTTCTAATTGAAATACTATTTATAAGCTCTAATGACTTTCAGAGCAGGGTTTTCCTTAATAGGACTCCTTAGGCTCTTCTCAAAGAAAGTTTGTCTGGCCTTAGAATAAAAGAAGAAATTCATAAATTCCCTGTATTTAAAAAAAAATTTATTGGTGTATAGTTGATTTGCAATGTGCTAGTTTCAGTGTACAGCAAAGTTAATCAATTATACATATACGTGTGTCCACTTATATTAAAAGTAGAGACATTACTTTGCCAACAAAGGTCCATCTAGTCAAGGTCATGATTTTCCCAGTAGTCATATATGGATGTGAGAGTTGGACTATAAAGAAAGCTGAGTGCTGAAGAATTGATGCTTTTGAACTGTGATATTGGAGAAGACTCTTATGAGTCCCTTGGACTGCAAGGAGATCCAACCAGTCCATCCTCAAGGAGATCAGTTCTGAGTGTTCACTGGAAGGACTGATGCTGAAGCTGAAACTCCAATACTCTGGCCACCTGATGTGAAAAGCTGACTCATTTGAAAAGACCCTGATGCTGAGAAAGATTGAGGGCAGGAGGAGGACACGACAGTGGATGAGATGGTTGGATGGCATCACCGACTCAGTGGACGTGGGTTTGTGTAGACTCCGGCAGTTGATGATGGACAGGGAGGCCTGGCGTGCTGCGTTCATGGGGTCACAAAGAGTCGGACAAAACTGAGCGACCGAACAGAAGTAACCACTCTTTTCTTAGATTCTTTTTCTGTATAGGTCATTACAGAATATTGAGGTGAGTTCCTTGCACTATACAGTAGATCTTTATTAGCTACTTACTTTATGTATAGAATAAATATAATATATATGTCAATCCCAATCTCCTAATTTATCCCTCCCCTCCTCCTTACCCTCTGCTTAGATTCACTTATAACAATAGACTTTTAGAGCTTCAGAATCAGTAATCTATTAAAACAGACTGAAATTTGCTGAAAACATTAGTATTGGTATGAAACAAAAGATCAAAGTAGACTTAGCATAAGCATGTAAAAAAATCATGCATTTTCAAGCTTCAGAGAACACTCATTAACATCCTTTATAGTATAAATGTTTTCTTGATCACTGAAAATATACATACATATCTTATCTCACAACTGGAAATAGGTAGCATGATGTTGGAGGCCATGTTCTTTCTATTTTCTATGTTATTTTCTTGGTCCATGTAAAAAAATTTCTCTCAATAATCTCTATTGTCCCAGGGGAGTGTGGATAAAAAATTTCCACCTTTCCTCTAGCTCTTATAAGCTCTGCCTCCTCCCCATGATAGCAGTAGTTACCTATCTTATTCTCCAGTCCATAAAAGAAGCTAATATCTAAATCATTTCTGAACATGTATTTATTTATCAATTGGTTCAGAATTCTTATAGGCCAGTTCCCATTGTCAAGTCACAACACAGAACTTAGGTATACTTTGAATCACAGAAAACTTGGCATTTAAATGCTCACATTCTAAATGCTGAATATTTGTTGATAAATAATAATTTAATTGGAGAGAAAAGAGATATCTTTGAGGTATTATTTTTGGCATAGTACAAATAGTATTAAAACTACTCTCTATGTACTTTGTTGTTAGATTTTTATTTAGATGAATGTAACTTCAATGTATTAACTGTTTTACTCATTTAAATCTATACAAATATCTCATTTAAATCTATACAAATATTTAATTCTAATGACACTCTCTAAAAAAGATACCACTAGATATACTTGATAGATTAAAAATGTGTAGGATGGTTTAAAAACTGAAGATTTTGAAGAGATAAAAGGAGAAAAATTAAAAACTATTTTAAATGCATGAGCTATAATTATAAATTAACCATTTTGCTACTTAATATGAACTTTTAATTTCCCATAGAAAGGAATTTTCAGTGTACTGAGAGATTCATAGGAAAAATAGTCAAAAGTACTCTTAGTACTTTAAAAGACTCCTGCAAAAATGTGGTATTTTTAATGAAAAATTATTTAACAGGACTTTTGTTAGACTTTAATTACAATATTTGAAAAACAATGAACGTATAATTTAGTAAAACCATTTACTGTACTATAGCCAAGAGATAGTAAACAATTCATGGCTTGTCTTTGTGTTTGTACTAGTATTTGGATGGCATTTGTGAAAATAGATAATACTGAGTCACAAAAATGACACATACATCATGCCTGAATCATTAAATATTCAATTATATTAGCAAAGAAAGGAAACATCTTTTTCAAATTCATCTGACTTGTTCAGGATAATTTTCCAGTCCTGATTGCACAAAGCACAACAATATTCTCTATAAAAATCATGGTGGAGAGGATATATTTTCCTTATCCTTCTGAAAAGATTTCTCATAAAATTATAAAAGAGTTTTAGACTATTGTCTTTAGTACACTAATCTTTAATTAAAATTTATGAATTTTTTCCATCCTGCTTGTGCTTCCTTTTTTCCCTCCATTTATCCACAGCTTATCCATTTGTCATGTCTGGAAAAATTCCTTGCTCAGAGCTACTCTTTTACATAGTTTATATCTCATACATCAACACTTTATCATACATTAAGAGCATTGTTCACAAATTAATGTTAAAAGGAGCTTCCTTGATAGTTTAGTTGGTAAAGAATCCTCCTGCAATGCGGGAAACCCCAGTTTGATTCCTGGTTGGGGAAGATCTGCTGGAGAAGGGAGATACTACCCACTCCAGTATTCTTGGGCTTCCCTTGTGGCTTAGCTGGTAAGGAATCCATCTGCAGTGTGGGACACCTGGGTTAGATTCCTGGGTTGGGAAGATCTCCTGGAGAGAAAGGGAAAGGCTACCTACACTTCAATGTTCTGGCCTGGAGAATTCCATAGACTGTTTAGTCCATGGGGTTGCAAAGAGTCAGACAAGACTGAGTGACTTTCATTTTCACTTTACAATCATAAAATAATTTATGCAAGTATTGCCTTTTTGAAAAAAAGATCTCATCAAATTTGGGGTTCTTAATCTGTAATAGATATATGTTTGCTAAATTGAATTAATAAAATTTAACAAAATTTAATAAAATATCTCTATGAGATAGGTGTGTCTAAACAGAGTGTATCCATAGGAACTCTCTTCAAAAACAGAAAATTCCTTTGACTCACATTTCTGTAGAAGAGTAGCCATAAACGTAAATCTATTTTCCCTTTCATTAGATATATTCAAGGAGCTCCCTGTGGCAAATTGGTGGATCTGATTACAGGACAGTTACTATTTTAATTTCAAGTTGGCTATTTTATTTAAACATTTTGTTCTACCTTGACGAAAAATCTTAAGTCATTTTATCATACTAATAAAGTAATTTATTCAGGGCAGCCTCTTATTACAGAAAGCTGATCATGGCACATATAAGATAATGTAAAAAATTCCTAATATTTATTATAATAGTAGTTGAATTCATTCACATGCAGACACAAACTTTTTGCTTTTCCAAGTGAGCACTATTGAAAACTGGCTCCATTTGCTAATGAATTTGACAATGTTTGTGTTGAAAAGATGTTTTGAAGATGGTGATCACTATTTCCAGCACACAATCTCTGCTAAAACTACCTCTGACCAACATTTGTGGTTTTCCCATTTGAAACACAGAGCATACGCCCGCCCTCCAACCTAAGTGCATCTGATTGAATACGGAAGACTCTTTCTCCAAATAGGAACAATTCATCAATTGGACTGATTCAATCAGATAGTCTCTTCTGATAAATCTGAGATGAAGATGCTGAGGAAATAAGAAGAGGACAAAGTTAAAACAGAAAAGAAGCTTAAAACCAATCTCATTAACGAGTTATGACAGCCCAAATTTCCTCTTTCTGAGGCTTTGATAGTATAGAGATACATGGATTAGATGATTACTCTGTAATATATTAGGAAAGATTTTAAAGAAAAGATTAACTTAAAGCACTACTGGAGTGCTGATATAAACCCACAAAAAGGAACTCACACTCATCCTAATGTAAGAAATTTTTTTCTCTAGTCATCATGATGAGACCTCTAAAAAGCAAGTTAGGAAAGCAAGTTAGAAAATTCTTGGATTTTTCACCAACTTTTTAAGTATGAGAATTTAAAATATAGAAATAATGAAAGAATTATACTGTAATGCCCATATATCTAATATCTAGGTTATTAATTGTTAATTTTACTGTAAATTATACACATGTATGAATAACAGAATTTATTTCCTAAAACACTTGATAATACATTTCAGATGTCAAATGTCTTTTTCCCTAATTGATTCATCATAACTCTTCTAAGAATAAGAATATTTGCCCATACTACATTATTATTCCTAATAAAATTATCAATAATTTCCAAATATATAGTTCTTATTCAAAATGACCTCTGTCTTATAATTTAAAATAAAACAGATGGAACTGAAAAAGAGAAATAAGCAAGTGCACAAACATGGTGAAAATTGCAACATACACGTTTCAGGATGAATGAAACCGGAAAAAAAATCCATGTGAGTATAGAATATTATAATGATCAATAAATTTAACCTAATGATATACACAGAAGACTGAATCCAAGAATGATCGACTTCTCATATTTTTCAAATACTCATGAAAACAGAAAAAACTGATTATATGTTGGGGAAAAAATTCCAACAAATTCCAAAGGATTGAAAATGTGCAGAGATCATTGTTGATAAGAACAGAATTATATATATAAATGAATAATAAAAATGTACTGAGATTTTCCAAATATTTAGAAATACAAGGACTCAAATAGCTTGTTTGGCAAATAACAGATGAGATCGCAAAGTAGAAAATGTTTTGAAATGCATATATAAAGAAAAATCGAACATTTAAAATTCAATTATTTAAGAATTTCTGTAAAGTGTTAGAACAGATAAGGTTCCTAAAAAGTGGAAAGAATAAAATAATAAATGAAATAGAAAATAAAAACAGAAAAACATTTAGCATAGCCAAATTTAGCTTTATTTTGAAAAAAGAGTAAAAACTTAAAAAAAAACTATAAAAAATTGACCAAGAAATAAACAGAAAAAGCACAAAATATCAACATTAATTTTTTTCAAAAATTGAAAATATTAAACTAGTAAAGGCAATGAAAAGAAAGTAAAAGCATGACAGATTAAATGCAAAATGGTTTTTATCCCCATTTTTTCCCCTCTATCATTGCTTTTTGCAAAACGACTGCAGCTTCTCTAAAGAGAGAGGCTGAATCTATTTCAACATCTCTTGAATTAGGTCTTTTCTTATAATTTTCTTAACTAATAAAATATGGTGAGAAATGATGGGATGTAAATTCTAAGTTGGTCTCAAGAGGTTTTTCAAATCCCACTCTCTCTCTTTCTTTTGGACTTTCACTTTCTCCTTATGAGCAAGTCCAAGCAAGTCTGAACTGATGACAGACGATGTGGAGCAAAGCAGAATGAGCCCCAAGACATAGCTGAGGCTCCAGACATCTAAGAGGACCCAGTTAAGATCAGAAAAGCTACCCAGTTTAACATATCTGACTGTAAAAGCATCAGTGATCTTTCCAAGTACAGCTTGTTGCTGTTGAGTTGCTAAGTCATGTCCAACTCTTTGCACCCCATGGACCATACATAGCCTGCCACATTCTTGGACAAGTCTGCCCACGGAAATTCCTGGTAAGAGTACTGGAGTGGGTTGCCATTCCCTTTTCCAGGGGATCTTTTGAAAACTCCCTGGCAGGCTACGCTTTATGGGGTCTCAGACATAATTTAGCGGCTAACACTTCGTCTCCAAGGGGTCTTTCCAACCCAGGGATCAAACCCACATCTGCATTGACAGGCGGTTTCTTTACCAATGAGCCACCTGAGTGAGTAAAGTTGCTCAGTCGTGTCCAACTCTTTGCGACACCATGGACTGTAGCCTACCAGGCTCCTCTGTCCGTGGGATTTTCCAGGCAACAGTCCTGGAGTGGATTGCCATTTCCTTCTCCAGGGGATCTTCCCAACCCAGGGATCGAACACGGGTTTCCTGCATTGTATACAGACACTTTACCATCTGAGCCACCAGGGAAGAGTTTACCATCTGAGCCACCTGGAAAGACTGAAAGCGAAAGTCGCTCAGTACTATCGGATTCCTTGCTAGCTGGAAGACGAGTGGGTATCCTTTCTGTTTTTCTCCAGGACATCTTTCCAACCCAAGGATCGAAATCAGGTCTCCTGCATTGCAGATGGTTTCTTTACCAGCTGAGCCACAAGGAAACCCAAGAATACTGGAGTGGGTAACCTATTCCTTCTCCAGTGGATATTCCAAACCAGGAATCAAACCGAGGTCTCCTGNAAAGAAAAGATTAACTTAAAGCACTACTGGAGTGCTGATATAAACCCACAAAAAGGAACTCACACTCATCCTAATGTAAGAAATTTTTTTCTCTAGTCATCATGATGAGACCTCTAAAAAGCAAGTTAGGAAAGCAAGTTAGAAAATTCTTGGATTTTTCACCAACTTTTTAAGTATGAGAATTTAAAATATAGAAATAATGAAAGAATTATACTGTAATGCCCATATATCTAATATCTAGGTTATTAATTGTTAATTTTACTGTAAATTATACACATGTATGAATAACAGAATTTATTTCCTAAAACACTTGATAATACATTTCAGATGTCAAATGTCTTTTTCCCTAATTGATTCATCATAACTCTTCTAAGAATAAGAATATTTGCCCATACTACATTATTATTCCTAATAAAATTATCAATAATTTCCAAATATATAGTTCTTATTCAAAATGACCTCTGTCTTATAATTTAAAATAAAACAGATGGAACTGAAAAAGAGAAATAAGCAAGTGCACAAACATGGTGAAAATTGCAACATACACGTTTCAGGATGAATGAAACCGGAAAAAAAATCCATGTGAGTATAGAATATTATAATGATCAATAAATTTAACCTAATGATATACACAGAAGACTGAATCCAAGAATGATCGACTTCTCATATTTTTCAAATACTCATGAAAACAGAAAAAACTGATTATATGTTGGGGAAAAAATTCCAACAAATTCCAAAGGATTGAAAATGTGCAGAGATCATTGTTGATAAGAACAGAATTATATATATAAATGAATAATAAAAATGTACTGAGATTTTCCAAATATTTAGAAATACAAGGACTCAAATAGCTTGTTTGGCAAATAACAGATGAGATCGCAAAGTAGAAAATGTTTTGAAATGCATATATAAAGAAAAATCGAACATTTAAAATTCAATTATTTAAGAATTTCTGTAAAGTGTTAGAACAGATAAGGTTCCTAAAAAGTGGAAAGAATAAAATAATAAATGAAATAGAAAATAAAAACAGAAAAACATTTAGCATAGCCAAATTTAGCTTTATTTTGAAAAAAGAGTAAAAACTTAAAAAAAAACTATAAAAAATTGACCAAGAAATAAACAGAAAAAGCACAAAATATCAACATTAATTTTTTTCAAAAATTGAAAATATTAAACTAGTAAAGGCAATGAAAAGAAAGTAAAAGCATGACAGATTAAATGCAAAATGGTTTTTATCCCCATTTTTTCCCCTCTATCATTGCTTTTTGCAAAACGACTGCAGCTTCTCTAAAGAGAGAGGCTGAATCTATTTCAACATCTCTTGAATTAGGTCTTTTCTTATAATTTTCTTAACTAATAAAATATGGTGAGAAATGATGGGATGTAAATTCTAAGTTGGTCTCAAGAGGTTTTTCAAATCCCACTCTCTCTCTTTCTTTTGGACTTTCACTTTCTCCTTATGAGCAAGTCCAAGCAAGTCTGAACTGATGACAGACGATGTGGAGCAAAGCAGAATGAGCCCCAAGACATAGCTGAGGCTCCAGACATCTAAGAGGACCCAGTTAAGATCAGAAAAGCTACCCAGTTTAACATATCTGACTGTAAAAGCATCAGTGATCTTTCCAAGTACAGCTTGTTGCTGTTGAGTTGCTAAGTCATGTCCAACTCTTTGCACCCCATGGACCATACATAGCCTGCCACATTCTTGGACAAGTCTGCCCACGGAAATTCCTGGTAAGAGTACTGGAGTGGGTTGCCATTCCCTTTTCCAGGGGATCTTTTGAAAACTCCCTGGCAGGCTACGCTTTATGGGGTCTCAGACATAATTTAGCGGCTAACACTTCGTCTCCAAGGGGTCTTTCCAACCCAGGGATCAAACCCACATCTGCATTGACAGGCGGTTTCTTTACCAATGAGCCACCTGAGTGAGTAAAGTTGCTCAGTCGTGTCCAACTCTTTGCGACACCATGGACTGTAGCCTACCAGGCTCCTCTGTCCGTGGGATTTTCCAGGCAACAGTCCTGGAGTGGATTGCCATTTCCTTCTCCAGGGGATCTTCCCAACCCAGGGATCGAACACGGGTTTCCTGCATTGTATACAGACACTTTACCATCTGAGCCACCAGGGAAGAGTTTACCATCTGAGCCACCTGGAAAGACTGAAAGCGAAAGTCGCTCAGTACTATCGGATTCCTTGCTAGCTGGAAGACGAGTGGGTATCCTTTCTGTTTTTCTCCAGGACATCTTTCCAACCCAAGGATCGAAATCAGGTCTCCTGCATTGCAGATGGTTTCTTTACCAGCTGAGCCACAAGGAAACCCAAGAATACTGGAGTGGGTAACCTATTCCTTCTCCAGTGGATATTCCAAACCAGGAATCAAACCGAGGTCTCCTGCATTGCAAGACTGAGACTATAAGACTGTGCCAAGTTGATGAACATAAAGAATAAAACCAAGATAAATAAATAAGCAAACAAGCAAACTGATGTGTAAGATTATAAAGGCAAAAAAAAAAGCTTTTGATATTTTGTAAACAATATTTTCACATAGAAAATCCAAACAAATCTACATTTAAACTAATAAAATTAATGAATTTATGTAGTTTTCCGGCCAGACAAAACAAATCAATGCACAAAAAACAATGTGCTTTTTAAGCCACTAAACCTGTAGCTTATTTCATGGAGATATTGTGGGAATATATTATCAGAAATTAAAATATTATAAACAGCTTTTATGTAAATAAATATGAAAATTTAAATAGAAATCCTAGTAAAAAGTTTTATAAAATCGGTAAAATAGAAAATCTAGTTAGTCCTATTGTAATTGAATCTAATTAAAATAGCCCTCCAGATAAACTCCAGGTAGAAATGTTGAAAATAATAAATTAAAAAAATCAGTCTTAAATAACCACTTTCCTAAACTCAAAAGTAAAATTATTCCAAACTCTTTTTGTGAGTCCAGCATAACTTGATACCAAAATCCCACAAGTTCATGAATATCTCTCATGAATAGACACAAAACCTCAAAGAAAATGTTCTGCAAATGAATCCATCAATTAATTAAAACTATATTTTATAAAAAAAATTGAATAATTTTAGCAATAATTTTGTCATAAACTTTTCTATAACCATTAATATTATAAGGTATTACTTTTAGCAATAATATAAATAATTTTAGTTATTCAGCGTAAGAACATTGAATAATTTTAGCAAGCATGGATAACTCTTGCCTGAATCAGTTATCAATATTTCATTAAGGATTGAAAAATGTTTATTTAAAAAATTTTTAGCTGATATTCTTTTGTAAAAAAGAAATTTCTCACATCACATGTAAATTCAGTCTATTTCCTTCTTTAAAAAAAGACCAAATATCTTATTTTTCTTTAATTACCAATTTTTAGAATAAAAAGTTGGTACTGTAATCACCTCCCATGGTAGACAGTGTAATTTGTTCTATTTTAGCTTTGATTATTTATTTATTCCTATTTTCTTCTTTTGAAGATCATGGCTTTTCCTTTCTTTCCCCTTTTCTTTCTGTATCCCTCCCTCCATCCCTCTCTTTCTCCCTTTCTTCATTCTTTCCTTCTTTTCTTAATCTCTTATATTTGAACTGTTACATAGTTGACCATGGGGAGCCCCTTCTTAGCTGGCCCTTATGTTCCTTTAAAATACCAAAAATGAATGGAGACATTTTAAAGGAACATGTTTTAAATATATCCTATCTATCTGGCACTATAAAATATCTTATAAGCTCATATTGGATTTTATTTTCCTCACTCCTCTAACTGGTGGCAGAAGTTCAGCTCCTCTGTACACTAGTGCTGAACTGAATCTCATAGACAGAGTTTTGGGTGAAGTAGAAAAGGACAGCTTTATTGCTTTGCCTGGCAAAGCAGGGGAACAGCAGGCCAGTGCCCTCAGGACCATGTATCCTCCCTTGGGAAAGATAGCAACAAGGATAGTAATTGTCCAAAGAGGGTGTGATCAGCTCGTGGACTTTCTTCTGATGGGTTGATGGTGAGGTAAGTAGGAGTCAACAATAACAACCTTCAGGTCCAACTGGCCTGGGTATATTCACTTGTGGTTAGCATACTATTGTTAATCCTTAACTTCTCCCACCTGGAGGGAGTTTCAGTATCTGCAAAATAGCTCAAAGATATTGTTGTGTATATCCTTTAATGGGGAAACAGGACCTCACCCCAAAGCTGCTCTTGACTCTTTCTCTTTGGTCCCATCCCCTCCCTTTACTAATTAACAACTGCATGAATCTGCTGGTTGGAACTTAGGGAAGATCATGAAGGCTGTTTCCTATAAGCAGAGAAACGGGGGACACAAAGGCCTTGTAACCCTCCACATGGTCCTTCATGGTATCAGAATCAACTGCTTCCCCAATGAGCCCTGATTCTTTGTTTGTTGTTGTTCACTCACTAAGGCATGTCTGACACTTTGCAACCCCATGAACGGCAGCATGCCAGCCTTCTCTGTCCTCCACTACTTCCAAGAGTTGGCTCAAAATCATGTCCATTGAGCTGGTGATGCTGTCCAACCATCTCATCCTCTGTTGTCCCCTTCTCCTCCCGCTTGCCATCTTTCCCAGCATCAGATCTTTCTAGTGAGTCAGCTCTTCACATCAGGTGGCCAAACTATTGGAGCTTCAGCTTCAGCATCGGTCCTTCCAATGAATATTCAGGATTGATTTCCTTTAAGATTGACTGGTTTGATTGCCTTGCTGTCCAAGGACCTCTCAAAAGAGTCTTCTCCAGCACCATAATTCAAAACCAGCAATTCTTCAACACTCAGCCTTCTTTATAATACAACTCTCACACCTGTACATGACTACTGGAAAAACCATAGTTTTGCCTATATAGTTTTGGCCATACAGAACTTTGTCAGCAAAGTGATGTCTCTGCTTTTTAATATTCTGTTTAGGTTCATCATAGCTTTTCTTCCAAGGAGCAAGCGTCTTTTGATTTCACGGTGGCAGTCACCATCCACAGTGATTTTGGACCCCAAGAAAATAAAATCTGTCACTGTTTCCATTTCTTCCCCATCTATTTGCCATGAAGCGATTGGACTGGATGCCATGAGTTGTAAGCCAGGTTTTTCACTCTTCTCTTTCACCTTCATCAAGAGACTCTTTAGTTCCTCTTTACTTTCTGCCATTAGGGTGGTATCATCTGCATATCTGAGGTTGTTGGTACTTCTCCTGGCATTGTTGATTCCAGCTTGTGATTCATCCAGCATTTTGCATGATGTATTCTGCATATAAGATAAATAAGCAGGGTGACAATATAAGGCCTTGATGTACTCCTTTCGCGGTTTGGAAGCAGTCCATTATTCTATATCCATTTCTAATTCCTGCTTCTTGTCCTGCATACAGGTTTCTCAGGAGGCAGGTAAGGTGGTCTAGTATCGCCATCTCTTTAATTTCCACAGTTTGTTGTGATCCACATATAGTAATATTTAGAAACCAAGTTTTCTGAGCATAGTTATGTTCATTGTTGTGACAAACTTTTTGGCCCTTTCAATAGCCAGAAACATAAAGTATATTTTATAAGTGTCATGAGTTTATATCAAAATATCCAACTCAAATATTAAAATTCCTCAAGTTATAAGCCTATACTTTGTTTTTATATTTGTAGTAGTAGTTTTCTCCAATTACATTTAGAAATTTGTTCCTAACAATTTTGATGCAATTATAATATTATTTATTTTATTCTATAATATTCATACTATGATTTCATAATTACATCACGAATATTAGTATTGACTAAGATTGTTTTGTGGATTATTTATGGTACTGTGTTATTAATGGTAGAATGAAAGTGATATGTCTACTTATGTAACTGAAGCAGAAAAGGCTATCTACAGAGCAAACAAAAAGCAGAGTTAGAGAGAAAAGTGAAGATGTGCAACAACTTATTCCTAGTATATCACAGAGCATTTCCTTGTTTCATCATTAATGTCTTTCTAAATTCTTATTCCTCGAACTCCTGAGGCCTGCTGTTTGATTCATTCTTGACTATTACAAAATATCCATTTTATTATTAAAGTAATTCTGTGCTTTATTTGATTTTGGTAATTGCAACATTATATCATCTTTGCTATATTTAGGGGCTTCCTCAGTGGCACTAGTGGTAAAGTACCCACCTGCCAGTGCAGGAGATGTAAGAGACATGGGTTCAATCCTTGGGTCAGGAAGATCCCCTGGAGGAGGGCATGGCAACCCACTCCAGTATTCTTGCCTGGAGAATCCCAGACAGAAGAGCCAGGCAGGCTACCTCAATGAGTTCAAAAAGAATTGGACATGACTGAGCAGCTTTCACAATTTGCTCTATTTAGATCCTTGCTAAATTCATAAACTTATTTTAGTGTTGAGAAAATTAAGAATTAGAGCTTTTATGAAACTAGCACAAAGCTCAAATTTATATAAACTAGCACAGCTAAGAATGAAATGAACGTTTGTTTAACTTTAATGCCTATCTCCTCTAGAACTATACTGCTGCTGCTGCTTAGTCACTTCAGTTGTGTGGCCCACCACGCCCTTCTGTTCATGGAATTCTCTAGGCAATAATACTGGAGTGGGTTGTGTTGCCCTCCTCCGGGGATCTTCCCAACCCAGGGATTGAACCCATGTCCCCTGCATTGCAGGCAGTTTCTTAACCACTGACGCATGAGGGAAGCCTTTAGAAATATACTATACTAGTATAATTCTTTAAAAAGTCAGATATTTCCAGTTGTCCACATGATCTCAGGAACTTATTTCCATGGCTTTGTCAGCTTGACTCTGATTTTGAGCTAAGATCAGTGCCAGGATTTCTTCCTGAAAAACGTGACTTCAAATGGTTGAAAATATATCATATAAGCAGAGGTGACTGTGTTGGAAATTGTGAGAAACCAGCCCAAATACATTGATTTCATATGATTGATTAATTCAAATAATTTCAGAAATAAATATGCAAAAATCACTACAGGTAGGACTATTAAAATAGCTCTGTTCCTAATAATACCAACCTAGCAGCAGAAGTTATTGGAAAATGATATTCCAATAGTTTTCTTATAGTTCTATGCTCTCAGCATCAAGTTGGACGTATCAGACAGAGTGAGAAGCAGCTATTCTATACTTGCTTGACTTTACTCATATCTTATGGGAAATTTAGCAAAATTTTTACTTTAGATTGTAAAAACAGAAATCTTGTTATGGCAGTTGAATAATAATCTACATAAGAATATGGGTGTCTCGGTGGTAAAGAATCCTCCGGCAATGCAGGAGCCACAGGAGACATGGCTCAGGCCCTTGGTTTGGAAGGTCCCCTAGAGGAGTGCATGGCAACCCACTCCAGTATTCTTGCCTGGAGAATCACTTTGGACAGAGAAGCCTGATGGGCTGTAGTCCATAGGGTCACAAAAAGTTGGACAGGACTAAAGTGACTTGGAATGCACATAAGAATATGCATAATTATAACAAACTTTAGTTTCTGATATAAATCTAGGACATACAGTTTCTCCAAAACTTTTATAATAATTATGACATTAATATTTAGTGAGTCCACTGTTCCATACAAAATAAATATATTTTCAATGTCTTCTGGTATATTAAATGCAAACATCTATTGTTAATTTTATCTTAGTGCCCTAGTAGGATAATTTGTTCATTCTGTGAAGTTAATGGACTACTGCAGCATTTGTAGGTACTCTTCTAATACCTTAAAAATTACATTTGCCTTCAGTTCAGTTCAGCTGCTCAGTCGTGTCCGACTCTTTGTGACCCCATGAATCGCAGCACGCCAGGCTTCCCTGTCCATCACCATCTCCTGGAGATCACTCAGACTCACACCCATCGAGTCCGTGATGCCATCCAGCCATCTCATCCTCTGTTGTCCCCTTCTCCTCCTGCCCCCAATCCCTCCCAGCATCAGAGTCTTTTCCAATAAATCAACTCTTCACATGAGGTGGCCAAAGTACTGGAGTTTGAGCTTTAACATCATTCCTTCCAAAGAAATCCCAGGGCTGGTCTCCTTCAGAATGGACTGGTTGGATCTCCTTGTGGTCCAAGGGACTCTCAAGAGTCTTCTCCCACACCACAGTTCAAAAGCATCGATTCTTCGGTGCTCAGCCTTCTTCACAGTCCAACTCTCACATCCATACATGACTCCTGGAAAAACCATAGCCTTGACTAGACGGACGTTAATCAGCAAGGTAACCTCTCTGCTTTTGAATATGCTATCTAGGTTGGTCATAAATTTTCTGAACACAATTCAAAAGTACATGCTTACAAATGATATCTTTAAAATGTTTTAACTTTTTATAAAAGGACTTAGTTACTGAAAAATGAAAAAAAAAAGCCCTGATCTTTCTAAGATAATTCCAAAATTGTATGTAAAGCAATTGCCAGTAAGAGTAGCTGTTACTTGCAAAGAATGTGTGTCTTGTTTTCCAGGTTCATCATGCATCCTTTTATTCATAACTCCATTAAATAGATTTTTTTCTTACTTCCAGACTGCCTGCCCCACTTTATCTCTAGCAAATCATGATATGTTCAATCTCAAGGCAGATAGATTTAGAATAAGGATATACTCATAATTTTTAACTATCTACATGTAACAACTAATATAAAAATATTGATTTTTAAATAATTAGAAACATGAATGTTTTAACATATAACTATAGAGAGTACATAAAGTATAAACATACAATTGATATGAAACTGATTACTTTAGAAAGGTAACGACTACTTCACGGGTAATGAGAACCAAATTTTGTGGAGTCATTTCAGGATTAAACACCTGCAACATATTCTGACATCCAAGAACAGAACTAGGCTGAAGCTAAAATGGAGCCTTATGTGATCATTTTCAGCATTATAATTTCCTGCAAAATTTGAGTGATTTGCAGAACTGTGGTAGATTTCCCATGAATAGGATGGTGGCAAAGTCTTTGTAGATTCAAAAATAATTTTGCTGAGGCAATGAGAAGTGATGTACTATCAGATTAGAAGCTGTTCATATTTTACCAAGCTATTCATATTTTAGAAGCTCAAAAATCATTTGTCTTTAAACATTGCCAAGTTCTGCTTTTCTTATTTGATATCTTTTTTGCATTTTCTTACATTATCTTTCAATTGTCTTTGTATCTCTATACTGACGAAAAAATCATTGTATTCACAATCTAATAATTAAGTATTGTCTCTTCTACAGCAATTATAAGTATAATTATCAAAATTTGCAAATTTGTACCTTGGCAATGATTTGGAAAAAAAATGCCATCATAAAATATAAAGAAATCAGGAAGAGAAATTCACAAATATTTATAGAATTATCAAGCCCTAGAAGGGTACCTAAACTGACTGAAAAGTGAAGGTCATCTTGCTTAAGGAATGTGGAACACTTTTTAAGTATGTTTCATAGGTTTACCCTAACATAGCCATTGGCTGAACATCCACATTAATTGATACCCTATAGTTTTGTTTGTACCCTTGAATCCTGATTTATATCTCTTTCCCATTAAGACACCATCTTTCTGGAGTACCACACTGAGCATGGTTTATGTCACTTAATCAGTAGCAAAATTCTCACACAGATACACTGATACACCCTGATACACAAATGCCTAGCGATGGTGGTGGTGGTTTAGTTGCTAGGTTGTGTCCAACTCTTGAGATCCCATGGCCTGTAGCCTGCCAGACTCTTCTGTCCATGGGATTTCCCAGACAGGAATAGTAGAGTGGGTTGCCATTTCCTTCTCCAGAGGGTCTTCCTGACCCAGAGATTGAATCCACATCTCTTGTATCACCTGCATTGCAGGAGGATTCTTTACCACTAAGCTACCAGGAAAGCCCACACAAACGGTTACTTACTGAAATTATCGAACTGTGATAAAAATGTTAAAAGAAAAGACGAAGAATACAGAATATTCTTCACACAAGGGCACAAACTGATATTATATTTATCCTCTATCACTAACCGTATTTCTTGCGATATCAGTCAGAATTCCCACTTACTCGTTATTCAAAATAATATAGGAAGATTACATAGTAAATTTCCAGAGTTTTTTCCCAGACTTTATTGTGGTCCACACAATCAAAGGCTTTGGCATAATCAATAAAGCAGAAGTAGATCTTTTTCAAGAACTCTCTTCCTTTTCCAGCGATCCAATGGATGTTGGCAATCTGATCTCTGGTTACTTTGCCATTTCTAAAACCAGCTTGAACATCTGGAAGTTCATGGTTCACATACTATTGAAAACTGGCTTGGAGAATTTTGAGCATTATTTTATTAGCATATGAGATGAGTGCAATTGTGCAGTACTTTGAAGATTCTTTGGCATTCCCTTTATTTGGGATTGGAATGAAAACTGTCCAATTCCTGTCCTGTGGCCAGTGCTGAGTTTTCCAAATTTGCTGGCATATTGAGTGCAGCACTTTCACAGCATCATCTTTTAGGATTTGAAATAGCTCAACTGGAATTCCATCACTTCCACTAGCTTTGCTCAGAGTGATGCTTATTAAGGCCCACCTGACTTCACATTCCAGAATGCCCGGCTCTAGGTTCGTGATCACACCATTGTGTTTATCGGGATCATGAAAATCTTTTTTGTATAGCTATTCTGTGTATTCTTGCCACTTCCTCTTAATATCTTCTGCTTCTGTTAGGTCCATACCATTTCTGTCCTTTATCGAGCCCATCTTTGCATGAAATATTCCCTTGGTATCTCTAATTTTCTTGAAGAGATCTCTAGTCTTTCCCATTCTATTGTTTTTCTCTATTTCTTTGCATTGATCACTGAGAAAGGCTTTCTTATCTCTCTTTGATATTCTTTGGAACTCTGCATTCAGATGCTTATATCTTTCCTTTTCTCCTTTGTTTTTCACTTCTCTTCTTCTCACAGGTATTTGTAAGGCCTCCTCAGATAGCCACTTTGCTTCTTTGCATTTCTTTTTCTTGGGGATGGTCTTGCTCCCTGTCTCCTGTTCAATGTCACGAACCTCTGTCCATAGTTCATCAGGCACTCTGACTATCAGTTCTATTCTCTTAAATCTATTTCTCACTTCCACTGTATAATTGTTAGGTTTAGGTCATACCTTAATGGTCTAGTGGTTTTCCCTACTTTTTTCAACTTAAGTCTGAATTTGACAATAAGAACTTCATGATCTGAGCCACAGTCAGCTCCAGGTCTTGTTTTGCTAACTGTTTAGAGCTTCCTCATCTTTGGCTGCAAAGAATATAATCAGTCTAATTTCGGTGTTGACCATTTGGTGACGTCCCTTGGAAGAGTTCAATTTTATCTATCATGCTCATCTTTATTCTATTGTTTTCATATATTTTATTCCTTAATGTATTAAAAAAAACCCATAAAGTACTGATATCCAGTTTGTTTTCAGTTGTATCTTCTCATTTTGTCACATACATTCATTCTACAATCACGTACATGCATTCAACATATGTCACATAAATACATTCCTGGAGCTGTCCTCCAGGAACTCCAATTAAAAAATACATAAGATCATGTAACAGTGTCCCACATGTCTCTCACTTTGTTGCTTTTCCATTTTTTTTTTTCTTGCCCTGCTTACTTATATTGGATACTTTAAATTCACCTGCATTTGAATTCAGGCTTCCCAGGTGGCAATAGTGGTAAAGAACCTGCCTGCCAATACAGGAGATATAAGAGACTGGAGTTCCATCCCTGGGTTGGGAAGATCCCCTGGAGGAGGGCATGGCAACCAACTCCAGTATCCTTGCCTAGAGAATTCCACGAACAGAAGAGCCTTCTGGCCTACAGTCCATGAGGTCACAAAGACTTGGACTTGACTTATGTGACTTAGCGCGCACGCGCACACACACACACACACACACACACACACACACACTTGAATTCACAGATTTTTCTTGCAGATTTTTCTAAGCAATTGTTATACCATCCAGGGATTTTAAAAATTGAAATATAATTGACATACATTGAATTGTACAAATTGTAAGTATACAGGTTAATGAATCTTTATATGCATATATATTCATATACTCACATTTCAGTATGGTAATATATCCATTACCCCGCAACAGCCCCTTGTGTCAATCAACTCCCTTCCTCTTACCCTTCTGAGAGGTAATCATTTCTACAGTTTCTATCTCATAAAACAACTTTACCCTACCTTATTTCTTAACCTTAAAAAACAATTAAATCACTAAATATTCTTGTTACCTGTGCATGCTAATTCGCTTCGGTTGTGTCCCACTCTGTACAACGCTATGGACTGCAGCCTGCCAGTCTCCTCTGTGGTGACATTCTCTAGGCAAGAATACTGGAGTGAGTTACCATTTCCTTATCTAGGGCATCTTCCTGACCCAGGGATCAAACCAGGTCGCTTAAGTCTACCTGCATTGGCAGGCGGATTCTTTACCACTAGTGCCACCTGGGAAGCCCCTGTTACCTGGCTAATTTTTTTTTAAGTCTTTTTATGGGTTACCCATGCTGTTATGTGTATAAATATTTCAATCTTATTTCTGAGTAGTATTCCGCTGAATGACTGTATCACAGTTTACTTCTCCATTCTCCTGGTTTTGTGTTTCAGCTAGATTACTTTCAGTAGTGGCCTATTGTGAACAAACTGGCCCTGAATTGGACAAATATAGTTTACTTTCTTGGGTATATAGCTAGTAATATATAGAATTACTATGTCAATTTATTTAAAAACTATCAAACACTTTGCAAATTGCTTATAATTTTCAAGTTCCTACCAGTTATATAGGAGAGTTTTAAGAGTCTCTACATCATTGTCAACCTTTAATATTGGCAGTTCAGTCAGTTGACCTGATCTAGGAAGTATGCTTTAGTTGTAAATTAATTCTAATTTATAAATTTAATTCCATTTCCCTGGTGATAAATTATGTTGAGGAAAAATCTGACCCACAATTCAGATATTCTTTTATACTTTTGATTTTTTTTTCAAGTCTAAGTATCCTGTCCATTAAAAAAAAAGTTATTTGTCTTTTTCAAATTGATTGGTAGGAGATATTTATGAATGCTGCATAAAATTCTTTATCAGATATGTGTATTACAAATATCTTCTACTAGTTTCTGTCTGCAATTCTCAATTTTTATGTTATCTTGAATGTGTAGAACTTCACATTTTTATAAAGTTACATCTATATATTTTCCTTTCAATTTTAGTTTGGATATGAGTAATAAATGTTTGCCTTCTCCAAAGTATGAAGATATTTTCATATGTTTGACTACAGAAGTTTATTGTTTTAATTTTCACACTTAGGATTTTTGATCCATTTCAAATTAATTCTTATTTGTGAAGTGAAATAAGAGTCAAGGTTCATTGTTTGTCTTATAGATAGCCACTTACCACAGCTCTGTTTATTTAAAGTACTTTCCTTCCGCCATTGAATTATAGTGACATCTTTGATGACAATCAAGAGGTATCAAGTGAGTTCTTAATTTCACTTATTGTTTTTGGTCCTAAAGTGTACTTCAATTCTTTTCAGTGAGTCTAATATCGCATGTAATTACTCCTTCTATTAGCACATTGTGTTCACATTTTCTCTATTTTCATTAATATTTAATTTGGCATTTAACTTTATTTGAAATTTTGTGAATTAACATTGATATCAGGTTCCTCTCTGGGTCTGTAATTACAGACTATTCTATCTCTTGAATATCTGTTCGCTATTTCTTTCTTATTCACATGCCTAGTGCATCTGTTGGAGAAAGAAATGGCAGCCCACTCCAGTATTCTTGCCTGGAGAATCCTGTGGATGGAGGAGCCTCGTAGGCTCCTGTCCATAGGGTCTCACAGAGTCAGACATGACTGAGGCAGCTTAGGATGCATGCATGCATTGGAGAAGGAAATGGGAACCCACTCCAGTAGCCTTGCCTGGAGAATCCCAGGAACGGAGGAGCCTGGTGGACTGCCGTCTATGGGGTCGCACGGAGTCAGACACAACTGAAGCGACATAGCGGCAGCAGCAACAGTGCATTGGATATTAGCCATTGCTGAGGTTCTAGATTACTATATTCCTCTAATGAAGGTTATTTTATTTTCCAATATGCAGTTAAATCACCTCAAGACATAGTTTTAAGCTTCTTTGGGGACTGTTGTCATTTAGTTGCTAAGTCATATCCAACTCTTTGCAATCTCCTGGACTGAAACACACCAGGCAATGGAGCGAACTGCCTGCCAGAGTCCAACTCTAGCAGCCAGGGATTCAACCTGAAAAGATGGATGGTGTTGGCGAGTGAGACAGCCCTTCAATTTTCTTTTGGACTGCCTGTTTATTTCAAGTTTAAGATTCTCTTTTATACTTTTACAAAAACATTAGGCCAGAGGTTTGACATTTTCAGTTCCCCCTCTCCCAGATTTATTATCTCCATAAATCATTGTTGCTCTTCAAACAGACTTCCTGCTTCAGGGATTCTCNTCACCATGAGTCGGACATGACTGAGTTACTGACCTGAACTGAATTGCTCCTTAGGGATAGTCCTGACTTTAAGATTTCCCGTTAGGAGTCCTAAGTCAATGCCTCAATTGGTCATCAAGGTCATTCCACTCTGGCTGTGCTGGAAAAGTAACTCCCCAGCAGTTTACTGCTCTCTTTAGGTCTGTATGCCTGCCAGAATCTCACCTTATCTATGTGTAATTTATCAGTTAGCCAAGGATTTGTTAGAAGTTTCTGTACAGAATTTTGATATTTTGTCTTTGTGGCTCCCTTCTTTTCTATCTTGTCCAGGAACTCATCTCCCTTTATATAATGGGAATAACAATCTCCTCTTCCTCACCCAATAAGGCAGTTGACCTCAGTTTACACTCTGCCTTACATAACTTTGAAAGTGGTTTCTGAGAGAAAGTCAAGGTAAATGTGCAGCTTATTTAATGTGCTGCTCTTTTCTCAAGAGTTGTCACTCTCTGTTGTTTACTAACACCTGAAAAAATTCTTTCATATATATTGCCAGTATTTATAGCTGTTTCTGATAGAAAAATGAGACTCTTATAATAAAAATAATACCAGCTACTTCACCATGACCAGAACCAGAAGTCCCATGTATTTTTTAATAAAGGTAAAACATCACTTTCTTTAAAGTTCAATAGCTTAATGAACTTCTAACTTTTAAAAATATATAAATGGCAAATTATGAGTTAAAATATCATTTTCTAGAGTTATTGGAAAATATAGAAAAGAGTGAGACTTCTCAAGTGAATTAGAACTTCCACACACAACTAAGATTCAGAGTGTTGGTTATTTTTTGACCCTCTTAATTGCAGATGCAGCTGAGACTATCAGACAGACATGGTTTTAGTTTGAAGTAATGAGAACAGCATGTTCACTAGAAATGAAATTGAGGCAACTAAATCTTTTGTAGCAGCCCTAGAATGGTCATGAGATGGAATAATACTTGGTTACTGACAATGTACACTGGATTTAAATGTAAAACTTAAAGGTAAGAGGCTACATGTCCTATTTTGTATTCCCTCAACCACAAAATTGCTACTTTCTAGGAGCTGAAATGTAGAGATTTCAAGCTTATTTAAAAAAGGCCAAAGTATACCAGTCCAATGATATGTGACCAATTGGGAGGGAAAAGCTACCCTTTAAAAATGGTGAAGGATTTAGACATGTCTTTAAAATTTATTAATATAGGGAATGTTAGTGAAGATCCTATAATACTATTCAGTAGGTTAAACAACTGTTTATGCTTGAATGCATGCAAAACATTATCTTTGATGCACCATAAGTTATAAACTATGTGCTAGACAAAGAAAAGATCACAAAAGTATAATTATTTTTCCAACTTAAGAGGCATAGATTTTTCTTGCTTGCATGAATAATTTAAGGATCCAGTAATGTGGCTATTGTGGGTTCTTCATTTCATAACAAACTTCATGTTTAGAAAAGTCAAAAATACATCTGTTTTGACTGCAATTATGCCAAGTATTTTAAACAGGCTATACATTAAACATAAAGAAAAAGTGAAAGGGAGATGCTTACTTAATTCAGTTGAAGACTTAATTAGGAGCTCAATTCTATCAGACATTTAATATTGCATTTTATTCTCATTTACTCATTTTTTCTAATACAAAATAATGGCATGCCGATTGTATACGACTGTGGATAGCTATTTATGGAACTGCATCTTGCTTCTATATTTAATTACATTTTGTTTGGAAGTTAACATTATATTACATCTGTAGCTTTTATTTGAATCTATTCTTATGGTTTTCCTCTCTCATTAGGATTTAGATTGCTGGTTCTTCGATTCTCTTGTTTGTGATTTTCTCTATTTCTTTTTTCTGTTTCTAGGCCTATTCTCTAGTGTTGCATTATTCTTTTTAAAGACTTTAAAGGCATTTAGGGGTAGAAGGAAAGAAATGATTCATTTTGCCAGATGGCAAAGGGTTTGATAAACAGTGTATTTACAAGCTAAATAAATTATGCCACATATTTTGTAATTCCTAATGAAAATATCTGATTTTTATTTAATTTGTCTTTCCATCCTTTATACTCTACTCTGCTGTAGGATCATTGTGATTACTATGACCTCTTCATTTCAAATCATACAAATATGCATTGCAACTAATAGTGGATATCTACCATCTGCATTGTTCAATATGTTGTATCACTTCATATTTCTTCCTATTCTGCAAAGGAATTTAGAATTTTTTATTTATTACAGATATCATAGAACTAATTCATTTTATGTAAACAGTAATAAGAAACTCAAGCAAAATGTGACTAGATTCATGTTTCCATTAATACTCTTCCTTGATAACAGCATGATTTCTTTAAAGTTTTACCCTATACCTGGTCCAGTTGTTTTCATTATTTAGCAATCACTTACTGAGTATTTCACAAAGTTACTTTAAATTATATTGGATAATTCAATTCTAATTAATTAATCACATAGTTTTAATTTTATTATTATTCCACATTACCTAGGAATAAAGTCAATATGATACTTCACAAGTTGAAACCATGCCTTCCTAACATGTTCTGATATGCCAACCAACAAATAGATTCATATTTTTATTCATGGGATTCTGTGACCAATAACTAGCTGGTGAAGAATGTGTCGAAATCAATCAAGTTGTAAATATATGCTCAATAGATGGATAGGGAGAATCACTAGGTCTGATCATAAAATTGTACTTTCCAGCTAAGAATGGAAGCTATTTTTTCATTAGTGTTCCAAATATCTCAGTGTTTGGTGAAGCCTCCAGGTAATATATGCAGTAAGGAACATTACTAAGCCCTGGGAGACAATAGGCTTCTATCAATCAACATATATTTGAATATGAACTGCTTTTAAGAAAGCTTTGGGTATTTTTTTCTTGCACTGACATTGATGTTAATTAAGTATCATAATTTAATGAACTCAAAAAAGACTGACATNCAAATATCTCAGTGTTTGGTGAAGCCTCCAGGTAATATATGCAGTAAGGAACATTACTAAGCCCTGGGAGACAATAGGCTTCTATCAATCAACATATATTTGAATATGAACTGCTTTTAAGAAAGCTTTGGGTATTTTTTTCTTGCACTGACATTGATGTTAATTAAGTATCATAATTTAATGAACTCAAAAAAGACTGACATTCTTACAATTAATCTTCTCATGGAATGCAGATCTGATCTTCCAAATCTGAATTTCAGACATCTGGTACTGCTGTTGTGCGCATAGAAGTCTGACACCAGCTTCCAAGTCTCCCATTATATTCCTAAGCATAGCGACATAAAATAAATGAAATGAGACAAGACTTCAGCCACAATCTTGCTTTACTCAATTGAGAAGCATATAAAGAATGAATAGGGGCACCATCCACTCTGGCGTGGTTTACTGAAAATTTAGGGCAGCCATAGTAGGATAACAAAATATTAATTTGTAATGTGTCTTTCATTATATTTGCAAATATTTTTACATGCATTCTCATGTTCCAGATTCTAACTGATTTCTTTGCTTTAATATACCCTAATTTCCCTGCTAATTATGGAGGACTCATTCCCTTTGAATTTTTAGTCTGCATTTGTTTTAAGGGGTAAAATGCTTAGCATTCTTACAACAGTCACTGGCAATGGAATGGAATCACAGTGATTGGCTTAATCCAGTGTTTTTTCATGTCCTATGGTGACATTAATGGGTTTGTGATGTTAACTTGTTGAACTGTAACTAGCATTTCATTTTGGAATGAAATAGACTAGACAAGAATCAAACAGAATACAAAAGAGTGAATTACATATAGTAACCCTAGATGTTTTCATTTATATATGTAACTGAGTTAGATTGTAATCTAACATGTTTATACATTAATCATTGGAGCGAAGTTAAAAATACTTAAAAGGCACTTGCTTGGTCTAATTAAGACCCAGGACTAATTAGGTCCAGGAGAAACATGTTGTTCCAAAACTGTATGACTGCTGTATAAGAAAAAGAAGTAAAATAATGAAAAGACAACCAAAATGTCAACGATGATGAAACTGACATGATCTCATTGTATAAATCCTCCCCTTAAGTCATGGGTGAAGGCCTATAAATATGAGATCACTCCTATCATTAGATTACTGTATATGGAAAAGAAAAAGGGAATTTGCAGATATAATTGAGGTTTCTATTTAATTGAACTTGTTCTGATCAAAAGGAATTTACTTGATGGGTCTGACCTAGTCAGGTGAGGCATTTAAAAGAGAATCTGAATGTAAAAGATAAGAAGCAGCAGATGTTCTTATGTTGGCCTTGAAAATATCAAATTGCTGTGTTGTGGAGAGAAGGTCATGTGGCAGAGACCAGAGGATGATCTCTAGAAGCCAAAGGTCTTTATCCTACATCTATAAGGAAATGAATTGTATCAAAAGTCAGAGAGCTTTAAAGAGGACTTTGAGCTTCAGATGAGATTAGAGCCCCAGCCAACATCTTGATATCATCCTCTGAGACCTGAGGCAAAGGACCCAGCCTAAGACATGGACAAACTTCTGACCTAAAGAAACTGTGAGATAATAAATGAGTGTTGTCGTTTATGATATTGTCATTTAGTGATGATTTTCTATCACTAAATATGGAAAAGTGTGTTACATAACAGAAGAAAACAAATATAGTTGTCTAAGTTCCAAGTGCAAGAAATCACTTTTCTTTGTAGTGGAACTCTCACAGATAATATCTGGAGAGACAAGACTGGTGTCATACTGTCCAGCTGTACTTTTTTACAGCCAAAACCCTTCATTAATATAGTTCTCTTTCCCACCTGCACAATATGTTAAATCTTTTTTTTTTTAAAGCATGTGGAAAACTACACGTGGGTAAGAAAGGCTTTGGTATATAATTTTTGCACATTTATAAAGTAAATGATGTTAACCTGCTTTATAGAAGAGAAAGCTAGAAGATGGAAAGGTTTAGAAGCTTGTTTTTTTTTTTTTTTTTGGTAAGAAACACTTGGCTCCTATATCTCAAAAAAGAAGAAATCCAATTTTTTTATTATAAAGTAGATTTTGAAATGAAATTATTGTGTAGGGTTAGCAAAGTTAAACTATTTGAACCTTTATTCCTGCATTTCCTCACTTGAGGGGGGTGTGTGTCTGAGCATTACACCTATACTCCATAGTTGTGGGAATTATGACTACTGAATATATATTTATTTTAAAATTAATCACTGTCCTAATTCTGTTAACTCCCTTTATAATGTACTTTAATAGAAATTTATAATTTAATTTCAAAATTAAAATGGACCAATCACACCAGAAACTCACTAAAATCTTTGCAATGTAATTTTTTTCACTAATAGAGAGTTTATGATAACTTAAATAGAATGAGACCTGAAAGTAAAGGGAAAAAGAATAAATTATGAATACTAATAGAACAAAGGAGATATCTAGAAGAAATTTAATATACTTGAAAATATATTTTATTACAATAATGCATAACTTACTACAAATTAACCTTATACAGACTAAAATATTTGTACCTAGCAACTTTTCTTTGAATACTATCATGAATATTTGTTTACCTTCCCTTGTAGTATTTTTGCAAATCTAATTGAACTTTCCTCTCTATAATTTATTTCCCACAGTTCAGTCAGTTCAGTCACTCAGTCGTGTCCGACTCTTTGCGACCCCATGAATTGCAGCACGCAAGGCCTCCCTGTCCATCACCATCTCCTGGAGTTCACTCAGACTCACATCCATCGAGTCAGTGACGCCATCCAGCCATCTCATCCTCAGTCATCCCCTTCTCCTCCTGCCCCNGAAGGGACAAGGACTGTCACATGTACCATCGACGTGTGAGTTGATACTAGGACTGAGAGACGAGTGAATCCAGAATAATCTGGTTCATCTGAAGGGGGCTGACACTTTTCTGAACCTTAATCATGGTGGAACCACCAGGGAACATCTGTGGTTCTTTAGAAGTGGTGATACCACCCACGGATTTCATATGTCCTTGACTGTGGTGTGTGCCTCCTCCTTCGATGCGACTGAAACGTCAAGAATGAGTTTCCCATTTTTGACGAAGCAGGGAAATGAAGCTTCATTTCTGGATGAGGAAGAGACAACCAGGCTCCTCTTCAGTTGTGGCGGGACCCCTGTCTCTTATACACATCTAGAATCCATTCCCCATTTTTGTCGAAGCAGGGAAAGGAACCTTCATTTCTGGCTGAGGAGGAGACAACGAGGCTCTTCTTCAGTTGTGGCTGGACCCTCGGTATTCCTCTTGAGTGGAGACAGGTGTTTCAGGGAACTTCTTGAGGTG
>SJYA01001456.1:1063068-1146901 GCA_006410615.1 Neotragus moschatus
GTGTGTGCCTCCTCCTTCGATGAGACAGAAACGTCGAGAATCCGTTCCCCATTTTTGAAGAAGCAGGGAAAGGAACCTTCATTTCTGGCTGAGGAAGAGACATCCAGGCTCCTCTCCAGTTGTGGCGGGAACCTCGGAACTGCTCTTGAGTGGACAGAGGGTTTTCGGGGAATTTCTTGAGGTTTAGCAAGGGTGTGAAGGAATCTTTTGAAGTCTAAGGGGGGTGGTGTGATTTCCCTGTAGATGCCCCCTCGAAAAAAGACCTCTTCTCGCCTGGAGGAGAGAATCCCCTAGGTATTCTTGAGTTGCGGCAGTGCTTCTCGAGTTACGACGGGAACCTCTGGGGTCCCGTCGTTGGAATTACACAAAGTCCAGTCTCCGTGGGAGTTGCCACGTGCCTCACGACATTGCTTTCAAATCCGTGCCAGGTCCTAAATTCTCTTCAGGAACTGAGGCCGGACCCTGACGTGTGCTCTACAGTGCTGACATGGACCTTGGCGTACCTCTGGAGTCAACAGAGGGGCGTCAGGCCTCGTCTCCAGGGGAGACACGCACCTCCACTTTCCTCCCGAGCACTCGAATCAGAGTCAGTCTTCAGGTGAATTCGCCATCATAACTTATGGCTTTCCCTCGAAGGGACAAGGACTGTCACATGTGCCACCGACGTGTGAGTGGATACTTGGAATGAGAGACGAGTGAATGCAGAGAAATCTCGTTCATCTGAAGGGGGCTGACACTTTTTCTATCTTTAGTAATGGCGGAACCACCAGGGAACATCTGTGGGCCTTTAGGAATGGTGACACCACACACAGAATGCCTGTGTCCTTGACTGTGATGTGTGCCTCCTCTTCACACCCTTGCTATACCTCAATAAGTACCGGAAATACCTGTCTCTACTCAAGAGGAATTCCGAGGGTCCCGCNCTATCTTTAGTAATGGCGGAACCACCAGGGAACATCTGTGGGCCTTTAGGAATGGTGACACCACACACAGAATGCCTGTGTCCTTGACTGTGATGTGTGCCTCCTCTTCACACCCTTGCTATACCTCAATAAGTACCGGAAATACCTGTCTCTACTCAAGAGGAATTCCGAGGGTCCCGCCAAAACTGAAGAGGAGCCTGGTTGTCTCTTCTTCAGCCAGAAATCAAGGTTCCTTTCCCTGCTTCATCAAAAATGGAGAACGGATTCTTGACGTTTCTTTCGCATCGAAGGAGGAGGCACACACCACAGTCAAGAACACAGTCAAGGCAATCCGTGGGTNTTTCGGGGAATTTCTTGAGGTTGCGCAAGGGTGTGAAGGAATCTTTCGAAGTCTAAGGGAGGTGGTGTGATGTCCCTGGAGATGCTCCCTCGAAAAAAGGCCTCCTCCCCTGGAGGGTGAATCCTCTAGGTTTTCTCGAGTTGTGGCAGTCCTTCTCGAGTTACGATTGTTTCCTCTGGGATCACCTCTTTTGACCTCCACAAAGTCCACTCTGCATGGGATTTGCCAGGGGCGTCTCGACATTGANAGAGAGGGGTTTCGGGGAATTTCTTGAGGTGTAGCCAGGGTGTGAAGAAATCTTTCGAAGTCTAAGGGGTTGGTGTGATTTCTCTGGAGATGCCCCCTTGAAAAAAGGCCTCATCTTGCTTGGAGGGGAGAATCCTCTAGGTTTTCTCGAGTTTGGGCAGTCCTTCACGAGTTAAGACGGGGACCTCTGGGATCCCCTCTTTTGACCTCCATAAAGTCCACTCTATATGGGAGTTGCCAGGGGTGTCTCGACATTGCTTTCAAATCAGTGCCGGGTCCTAAATTCTCTTCAGGAACTGAGGCCGGATCCTGAGGTGTTCCATACAGTGCTGACATGGATCTTGGCGTACCTCTGGAGTCAATAGAGGGGAATCAGGCCTCCTCTCCAGTGGAGACACGCACCTCCGTTTTCCTCCCGAGCACTCGAATCAGAGTCAGGGTTCCCGTGAAGTTGACATGATAACTTACGGATTTCCCTCGAAGGGACAAGCACTGTCACATGTGCAACCGACGTTTCAGTGGATACTTGGAATGAGAGACGAGTGAATGCAGAGAAATCTGGTTCATCTGAAGGGGGCTGACACTTTTGCTGTCCTTAATCATGGTGGAAGCACCAGAGAACATCTGTGGTTCTTTAGGAGTGGTGACACCACACACGGATTGCCTGTGTCCTTGACTGTGGTGTTGCCTCCTCCTTCGATGCGACGGAAACGTCAAGAATCCGTTTCCCACTTGTGACGAGGGAGGGAAATGAACCTTCATTTCTGGCTGAGGAAGAGACAAGGAGGCTCTTCTTCAATAGTGGCGAGACCCTCTGNTGGTGACACCACACACGGATTGCCTGTGTCCTTGACTGTGGTGTTGCCTCCTCCTTCGATGCGACGGAAACGTCAAGAATCCGTTTCCCACTTGTGACGAGGGAGGGAAATGAACCTTCATTTCTGGCTGAGGAAGAGACAAGGAGGCTCTTCTTCAATAGTGGCGAGACCCTCTGAATTCCTCTTGAGTGGAGACAGGTGTTCCCGGGAACTTCTTGAGGAGTACCAAGGTTGTGAAAGAAGCTTTCGAAGTCTAAGTGGGGTGGTGAGATTTCCCTCGAGATGCCCCAGCGAAAAAATGCCTCATCTCGCCAGGATGGTAGAATCTTCTAGGTTTTCTCGAGTTGTGGCAGTCCTTCTCNGTCCAGTTCTAACTGTTGCTTCCTGACCTGCATACAGATTTCTCAAGAGGCAGGTCAGGTTGTCCGGTACTCCCATCTCTCAGAATTTTCCGCAGTTTATTGTGAAGTTTATTGTTTTCTCTTTATCAAAAAGAGAAAACTAAGTATTGTATAATATCCCTTATATGTCAAATCTAGAAAAATAATACAGATAAATTTGTAAAGCAGAAATAGAGACACAAACATAAAGAACAAATATACAGATACCAAGGAGGAAGAAGAAGTGGGATGAACTGGAAGATTGGGATTGACATATATAACTACTGTGTTTAAAATAAGTAACTAATGAAAACTTAACTGCATAGCACAGGGAACTCTACTCAGTGCTTTGTGGTGATCTAAACAGGAAGGAAATCCAAAAAAGAGGAGATATATGCATATGTAGAGCTTATTCACTTTGCAGTAGAAACTAACATAATATTATAAAGCAACTATACTCCAATAAAAATTAATTAAAAAAAAACTAGTGACAAACCTAGAGTTTTGTTTCTCTGTGAAAGTTTTAAAATATTTTAAAAATAATAGATATACATTATATGTTAAAATAAATTAAATCCTTTATGAAAAATAACTATATTTTTCCAAAAAATTTATGAAAAGCATTGTTTTGCATTTTTGCAAATCTATGCCTGCTAATAGAAAATCACTGGATTGTCATAATTGCTTCTCTAGTCTGTTACAATATGTTGCTTTGTTGGAGTATGTAAAGAAAGACTGACTCTAAACACATATGAAAAAGTCTCAGGGTCCTTCACGTGTCCTCAGATCACACTTTGGTTTAATTTTAATTTTTTAATCTTTATTTTTTATTTATTTATTTTATATATATTTTTTTAACTTTACAATATTATATTGGTTTTGCCATACATCAACATGATTTGAAAACAACTGCTCTGTGGGGAGCCTTCTACTTGTACTTCTGTCTCTCCCTTAACCTCCTCACACTAAATATCTCTGCTCTTTCTTTTTTCCATTCATGTCATACTTGTTTTTATTTCTTTCTCCTTCCCTTATCTACTTTTTCTCTACTTTATTATCTACTTCTTTATTTTTCTGACCTATTCCTCCTTTCTTCACCCTGCCCACTGAACACTACTCTGTTTTCTCCAAGTTATACATGAAAATGAAGTCTTTCTTAAAAAGGAACTATCTTGGAGGATCTTGGAAAGATACATAATATTTCTTATTTATTCCTCCATAAATTACCTTTGTAAATGATAATATCTAGTCATTCATACAAAAAAATGCCACATACCCTCATTTAATACATCTAGCTTCATTACTGTCCATCCAAAATATGTCCTGTCTCTTTCCTCCAATTTTACTTTTGTAAGCCCAAGGCAGTTTAATTCCCTTTCTTCCCTCATTTGTAGTATAAAAAGAGTGTACTAACTGTCCTTTTTCACCTCTTGCCAAGCCCCACCAAAACCATAATCAATTCTCCCCTCAGTAGCCCATGTGATTACAGGAAAGCTGCTTGGTGACCCAGGTTGATCTCCTTTTCCAGTTATTGTGAAGGCTGGCTGATAATAATACACAGCTGATTGTGGTCTCCTCTGCAGATTGACTTACACAAAATAGAAACTGCCTCTGAAGCTGTACTCTCTTACAGCCCCAGGATAGAAAATAGTGACTGAAAGCTAGGGTAAAGGAGTCTGGTTCCTGGCCTCCAGGACTAACTCTGTGGTGCAGTCTGGGTCTCAAGTTTTCCCATGGGATCAGATGAAGCCAGTCTCCCCTAAGACTGCATTCTTTCTTCTCTTACTCCCATTCCTCTGAAACAGCTGGTAGGCTCATGCTCTGCTTGTAGGGAACTCAATCTAAGACAGTAAAAGTATTCTATAAAATTAGTTAGTTTTCTGCTTACATCTCTCCAATAAATTCTAACCTCTTCTTTTCAGCCTACAAAAATACTGCTGTAACTGACAACTGCCTGTATTTCTGATGCCATTTCCCATCAATCAACTAAGAAGAAAAGATCTTTCCTCAGGGCATTTACACTTGCTATTTCTTCAGCCTGAAGTTTTGTAAAGTTAGCTTGTCATGTTCAGATTGCAGTTCTTCTAGATGCCTTTCTGACTCCTCTATCTAAATTTGTTCCCCATCTTCCTTAGTATTCTGTTAAATTAACAGTTTATATTTTTCAGAGCACCCATTACAATTAGAAATTATTTTATTTACTTATTTATTTTTTATTATCTCTCTACTCACTAAAATGTAAGGAGTAGGTTTTATCTGTGTTGACCATTCCTGCATCCCAAAACAAAGAACTAAATGTGTCACATAGTAAATGCTCAATAAATATTTATTGGCTTGAGTTAATATTGAATCATAACATTTATGTCATTTTTAAAGTAGTATTTTATTCCGTGATCATTTATTGATTTACCTATTCATTTCATTTAAAAGTTTAGAGACTCATTTTGCTGAATGTGATAGTCAATGTTATAGACACTTACAGTAGGCCCTGCTACTTTTCTTCCTGAGAATACAAAAGTACTACACTTAGCCTCCTGTGTGACTAAGTAGGTTGTGTGAAGAATTCCATAACGATAGTATAAGCAAAAATCTCTTAAGAATTCACGATTATATGAGAACAGATGAATGTGTGGTAATTGGTGCTTTTTTCATAAATGTATATTATAGAAGTAAATGGTGGTGGTGGTGATGGTTCAGTCACTAAGTTGTGATTTTTGTGACCCTATGGACTGTAGCCAATCAGGCTCCTCTGTCCATGGGATTTCCCAGGCAAGAATACTGTATGGTTTACCATTCACTACTCAAGGGGATCATACCAACCCAGGAACTGAACCTGCGACTCTCGCATTGTAGGGAGATTCTTTGCTGACTAGTCACCAGGGGAGCCCATAGAAATAAATAATTTTAGTCGAAAGAACCACAATGAAAGATGGAAAAAATGCAAAATCCATCAAAAAATGGAAAATAATTTGGCCAAGATAAAATTATGTGTGGGGGAGGAGTATTTTGATTGATGACCCAATGCTGAAGGGAGAAAGCCACCCATTCCTGTTCTTCCATGATTTACAAATGGCTAGAAATCTGTTATTAAAAAAGAAGAAGGAAAGAACTCTTCAAATACTCATGGCTTAATCAGCATAGTTCTGCTCTTACAGAAAGCGAAGCAGCAGCTGTGATTCAGGATTTTATCCAGCTTTCTGCTTCTCAGCATCATTACAACAGAGATAGTCCTGGATCTAGATGTATCTCTACCAGCAGCAGGGAGAGAGCTCACTTTCCCTTTGGAGCTTGTACTTAGTCCTCAGTCATGTCCGATTCTTTGTGACTCCATGGACTGTAGCCCACCAAGCTCCTCTGTCCATGGGGATTCTCCAGGCAAGAACACTGGACCGGGTTGCCATGCCCTCCTCCAAGGGATCTTCCCAACCCAGGGATCGACTTCAGGTCTCCTGCATTGCAGGCAGATTCTTTACCATCTGAGCTAACGGGGAAGCTTTGGAGCTTGCACCCCACCTAAGACTGCACCCAGTTACATTTCAGTGAATAATGATTTTATTGACTAATACATATCACAAATATGATAAGTATTTTTATGGTCCCTTCTGTTGAACAAGTGCTTTATCAAAGTGCAAATATATTTGGATAAGCTTCTTCATCTGAGACTATGCTAATACATAAAACCAGGCTAATAGGTTACTCTGATAACAGCTCAGGCAGGGGCAGAATTGAAGAAGGGGAGATGGAAGCAAACTAATTAATTGACAGTTTTCAAACTGATCAGTCAGTGAAGTAAAAAACCCAAGCTAGTTTATCCCCCAGACTGAAGTTTTATTTAAATGTCATGAATTGCAAACTTGGAGAACAAAAGATGACTGACTACCAAAGTTTGGAATTCTTAAAGTAAATTTAAATGATTCTTTTTATGTTGAGAGGGAAAAAAATCACTTTTATCAAAGTTTGTCCAATGCATAGCCCTAATGCTGAAGCTCCTGAGACCCTTTATAGAATATAAATCTCTAGTATTCTGAATGCTGTCACAATAGATTCCTTACCAAAGACAAACATGTTGTTAGATGCAATTGCTGCACTTTCCAAAGAGAACCCAGAGAACCACCACATTTTGTGATGGCTCAACATGGAACATTTAGGTCATCATATTGGATTGTTTACCTAGTTATGTTATACACAGTCAGGAAATATGTTATGACAGTTTCAAAACCAATATAATTATTTTTGAAAATTGAGGATGACATAGCTGTTTTATGATTTTATAAATATAATCAAACATAGAATTTTTCTAGAGGAAAATTCTACCTTTATTCTCAGTTAGCTTCATGAAACAGAATAAACACAATTAGCCACAATTATTTTTGCTATCATCATCTATCAAACTGTTTGAGGTATCATTTCTACTTCTATAATTGGGATAAATAAACATGGCATAAAACACAGAATGTCTTTTTCACCCTGTGCTAGCTAAACGTATGTATCTCCAATGCACAGTTTGTTATTTTTAAGTTGTAAAAGTTCTTGTGCCTTCTGCATAATTTGTAAGGATTTATGATAAGTGTTTAACAAGTAAAGGAAGAGGTAGAAGAAAGTGTATGCTTATAGTTAATCAAAATTTAACAAAGTGTTCAATTAGAAAATATCTTCTTTGTAGTACAAATCAAGAAGGTGTTACAGCACCTTCTTTCCTATGTCAAACTTTTCAAACTATTTTTCAATGTCTACAGCTGACTGGACGAAGTCCCCAAAAGTTATCTATCAATCTATGATAATAAATAGTTACATTCTAGGGAGATGGTATTTTCTCACATTTGTAAAACAAATTACTACTGGGTTTATTTGTGTCCTTTTCCTCCCTCACTCGCAAGTTTGAGCTAATCATTGTCATCATTAACTTCTGGGGAGTAATAATTAACTCAACGCTCTAACATCATCGTGAGAGCCTCTTACTATGCCATGTCTCTCTTCCCAGTCTCATTCTACACGTTTGTATGTTTTCTTGTTTTTGTTTCTTTCACAAATTATCCATCAGTTTTGACAGCACAAACCAGTTAACTCAATTTAAGTGCTTTGAGAAACTGAATGCAAAACACACAATTTAAAATCACATAGAGTCTATTTTAAAGAGAGGAAATATAATATTTGAGGAAGGACATATCCAACGAGGAACACAGAAAGGTTAATAAGACAGTAAGTGGTAGAAAGCTTCAAATGTATTTCTCCAAAATTCTCTACACACCACTAAATCTTCTTCAAGTTGGTCTTTTCTCTAACCAATATTTCACTATCATAATTACTTTAAAAATAAAACTTAGTTCATGTATCACATAAGCCTCTAAAATGAAGTCATTTAAATGATATTTTACGTTTAGTGTTCCATTATTGTTTTAATACTATATATTCCTTATCCCATTTAGAAATACACAGTAATTCAGAGGAAAGATCTCTGGGTACCCTCATCGTACTTCTGAAGAAGGTCAAAGTTGTCCACAATTTTCAACTCATACCAAGTCATGCAGGCTTTCAGCCCTGTGATTGGAACTCAGCCTGGGTCACCTTCAGTTCAGCATTCTTATGAACGTACGCACTGAAGTCTGAAAGTTGCTTCACAATCTGGGAAGGCAATTTTTCTACTCATCCCAAAGTGTTTTTCTGTGAATAATGCTACAGACTGAATTATGTCTCTCTCCAAAAAAGTATATATTAAATCTCTTACCTTCAATGTAATAATTCTTGGAGATAAGACCTCTGGGGAATTAATTAGGGCTAAATGAAGTCATAAGGGTGGGGCCCTTAAGATGAGATCAGTAGCTTTATAAGAGAGATCTTTGCCATGTGTAGATACAAAGAAAAGCCATCTGCAGGCCAAAGCTCTCACTAGGAATCAAATCAGCTGATTCTTTGACATTGTACTTTCCAGCGTCCAGAACTATAAAAAATTAATGTCTGTAGTTTAAGCCTCACAGTGATAATTTGTTATAGCAGCTGAAGCTGACTATAGTTATGCAATTCATATTACCATGTTTATTGTATTCACAGATTCATAAGTGCATTGATTTAGAATATATGCCCCCTTTTACTTCAAATTTTCATACTTGAATTTTCAACAATTTTATGAGATTAATCCAAATCAGTTTTATTAATCACTCTCTCTTTTGTTTGATTCTTTTTTGTTGATGGAGCACTCACTTTTTTTTGTCGTTCTAGTGGTTTCTCAGGAGGGCTTCATATAATTGATATAATTATTATAAGTTTTGTAGAAGTAAGTAAATAACATTGAATTTGGGCTTCTAGTTATTTATTTGCTACTGAGCCCTCTAGGAAGAGAAAAATCAGATTGAGGTGTAGACCTGACAAAGCCTGGACCCATCTTGCCCATTAGAGTATCAAAGTTGACCAGCCTTGGGCCAAAATGGCCCAGCCTTGTTACCTTCACCTCATTTAGCCACTGGATGGGGGCTGTTCTGGGAAGCTCCTGAAAATGCTAACTGCTAGAAATGTCTGCTGATCATCTTTCTTACAGCCAAGCAGTATGAGGTTGGCACATCTGTTTTCATCACTATAGCTAGATATTTAGATTACCCATTACCATTACAGTGTGGATAAAGGCAAGTTCTGAACACCCTGAAGGATGCCCTGTGTCAGAATATCCTGAGAAAATATAGTTGACCCTATTAAAGTCATTGAGATGACCCTGGCTATTTTCAGTCATTTCTATACCCTATCATCTGCTTATTATGGTCATCACCTGGCTACTTTTGAAGATGCTGATTCACTGTGGAAAACCACACTGGCCATCTGCTCAACCTCTGGTCACAATTCTTGCTCCATTAGACAAATGACATATTTAACTAAATTTTAATACACACTTTTCCTGGATGAATAGCAAAAGGTGGGAATCTTAATACCCAAGTGTTCATCCCCCTTTTTAGTAACCATATTATGGATCAATTAATTAATACTAGCCATATAAAAAGAAATGTTAAGAATATTTTAATCCTGAAATATTCAAAGAATCAAATGTAATCTGAATAAAGCTGCTGGCAAATACAGAATACAGGTTTTTTTTTCTGTTTCTTTTTAACAGAACCAAAACTTTTATTTCCAACTCACCTTGAAAAGAAAATCAACAAGTTTAACTCTGGTTTCTCTCTGAATCTTTGCTCATCCCATTCCTTGGAGGTGGAGTGATCTAAGGAATTTATAAATTCATCCAGGAAACTGCCAAAAAGAGCATGAATTTTACCCTATTCTCCCAGGACAGGTCTTCCGCATGGGGCTGCCTATGAATGAAAGGTAAGGACCAGTCTAATTCTGAAACAATAATCCATGTCCTAAACTTGACTTTTAGACACTTGGTGAAAGAAACACTTGCTATGGATATTTATTGTGTAATTTCTTATGATTTCAGTATCCAAATTTGAAAGAAAGTACTCTGAGAGTCTTCCTCAGAAACTCTCAATAATTAGAACAAAATGNGTCTTCCGCATGGGGCTGCCTATGAATGAAAGGTAAGGACCAGTCTAATTCTGAAACAATAATCCATGTCCTAAACTTGACTTTTAGACACTTGGTGAAAGAAACACTTGCTATGGATATTTATTGTGTAATTTCTTATGATTTCAGTATCCAAATTTGAAAGAAAGTACTCTGAGAGTCTTCCTCAGAAACTCTCAATAATTAGAACAAAATGGACAAAATTATCCTAATATATCTTTTAATGATATGTCTGAATTACTTTGCATATAAGTAAAAAAAAAAGGAAAATTAACAAGTAAATGTAAAGAGGGAAATGTATATTTTTATCCAACAAGTAATAAGCTTCTTTAAAAGTCTGCTTTGACATCAAGATAATCAAAATTCTGACAATAATACAACAGAATAAATAACATAAACAACTCAAGTTTTTATCTGCTATGCCAAATATAATTCCTCTGGTTTCTTTTTGTTTGTTGGTTCATTCAAGAAAATCTTATTTTTAAAACCTGAATTGACCAAATGGGCTGCCTGTCCTGTTATCATATAAGAGCAGCTAGAAACATTGAATAAGTAGGTGAATATGATAGACCTGTGTATTAGAGACAATAAGCCAGGTTTGTCCTAAATGCTTGCCCCATAGCCAGGTTAATTTTAAGTCAGCATGTGCAAGATTTTGTGATTAGACTTCAAAGCACAAAAATATCAATTAATTATGATGATTAGATATGTCTTCATTAGTACTCTATAAATAAATCATGCTCAGATTATGCAGTCAGCTATTGTGGAAAAAATATTCTAGAGGGCTGTGAAAACAGCTTAATTAATTATAGATGCTCTACAACTTGCCACATATTATATTTTGAAGTATTAAATGCACATATATCCACATGTTATATATGTGTGGAGGTATTTGTCAAACCGTTTCAGCGTTTCTCTGTTTCAGTGTGTCTTTATGCTACTTAGCACTAAAATGCTTTCCAGAATCAAGATGGGAGTTTGCTAAAAATCTGCATTTATTGTTAAAAAAATGTTAGAACTCTTATATTTCCATTTCCTTCATGTTTTCAGGTGACAGTGTTTCTCTTTGATATTTAACTTCTATACTTTCAGAAATGTTTTGTGAATGTTCTCTCCTCTTCCCACCCCTCAGTATTTTTTCCCTGCCCTCAGTTTACTTTTTCATTTTTTCAAGAGAATTTCTTCCTGAATATGTGGCTTTATTAAAAACATTTTCACTGCATTTGTAGTTAACCCAATTGTGCAAGACATTCCCCATCCCCTCCTCCAGGTCCCCTGTCCTCTTTTCTGTGCCCTGCTAGACCTTCAAGAGATGACTTCTACGAACTATATCAAGCATTTCCTTGCCCTTCAGTTTCCAGTTTATTTCTGCTAATGGAGATCTCTGGCAGGAGATCAGAGGTGGTGGATAGGAGAATTTATCCTCTAACCCCTTCACTGCAGGTTTACTGTGTACCTCGGCGAAAAGTCCAAGCTCCTGGGATGTGATACTTACCAGTAGATCTCTCTATGGGTTTCAGTCCTTTCAGATCTAAGAGTGGTAACAGATCTCTTTGTGTAACTTGCTCTGGGGGAACTGCATTATCTCTCTTGGTTTCCTTACACCTTTATAGGCTAACTTTTCTAAACAGTCATTTAATTAAATTTATCTCAAATTACCCAATTTGAACAAGTAGTCAAAAAACAAGTAGTTTTCCACAGAACCTTGACTGATACATGATACTTCTTATAAATTATTCAAACAATACAAAAATAAAAGAGTAAAACATGAACATCCTCATTACATCTTTTGCTTGAGAAAACTGGAAACACAATTTGAATTGGCTTAAGCACCTGGATTTTTCTAGTTTTCTGAGTCCATAGATCACATACAGAAACACATGCAGAAGCTTGCTCTTGTCAGAGCTAGTTGATATTTAAGTAGGCTACAACAGAAGTTTAAGTTCCCATCAAACATGCTTTTGCATCTGTTACCCTGGGAAGGAATTTGTATCAGTCAGGGTCCAATCAGGAGACAAAATCAAATTAATTTAACAGAAATAGAATGTATAAATAATTATTAGTAAGGTTTTGAAGAATGAAAAAGGCAAAATGGCAAATTAAATGGTTATAGAACGACTCTCAGCAGACTGCAGCTACCATCCTAGGGGTTTGGGAAGGAGTGCAAATGTACAAACTTGGAGTAGGCACCCAACAGAGCTGAAGCTCAGAACTCAGAGAAGAGACCACTCACTGCTTGACCTAAACTGGAATCTCTTAGCTTGGAGGAGAAATCTCACTGGAGTAGGATCCAGTCCCATGAAGAGGGATAATGAACAACATCAGAAGGTGCTGGAATTTTTGCAGGTACACACCAAGGTTGGTTTAGCACATTTAGAAAAGCTGAAAACTCAGTTCTACATTTTACTGAAATAAACTGGTGCCTCCAAAGGGAAGAAGTGAGAGGAGGCCAAGGTGATGCTGATAGGGACAGGAAGCCAACAACAAGCAAATAAGATGGAACAAGTCCCTCTTCCTCCATCCTCATAGCTGCCTCTTGTACTTCCTACTGACCAACACAGAGAGGCAGCTGGCAAAGCTGACAGATTTCCAGGCAGCATCACAGAACAGTGCAGAAGAGACAGTCTGAACTGAAAAGCAATGGCTTAATAAGGTGGTATAAGGTAATAGGCAGAAAATCAACTACACTGCTCTAGCGAAACACAGAGTTTTTACTGTGCACAAGGTCCTGTGTGAGGCTAATCTGTCTTAATTGAAGGTAAATTTTAATCTCCTTTCTAATAGGGCATTTAATATGACAAAGAAAGCAATTATAATATTATTTAAGAAGTGCCATGATAAAAGTAATAATATGGGACTTTTGGAGTGGCATTTGTATTAGGCAAGAAAAATAAATACAGTAACCAAATTGAGAAGGAAGAAGTAAATTGCAACTGCTTGCCAGTGGCATGAAATTGTATATAGGAAAATTTGAAGATTCATCAAAAATCTGTTACAACTAATAAACAAATACAATAAAGTTATAGAACACAAAATCAATACACAAAAATATGTTGCATTTCCATACCTTAATAACAAATTATCATAAAGAGAACTTAGCAAACAATCCCATTTATAATTGCATCTAAAAGAATGTAATTTTGTTGTTCACTTGCTTAGTCATTTCTGGCTCTTTGGAACCCACAGACTGTAGCACACCAGGCTTCCTGTCCTTCACTATCTCCTAGAGTTTGCTCAAACTCATGTCCGTTGAGTTGGTAATACCATCCAACCATCTCATATTTTGTTGCACTCTTCCTGCACACAATCTTTCTCAGCATCAGGGCCTTTTCTAGTGAGTCAGCTCTTCACATCAGGTGGCCAAACATATTGGAGCTTCAGCTTCAGCATCATTCCTTCCAGTGAATATTCAGGGTTGATTTCCTTTAGGATGGACTGGTTTGATCCCCTTGCATTCCAAGGGATTCTCAAGAGTCTTCTCCAGCACACAGTAGAAAAGCATCAGTCCTTCAGTGCCTGGACCTCTTTAGGGTCCAGCTCTCACATCTGTACATAACTACTGGAAAAACCATAACTTTTGACTATACAGAGTGGTTTGTCATAGCTTTTCTTTCAAGGAGCAAGTGTTCTTTAATTTAATTTAATACCTTAAAAAAATTTAACCGAGTCATTTAAACACCTGTATATTCAAACACTCCATGGATAAACAAACTTTTGTCAGTGTTTTTAAAATTAACTGCAAAGTGGTAATAATTACAGTGCATAGTGCATGCTTGCTCCATGTATGTGTTTATGCTGCATACATGTATGCATGCTAATTTGCTTCAGTCGTGTTCTCATTTAGAAGGTCTTTGTTAATGGTGAGAACCAAATGAAACGCAAGGTGTTAAAAAAAAATAAATAAAGACCTGTATACTGAGAACTACAAGACATTAATGAAAGAAATTGAATACACAGACAAATGAAAAGATATTCTGTGCTCATTCATCAGAAGAACTATTATTATAATTCACATATTACCCAAAGCAATGTATAGATTCAATGGAAATTCTATCAAAATCCTAATGGAGAATATCCTCCAATAGGTACAAGGAGTTAATAAATGCTTAAAGCTCATTTAAGCATTTCCCTTTCATCAGGGAACCTTTACCCTGGTAAGTGGCTCTAGGTGTCTTTAGGGAGAAGCAGGAGGATGTTTCTTTGAATCTTCTTCAGTTTAAATGGACTATCAGTGGGAGTTAGTGTTTGGACTGCCAACATACTCTTTCTACCAGTTCTTTAATTTTCACATGAGAGAGAAATAAAAGCTGTGAATTTGACTGATAGTCTTAATTTTACTATCTTGAAGACCACATTTTATTTTTTACCAGTTCAGTTCCTGTAACAACAAAAGATGAGAGATTCTTTTATCTTGATCCTAGAGACTCCCTGGATTTCAATCGGTGCTATGAGCCTAGAATTCAAGGATTTTAACTTGTCATTCTCTTTCTTTAAGAGGCCCATTGATGTTTGAAGCAGCTGCCCCTTTTCTAAGTCCATAAATTCCTCATATACATCCTACTGTTCTGTGGTATGAGCAACTCAGTTCTCATAAGTGATGCCTGTACTGTGCACTTGATGCCAGGTGACCACAAGCAATGATTTGATTAGCTTTTTCACTGCTGAAGAATTCTCATATTGGCATTTAAGCAAGGTTTTGACTAGTTTCTGATCCAGCTATGCCAGGAAACAATTGATGGTCCCCATATTCCCTTGCAGGTATCTATCAATGCACCATATTCCTTGGTAACAATTTCTCTCTTGATTATAGACCTTGATTGTGAGCAGCAAAAACAGCTCTAGCTAAAAAAAGGAGAAAATTGATTTGTTGAAAGAATGTTGGATAGCTCACACAATTAGCTGGCAGGATGGAAGACCTGCTAGGAAAATGGGCAGAAAACAACAGAATTTTTGTGGGAGAAACTGCAGCCAAGATGATGTTGAAGAAATGCACTTGTTTTGATGCCCCTTATATACCACTGGTGCCATAGTACAGGTCTGCTGCAGGGTTACACCACTGCTACCCACACCAGAAAGTGATAGATGATAAATCTAAAAGGCATAAATCCAGTTTAAATCAGTGGTAAGCAAGGAAAAGAATGCAGATCAAGCAGAAGAGAAACTAAAGCCTGTCTCTGTTGGTGATACATAAGAATGTAATAGAGGCGTTCATTATTTGATATTAAGAGGGAAGGGATATTAAGAGATATTTGATTAACGTGCCATCTTCATTTAATATCTTCCATTATGCTCAATTATCAGTTGTATGACCTTGAGAAAGTCACTTATCCTTCCTGTAACTGGTTCATTATCTCTAAAATGAAGATAATAATATCTACCTCATGAGGATGTTGTGAGGAAAAAACGAGTAACACACACAAAACAGATATAGTGGTACCCAGAATAAAACATGCACTTTTGCGTGTTAGTTAACTAGTAGTAGTAGCAGAGAGATAAACCTCTTTAAGTGTGAAGAAAATAAATACAAATATGTAAATAAAAAGAAAAGAGAGCATGTAGACAATTGCTACTAGAATTAATTTAAAGACTGCTCTCAGAACAATCGGGTAAATTAGATGTCTTTCACTTTTCATCTTACGTTGAACAATTAAGTCATAATATTTAAATGGATACTTAAATGGATATTTTTTTCTGAGCTGATACTTGTCTTCAGATGGAATTGTCTTGATAAAAATTGTTAACATGCTGGAAATAGAAAGAAAATTTGCTTAAGCATATCTAATAGGAACAAAGCCAGCAATGTACTTGATGCTAAAATATTAATGGCAGTACCATTATAATGAGAAGCAAGATGACACTATTACTACTTCTTGAGAACCTAGGTAATATAATTATACAGAGAAATACATGAAAGAGATATTACAATGGTAGGAAAAAAATTACTCTTGCAAAAAAACAAGGGAATTAATGGAACAAACAAATTCTTTAAATTAGGCCTAATAAAATAGTTCTAAAAGGTAACTGAGTATATCAATAAAGTAAAATTGATGGCTTTCCCACTCATATGCACAAGATACAACTACTGGAAAATACAGTGAAAATATATAATATAAAGATAGCATGTAAAATAAAGGACAAATTCCACTCACAATGGTAGCAAAACCCTTCAAGATTCCTATGGATTTATCTGACAAGGATGCATAAAACTTAAGTGGAGAGAAAAAAAATGTTTCTAAAGACATGAAATGTATTCCTGAATGTGAAATTTCTATCCTAATTCTTAATTTTTCTTGTTAATTCTCCTCTAAGACAGTTAATATTTTTTAAGTCAAATTCATTTTGTTATTTTAACTTGTCTAACTAAATTCCAAATTGTTTTTCATTTGTTTGTTGTTGTTTGATTTGCTTTATTTTTGCTTTTTTTCTTAAATAAATTTTCTCAAATAAAGATATTGCTAACATATTAGTTGAAATATTTCTTTCTTGGATAGGATTCTTTCATTTATTGAAATATGCTAACATCTCTGGCTTTCACCTAGTACCTGCTAGTGGCACACCATCAGTCATTGTGACACTATAAAATACCCTCACACCTCCCAATATTCCCTAATGATATGGAGCAACTTAATATTGAGAATTAGTGGTCTGGAAAATATCAAATCATACTATAAAGCAAAACCAGCAAAACATTGTAGTGTATACAGAGAAATAGATTTATGTATATATACAAATTTTCCTTAGCATGAGCATGATCTTTGAAATCATTGAGGAAAGATAGATTTTATTGATTAGGTTATAAATCCAACACACACTGATGTACACACACACAAGCAGTTTCCAGATAGATTGAAACGTGAAATAAAAAAGAAAATAAATGAATTTCTAGGAGGATTGTAGGGGAGTATTTCTATATTGACAAAGTATTGATAAACAAATAGCTTCTCTAGAAAGGAAAAAATTAGAAATCAATAGCAGTTTTGCCTACAAAATATTTAAAATTTCTATAAAATGACAGACATCATAAAAAATTAAAAAATGAGAGCAGAGAAGAAAAATGAACAAACAAGTAAAAATCACAAAATAAAGTATTTATATTCAATGATAAGTTGAAAATAAATTAATTTGGTATGAGTGGCATCTTTACAATGTTGAACTTTCAATCCAATGTATCATTATAATGAAAAATGTTTCGTATACATGTTTGTAATATCAACAACCTTGCCTCAATTAAAGACCAGTTCTGATGGTTAAAAATGTCCCTCAATATTGGAAAAAAAATAAAAATAGAAAGAAAGAAGCAAAGGTGAGGAAGGATGGTATAGGAAGGAAGGAAAGAGGAAAGAAGGAAGGGTTTAGTTAGTCATAATCTGGTGAGATGTATGAATTTCAAGGATTAAAAAAAATACTAATTTATAAGAAGATCCAGGGAAGGGAAAGGGGTCTTCCATTTATAATGGAAGATCCAGCAGGGAAAAAAAAAATATCAGTATGGACTCAGCTGAATTCAAGGACTCCATCAATTAGCTGGATATAATTGACATCTATCGACTGCATCAACCAACAATCCCAGAATACACATTCTTCTCATATGGAACATTCACCAAGATATACCATGTTCTGGGTCATAAAACAGTTTTAACAAACTTGAAAGACTAGAGTTGATACAGTATCTGCTCTCAGACCACAGTGGAGGATAAAACAGAAATCAATGATAGAAAGATAACTGTAAAATCCCCAAATAAGTGGAGATTAAACAACACATTTCTAGATAACACATACGTCAAGAAAACATTCTCAAGGGAAATTTTAAAATATTTTTAATTAAATGAAAATATAACATCAAAATTTGTCATTTACAATGAAAGCAGTACTTAGAGGGAAATATATTTCATTGAATTACTATATTAGAAAAGAGAAAATATATAAATCAAAAAAATTACATTTCTAGCTTGGGAAGCTAGAAAAAGAAGGGCAAAATAAATCTGAAGTAAGCAGGAGAAAAATAAATAATTAGAATTAGAACAGAAATCAGCAAAATTGAAAACAAAATCAATAGAGAAAACTAATGAAACTAAAATCTGGTTCTTTGGAAAGATTAATAAAAATTAAAAAAAAAAAAACCTCTAGCAGGCTAAGAAAATAAGAGAGGATAAAAAGTACAGTATCCAAAATGAAAGCAGACACATCACTAGAGATCCTATGGACATTAAAAGAAAGATTGTTTTTGTTCAGTCACCTAGTCATGTCCAGTATCTGACTCTTTGTCACCCCATGGACTGCAGCCCACCAGGCCTCCCTGTCCCTCATCTTCTTCCAAAATTTGCCCAAATTCATTTTGATTGCATGGGTGATGCCATCCAGCCATCTCATCCTCCAACACCCTCTTCTCCTTCTACCCTCTCTCTTTCCTAGCATCAGGAACTTCACCAGGGAGTTAGCTGTTCACATCAGATGACCAAAATACTGGAGTCTCAGCTTCGTGGATCACTGCCTATGGTGAAGAGGCTTGCATAACTGGATGAAGTTATGAGACCTGTCATGTAGGGCTATCCAAAATGGACGGGGCATAGTGGAGAGTTCTGACAAAATGTGATCCACTGGAGGAGGGAATGACAAACCACCCCAGTATACTTGCTGTGAGAACTTCATGAACTGTATAAAAGGACAAAAAAAGAAAGCTAAAGGAATACAATGAACAACTTTGTCTACAAATATGATAACCTAGATGGAATGGACAAATTCCTTGAAAGATCCAACTTTTCATCCAAGAAGAAACAATCTAAGTTGGTCTAAATCTATTACAGAAGTTGAATTAATAATTAATAACCTCCCATAAAGCATCAAAGCAGTGAATTCCACCAAACATTTAAGGAAGAATTTGTACCAGTTGTCTAAAATCGTTTTCAGATGATAGAAACAGATGGAGTACAATCTAGCTCATTCTTTAAAGCCAGAATTACACTAATATCAAAATCAGACAAAAGCATTATTAATGTAATCAATTACATCAATAAACAACAACAACAAAAAAAAAAAACATGGCTTTTTCATTAGATGTAGGAAAGAATTTGGTAAAATCCAACATCCATTCATGATAAAAACTCAGCAGACTAGGGACAGAGGATAATATCCCCAACTTGATAAATACTCTCAATCAAAAACTTACAGCTAGTATCAAATATTTCCCTCTGGTACAAGGCAAGGATATTTGCCCTAACAAATGCTTTTTCATCATTCTACTGGAAGTACTAGCTAATGAAATAAGAAAAGGAAATAAGAGATATACAGCATGGGAAGGAAGAAATAAAACTGCCTTTGTTCATAGAAGACAGTTGTTCAGAAAATCCAAATAAGTGAACAGCACAAATGATGGAATTAATATGGGATTATAACAAGGTTGTAGGATACAGGTAACAAATGAACCTCTTTCACATAAAACCTGGACACCTCTCAGTTAGCTGCTTCTATACAGACCCCTGGGTAATTGGGCTTCTTATGCTAAGAACAGACCTCTGTTCTCTGGAAAATTAGAGGCAACTGATCAGTGCTTATATCTCCCTTTGTGAGGGTTGCCTGTATCTCAGGGAGGGAGTCAGAAGCACAGAAGCTTCCAAAGTCATGAAATTTTACACAGATATAAATTTTGAGATTGAAAGAAATTCTGGAAGAATGTTTTTCATTAAGGGAATGAGCAAGTTTATAATAGAATCATGGATGAACAAATCCTAGTCCAATAACTCCTGGGAGACTTTGAGGTTTTACATCAGAGACCATGTTGTTTTGTTCATGAACCTTGTGAGTTTTCTAAACTGATCCTCACATTCACAGAAACCCTTTTTTCATTTTATGCAGAGCCTTCTGACTGAGCTGGGTCCAAGTCTGGCCCCTTCTGTGGTTATTTCCAACCGTCTAGTAAGCACCAGACCTCCCTATGCACAGATGGAGATTCCATGACCATGTTGGAACACTGAAGAACAGCCAAAGGCTCTATTTCATAGTTGTTATTTGTATGGTTTCTTCACACTGCAGAAAGGCAAGAATGAGGTTTGTTAGAGATTACTGTGATCTAACAAATGAGACCCAGACCAGTATTAGTGGTAAATCTGGGAGGGGAACATGGGTCTTTGGTTTCACACTCTAATTCATTATGTAGTTGTTGAACTCTTTCCTATTTAAAGCTAATATATTATTGATATCCTCCTAGTAGTCACAGAAGAGAGAATGAAGGGGTTGTTAAAAAATTGTAATCTGAATTTTGAAAGTTTTTTATAATGAATGGGCTATTTTCTTTCTGGGTTCAGTTTCAAAATGTAAACAAAATGACTACTACGATTGTGAAGTATTACTCGTACAGTAAACACTGTGCTTAATTCTTTTTTTTTCCTGAACTTTTAGCAGGACAATTTAAATACATAGTAAGATTGTTGTTCTTTTCAAGTATGTGTTTTAGAGGAAAAAGACAAGATTTTTTTTTTAAGGAATAGTAACGCCATTTATTATTTTTTGTCTTTCTGAACTAAAACAGCATATGAAAGTAAGCTTTCCTAGAATAAGCTTAGCTTGGGTAACAACCATCTGTACTCAGGGACTCAATCTATTCCCAGAGGACCATCTATTGGCAGTAAGGTTAATACTTGATTTCAGGTTGCTTGCCTCTTTTAACTCAATGCAAAATCTAGTCATAATGAAGATTCAAACAATATTTTAAATCCTGTATAAGTGCATGAATTTTATCCAACATGAATTAAGAGTTTTAACTTCTTTTTAAAAAAAAATAATACGGAATATGTTAACTTGACACTTTCTGATTACAAAACATATGTCCTTATAAAATCTAACTAATTCAACCAGCTAGGGTAGTCTTCTGCAGTAAACCTTTTGTTCTTCAAAATGCTTCTCTGCCAACCAAATCTCATGTCTCCTTCTTTACAGATAGGAAGTCCTTTACATTTAAATTGCAATTCCTTTTACCTTGGATAGGGGACAAAATCTAGTTCAATTTCTGGCCAGTTCCTACATCTCCACTTTGTGATTATATTTTCATTTGTTAACAATTCCATATATTTATTGATGATTTTCCCATCAAACATTTGTGATTTCTCTCCATTTTCAGCTTCTAGTATAACAGGATAATTATGCACCAGACCTTCACAGTGAAGACACCATTTAGCTTCTCTACAGATGTGTCAAATATTTCCATCATGTGCAGTGCCACTGTGGGAATCATTATGCCTGATGCCATGAAAGTGAAGGCCTGCAACGTATTCCCATTCACTTGCCTTTTAAAAAGTGACAATTCCTGAGTTGTTATAACTTTGTTCATAAATTCATTCCCATCTTAAATTCCTTACTAAGTGCCTTTGTGCGTATGTGCTGAGCTGCTTCAGTAGCTCAAACAGTCGTGTCTGACGCTTTGCGACCCCATGAATCACAACATGCCAGGCCTCCCTGTCCATCACCAACTCCCGGAGTTCACTCAAACTCATGTCCATTGAATCGGTGATGCCATCCAGCCATCTCATCCTCTGTCGTCCCCTTCTCCTCCTGCCCCCAATCCCTCCCAGCATCAGGGTCTTTTCCAATGAGTCAACTCTTCTCATGAGGGGGCCAAAGCATTGGAGTTTCAGCTTTAGCATCAGTCCTTCCAATGAACACCCAGGATTGATCTCCTTTAGGATGGACTGGTTGGATCTCCTTGCAGTTCAAGGGACTTTCTCAGGTAACCTCAAAAAAAACCTTCCTGCTCTTGGAAGTGTCTGCAGCTTTCATATAGTCCTTTATTAAAAAAAAAAAAAAAAAAAAAGTTTGCTCACATTTGCCTCAATGTTACCTACTTCATTTTCTTCAGAAAGTTTGAAATTTTAATAAATCCCTGGTGCTTTACTCTAGCTTTCATAATTATACTCTTTCTAGCCCAGTTTAATGTTCCACTCAGAAAGTAGAATCTACTTTCCTTTCCACCTGCTTCACAAAGCCTCACCTTCTACCTGCTTTAGCTCACTGATCTTGCAGCAGCCAGCCTATTAATGCCCACAACAATGCCCACCCATAGCTCATAGAACCTCCCCTTGGATCAACTGGTGGCATCCTTCTCTGTCCACGGCCAGTTGATAGCCTGTCCTCCCACTCCACCATGATCTAAGGCAGATCCCCTTTCCCTCCTTGGTCATGTCTACACAGGTGCTACAGCCTCTTTCAGATTCAATACATGATCTGTCCTGGAGAATGTTCTATGTGCTCTTGAGAATGTCTGTTCTGTTGCTTTTGGATGGAATGTTTTGTGTATGTCTGTTAGACATCTGGTCTAGTGTGTAGTTTAAGTCCATTGTTTCCTTATTGATATTTTTTGGTCTGGATGATTGAAAGAGCATTAAAGTCCTCCACTATTATTATACTGCTGTCTATTTCTCTCTTCAGATCTGTTAATATTTGCCTTATATATTTAGGAGATCTAATTTGGGTACATAAATATTTACAAATGTAATGTCCTTTTATTGGATTAACTCCTTTGATAAAATTGTATAATGACCTCCTTTATCTCTTATTATGGATTATTTTATCTTATATAAATATAGCTACCTCTATCCTCTTTTCAGTTTCATTTGCATGGAATATCTTCTTCTATCTCTTCACTTTCAGTGGTTGTATGTCCTTAAAACTGAAGCCTCTTATAGTAATCATATAACTGAATGTTGCATTTTTTTAAACCCATTTAGCTTCTGTGCCCTTTGATTGGATAATTTAGTACACTTACACTTAAAATAATAATGAAAAAGGTAAAGACTTTTGCCATTTTATTAGCTGTTTTGTGACTATTTTGTAATTCCTTTGTTTCTTCCTTCTTCCCTTGCTCTCTTCTTTTGTGATATGATGATTTTCTGTCATGGTACGCTTAGATTCCCTTCTCTATATCTTTTATGCATTTACATAGGTTTTTGCTCTGTGATTACAATGAGGCTTACAAAAAATATCTCATATTTATAACAGTTTATTTTAAGCTTTAACCACTTAGGTTTAAATACAAAATAAAACTACACTTTTACTATCCCACCCATGCACACATGGATTTTATAATTTTGATGCTAAAATTTGCATCTTTTATCTTGTGTGTCCATTAGCAAGTTATTGTAGTTATTTTTAATACTTTATCTTTTAACTTTTATATGAAGTGGTGATTAATTTATTCCATTAATATTTTAATCAGAGTTCATCTTATTTTCACAGGAAAATAATTGACAGAACACAAATAAATCATGTAATTGTCCAGCTTTTACCTGCATTTATTATATAGATCACTTAAACATTTTATTAAGTCATTTTGCAATATTAAAAGACTGTTATTTCTGATTAATATTTATTGAAATCCTAAGTATTGCTGCTTCCCTGGTAGCTCAGAGGTTAAAGCATCTGCCTGCAATGTGGGAGACCTGGGTTTGATCTCTGGGGTCGCAGAGTCGGACACGACTGAGAGACTTCACTTCACTTCAAGTATTACTGCTCTATACTCAGTGATATGCCCTAAACATTGACTTTATATTTAACTTGAAACCTTTATAAGGTATTTCTTTAACTTAAGAAAATTTTTTATAATAAAGTATGGCTGAGATACTCAGCTGTAAAGTTGAGATATCGACAATACCATTGAAATTATAAAAATGGACTGAATCTTAGATTCCAAAAGAAGATAATGTTTCATCCTGAATCACCTGTAGCAACTTGTGTTTTCAGGGCATTTTCCCCAGTTGCATTTACACTCTGTGACTCAGGATTCTTGATAAAGATAACTTTCCAATGTGGGAGAAATATTTTCAACAAAACAAAACATAGCAAAACATTTTTAATAATATGTTCTAACAAACTGAGTTAACTGAATTCCATGCCTCATCTCTTTCTCTAATCAATTTTAGATTCATTCTTTGTAGAATCCTGGACTATATCTAAGGAGAAGGCAATGGCACCCCACTCCAGTACTCTTGCCTGGAAAATCCCATGGATGGGGGAGCCTGGTGGGCTGCTGTCTATGGGGTCGCACAGAGTNTTATACTGCTGTCTATTTCTCTCTTCAGATCTGTTAATATTTGCCTTATATATTTAGGAGATCTAATTTGGGTACATAAATATTTACAAATGTAATGTCCTTTTATTGGATTAACTCCTTTGATAAAATTGTATAATGACCTCCTTTATCTCTTATTATGGATTATTTTATCTTATATAAATATAGCTACCTCTATCCTCTTTTCAGTTTCATTTGCATGGAATATCTTCTTCTATCTCTTCACTTTCAGTGGTTGTATGTCCTTAAAACTGAAGCCTCTTATAGTAATCATATAACTGAATGTTGCATTTTTTTAAACCCATTTAGCTTCTGTGCCCTTTGATTGGATAATTTAGTACACTTACACTTAAAATAATAATGAAAAAGGTAAAGACTTTTGCCATTTTATTAGCTGTTTTGTGACTATTTTGTAATTCCTTTGTTTCTTCCTTCTTCCCTTGCTCTCTTCTTTTGTGATATGATGATTTTCTGTCATGGTACGCTTAGATTCCCTTCTCTATATCTTTTATGCATTTACATAGGTTTTTGCTCTGTGATTACAATGAGGCTTACAAAAAATATCTCATATTTATAACAGTTTATTTTAAGCTTTAACCACTTAGGTTTAAATACAAAATAAAACTACACTTTTACTATCCCACCCATGCACACATGGATTTTATAATTTTGATGCTAAAATTTGCATCTTTTATCTTGTGTGTCCATTAGCAAGTTATTGTAGTTATTTTTAATACTTTATCTTTTAACTTTTATATGAAGTGGTGATTAATTTATTCCATTAATATTTTAATCAGAGTTCATCTTATTTTCACAGGAAAATAATTGACAGAACACAAATAAATCATGTAATTGTCCAGCTTTTACCTGCATTTATTATATAGATCACTTAAACATTTTATTAAGTCATTTTGCAATATTAAAAGACTGTTATTTCTGATTAATATTTATTGAAATCCTAAGTATTGCTGCTTCCCTGGTAGCTCAGAGGTTAAAGCATCTGCCTGCAATGTGGGAGACCTGGGTTTGATCTCTGGGGTCGCAGAGTCGGACACGACTGAGAGACTTCACTTCACTTCAAGTATTACTGCTCTATACTCAGTGATATGCCCTAAACATTGACTTTATATTTAACTTGAAACCTTTATAAGGTATTTCTTTAACTTAAGAAAATTTTTTATAATAAAGTATGGCTGAGATACTCAGCTGTAAAGTTGAGATATCGACAATACCATTGAAATTATAAAAATGGACTGAATCTTAGATTCCAAAAGAAGATAATGTTTCATCCTGAATCACCTGTAGCAACTTGTGTTTTCAGGGCATTTTCCCCAGTTGCATTTACACTCTGTGACTCAGGATTCTTGATAAAGATAACTTTCCAATGTGGGAGAAATATTTTCAACAAAACAAAACATAGCAAAACATTTTTAATAATATGTTCTAACAAACTGAGTTAACTGAATTCCATGCCTCATCTCTTTCTCTAATCAATTTTAGATTCATTCTTTGTAGAATCCTGGACTATATCTAAGGAGAAGGCAATGGCACCCCACTCCAGTACTCTTGCCTGGAAAATCCCATGGATGGGGGAGCCTGGTGGGCTGCTGTCTATGGGGTCGCACAGAGTTGGACACGACTGAAGCGACTTAGCAGCAGCAGCAGCAGCAGACTATATTTAAGTGTTTCCCAAGATCGTGTATAGGTCTTGCATTCCGAGGTCATAGAGAAATTGGCCCAAGTGCTGATACTACCTTTTAGCAGGCTTATGAGTTCAGGAAAGTTATATGACTTTCAAAATCTGCTTTTCCTCATGTATATATACAGAGATAATAGATTATAGTACCTGTCTCATAGAACTGTGGTTATAATTTAACAAGAAATTGCATATAAATGCTTATCTCATGCCTGATAAGTAAAAAATGATTATTAGCTATTATATTATTTATTTATTTGACAATGCTTCTTCCTCCAGTGGTTTTCAGAGACATTGCAAATAAAATCGACTGGATTCCCATGCTTAGAATTCAGTCCGTTCCACTGTATTTTCATGTCTACACAAAGCTACTGATAGAACTGGATCCCAAAGTTGGAATTCAAAATGGAAGATCTGCTTTTCTGTGTATATGACAAGGTACACAGATGTATTTTCACAGGGCTACCTTTTGGCTGCGTTTACCTTCTGTAATACAGATACAAATTAATTTAGATTTTGTTGCAAGATAAACTGCACAGGCAGCATGATTTCAAGCAATGGCAGTGGATGACTTTAGGGAAAGCTAAGTCAAATGAAACGTATTTCATTATGGGTTTATTCTTGAGATGTAAAATGCATTTTAGGAAGACAGTCTGAATGTATTAACTCCTGCATTTGCCTCTTTTATTCTCTTTCAAGGCAGGCCCAGGTGAGAATATAAAAAAGGAAGTATCCATCCTATGAGTACACCCTCTTGGTGTACTCATGTCATACTCTTGGCTGTATAGAGATATTTGTTCTTGAAAGGATAATTAAACTGGCCTTATCCAATGTCTCTTGCACATTACATGTGTGCATTTTTACAAAGGGAAAATAAAACCTGACTGCAAAGCATAATTATAAATGGTAATAGTTACATTTTCATCATATTTATGCAATAAATAAGTCTGTCAGACCTAGAGTTTGGAATATGTAGTGTTGCTTCCCTCCTGTACTGATATAATTTATTTTGCTCCTCTGGTAATGAGGCTGGCTTTAGATAGCCGTGAGCACCAGTCTCAAATAAAAATTAAAAGTCAGTATATTACATTTCTCCTTCTGTTCCTTCTGCATATTACATTGCTCCATAAGCTCATTGATTCTGGAATTCTATCTCTCCTTTGGCACAATTTTCCTCTGTGGTATGATGCTATGAATATTTATGGCACAATAAAAATAATATAATAATAAGCATTTTTCTAAACTTGTGCTGCATATATCTTCAGACAGGCGCTGGGAGGGCTATATCTATTACCTCCCACTAGAGAAGATCTCTATGTCCTATGAAATAGCTGGCTGTCCCAAAGACCTTCACTTCCACGTGAGTTAAATGGCTTTTGTACTGACAAATTCCAAGAGGAATTTTTGTTCTTCCATGTATAGTTTAGGCTCTCATCATCTCTGAAACATTGCCAGATTTTCCTTACATTGAATAGGCTTCAACTGATATCCTTATTCATCCTTCCTGTGTCAACTACTACAATTCATGCTTTTATAGCCACCTTAAATCTTTAGTCTGTAAAATTCCAGGGTCCAGAATACTCTGAGCAGACTATTATCTTGCTCAGTGAAGCGGGACTGCTTTCCCCTCACTCCTCCTCCATCACCTTAACTGACGGGATTTCTTTTCATTTATAAATTTAACTCACATTGTTTTCTTTTTTCAAATATTTGCCAAAATCTCTCATTCCACCCGATTTCCCCAGCTTGATATCTGCTGAGCTATACACAATGTTCCTAATTCTGTGACTTTGGGTTTTGCCCCATGTCAGTCTCCCATTTATCCTTTGCAGTCATTCTTCTTATCTGTGTAATTAAGTTAGAATTCATTCCATTTCCCACTAATAATTACCAGAAAAAGAGGTTTTTAAGCTTTGTCAACTGTTAAAGAAATTCCAAGGCTCATATCATATGAACATTCTGATATTTTATTGTAAAACTTCTGGGAATTATTTTAAAGCTATAAGATCTCCAAAAACTTTCTTCAGCATTTGGAATATGTGTGTGTGTGTTTATGTATCTGTAAGAGAGAAGAGACAGAGAGACGGAAACAAAAACACAGGCAGAAAATGCCCTTCACTACGTTTTCATACGGAAATCTTTTCGGGAGACAGTTATCCATGAGTTTCTCACATTTCTGCACATCTTCTGAGCAGAGGCCTAGGCCTTTGTTCTGGACTATTATTTCGAGGATGTTAGTTTAGCAAACAGCATCAGGAGATAGATAGTTTCTCCCCCTGGAGCAAAGGGCAGTTTTATTTTTTGTTCTGTGTTTTGTTCAGGCTTCCCAGATAACTCGATTGATAAAGAATCCACCTGCAATGCCAGAAACACTCGTTTGATTTTTGGGTTTGGAAGACTCACTGGGGAAGGGATAGGCTACCCACTCCAGTATTCTTGGGCTTCCCTGGTAGCTCAACTGATAAAGAATCTGCCTGCAATATGGGAGACCTGGGTTCAATCCTTGGGATGGAACGATCCCCTGGAGAAGGGAAAGGGTACCCACTCCAGTATTCTGGCCTGGAGAATTCCATGGACTATACAGTCCAAGTTGGACATGACTGAGAGACTCACTCACTTGTTTCACTGTTTTTGTTGTTCTTATTTGTTTATGTTACTGTCCACTATAATGAAAACATGTTTGTCTTTAGGTAAAAAGAAGGCATGTTTTCTACCTATTACAGAGAGTTTGGTTTCTCTAACACATGTTTTGTCTCATCCTGTAACCATGTGCAAGATATCAACTGCATCCCTTCATGCTGCACTATGGGAACTGGAACTTGGGGAACCTGTGAAAATACTGACACTCTTGCTATTACTGTCACTGGAAATAAAGTCCTTTGTCTCTTATCCTAGGGGGTTGTTTTTCGACTTATTTACCTTTTGTGTTCTCTGAAAATCTATAACATAGAGTAAGTTGCTAGTCAAGTAAAACCTCAAACCCTCCATTATTCTGATGGATGAGAGGCTGGCAGAGACATGGCTTTCTGCAGGAATGAAGATAAAGGTCTCATGGGCTGGTTAAAAAGAGAAAAGGAAAGTTCATGTATGATCAAGTGGGTATAAAAAATTCTCCATTTTATTTCCTTTTAATTAACAGGAATTGTGGAGATGGTTTTAGGTCAAGCACTAGGAAGTAAGTGTAAACACAACCTCAAATGATGTCCAAGGTATTGCTTATTTTCTTCTAAGAGCAAAAACTGAAGTTTCTCAGCTGGATCATCCTCAGGCAGAAATTTCTACCACCATTCATTCAAAAGAAATGGACTGAAGAGACTTCATTACCACAGAGGGTAAAAGCAGACAAGCCATTAGACTTTTGGTTAGTTTGGCTGAGGAGATGAGACATGGGGATATAATGCTTGACTTCAGGCATGTAATGACTATTAAAGCAGAATGGCTATAGCAGGGTTGTTTATGGCTTAATCCTTTTGACAATCTAGCAGGCCAACACTAGGTACTTTGAGAGATCACAATAAATGGTCTCAGGGCTTTCTGCTTTGGGCCTTTGCTACCATGAGGGGAATTCCTGGTAAGAAAGGAAATTTGTTTGGGAAACCATAGATGTAGCATTGACAAAGATTTGGGCTCTTACTGCCCTGGGTGAGCTTTACAATGCTGATGAAAGTGACTCACTAATAAATAAGAAATGGGCTTAAAGAAACCTGGTAAGTTTGCTCAGCAAGGATGCCACCTTGGAAAACTCCCTTAGGCCTTAACATTGAAACTGGGCAAGATCTTAAGTTGTTATTGTCACAATGCAGTTTCAGATGTTCTCAATTAAGGCAGAATCAAAAAAGTTTCCTCTGTGTATATAATACCCACATCAGCCAAGTAGAATAAATCTCACAGCCTCAACCAAGCAATGTGACTATGGCAGTTGAATCAAAGTTTCCTCAAAGCTAAAATAGTTGGTGTCAGTAATTATAATCTTGGCCTCTTTTATAACTTTGGGTGGACTGAAAACATTGAAGCTTCATTTGGTTGAGCTGTATGTGGGCACCACTCTGCTCACAACTGAAAGTAAATATGACTTGACTTTTGATTACCCCAGGCTCTCTGATTCTTCCCTCTTGATTTACTTGATTTCAACCACTTTAAAGAGAAAGATGATTTTGGGTGAGTTCTAGGTGTCCCTGATTCCGTGAAAAACCAAAGGCTATACACATCCATCTAAGTCTACAGGGGAATTTGGAGGAAGGAAGAAATTCAAATGTGTGTAATTCTTTTGGAGAAGAGTGCACACACACTCAGTTGCCAAGTCGTGTCTGACTGCAACACCACAGACTCCTCTGTCCGTGGGACTTTCCAGGCAAGAATACTCGAACCTGAGACTCCTGCACTGGCAAGCAGATTCTTCACCACTGAGCTACCTGGGAAGCCCTTGGAGAAGGGTAACTGAGTCCCAATTCTTCCTGGTTCTATAGTTACAGTGATACCCAGATTCAAGTATTGAGATTTGGACTAGGTACACATTGGGTAAAGAGAGTTAATATGTCCTTGTGGATGTGGCCTTTTTGATCAATTCAATATACTGTTGTGATTTCTGCTCCTAAATGTACAATTATATTAATTTATATGTGTTTTCTGTGAATACTTATAAAATCCAGAATAGATTCTCCCAATTAGGAAGTGTCATATATAGAAAATCACTATGGGACATGTAAATCACTTCCAAGCTCCTCTGCCTGTTCACTTCAAGGTTGTCCAACAGAAACAATATATAATCCAAGGATAACAAATAAAAATCACAGTCTTAAGGTCTTAAAGACAGCAAGGATGGATCACAAAATCAAAACAACAATCCTGTGCAGCCAGTGAAAAATCATAGTGGGAGATGGAGTCTTATGGTGGCTTATTACCAACTGAATCTTGTTATTGCTACTAAAGCCCTACAAATAAGTTCATTGCACAGACTGATGGTCCTTGGTATGCTTTGTTAAACACTGACAACACTATCTTTTGCATCCTGCTGCCACCCAAAGATCAAGACCAATGTCCTTTCACTCAGCCAGGCCTTCAGTATACATTTACAGTCCTCCCCAGGGGGTACCTAAGCTCCCCTGTCTTTTGCCTTCAGGGCATGACCCAGATAACACTAATATCTCTACCATATTAAGTCTGAATTTTTCACTAAATAGATGACAATCTATGGGTCAACAAGTTTGAGGCTTCAGTGTGAACAGCCTTAACTTCGGGGTTACCACATTTCTCCCAGCAAGAGTGGCTGATAAACAGCAACAAAACTTAGAGGCGTGATAGCCAAGGAGTACCTTGGGATTGTGTGGGTATACATCAAAGTTCTCAAACCCTGACAATGAAGGAAAAACTACTGTCTCTTTGCTACTCCTCACAGAGAGAGTCAACAATTTATAGAATTCTTTGAATATTATTGGGGCTTCTCTGGTGGCTCAGATGGTAAAGAATCTACCTGCAATGTGGGAGATCTGGGTTTGATCACTGTGTTGGGAAGATCCCCTGGAGGAGGGAATGGCTATACCTCCAGTGTTTGTGTCTGGAGAATTCCATGGACAGAGGAATCTGGCAGGCTACAGTCCAGGGAGTTGAAAAGAGTCCAACACAACTGAGAGACTGACACTTTGAATATTAAAGACTGTACACAACTCAAGTGGACATTCTGTTTGTAACATTATATCGGTTAGTTCAAAAACATTCATCCTTTGATGGGACCCAGACCAAAAGGGTGGATTAGATGCTATCCAGTGAGCCGCGCATGGTCTCTACACAGCTGACCTCCGTGACTGATGATATTGCTGATCGGAATCTCTGGCAAAGAGTGGTACCCTCCATCTAGAGGTACCTCATGCAACAGTGACATAAAGTTACAAAGATAATGACCACTTGTTTGAGAACACTGCTTGCCATGATCCCCTACAGTAGACCACACTGGTCAGAGCAAGAGACACAACAGGGCTCTGTAAGTTCTATTAAATTGCCTTTGTCACTTTTGCATCTCTCCCTTCTGAGTATGAGTAGGGAATAGTTGAGAAAAGATGAAGTTTTAGCTACTCTAATGTGACATAGATATTCTATGGCAGTGGAGGAAGAGCATCATTCTGAAACCTGCAGAGGGAACATCTTAGACTGTGGGAGGCATGGATGAGAAACTGACACTAAGATTTTTTTTTTTTCTTTCTTTCAAGCTATCCCTAGAGTCTTCCTCAAGAAAAGTGCATTGCTCCCAAATTAATGAGCGCTTAAATTTAATTGATTTCAGGATCTGTTATCCCCCAGCAAGAAGGTCTAGTACCATCTGATTGCCAAATTTCTTAAAATAACCAAAAAGTCTACCAAAGGGGCAGATAACCGCCCTATTCTATACAATTCACAGTAAAATTCCTGTCAACACCTTTAGTATCCACTTCACCCTGTGTCAAGTACTGTAGTTCAGTGATGCTCCAAAGTGTATAAAAGCTGCCCAGCTGATGAGACAGATAGCAGGAGAGAGTGGGCTCAATATCCTTAGGCATTACCTTCAAAAACAATAACTAGACTCAGTTTTTTCAAATTGAATTGAGAGCGCTAAAGTCTACTAGCTGGGTATGAGGCCACCTTGGAAAAGAGTCAACTATGTTCCTGGATGATGTAGGCCAGGGGTCTCCAACCTCTGTGATCTAATGTCTGACGATCTGAGGTGAAGCTGACGTAACTATAATAGAAATAAAGTTGACAATAAATGTAATGTGCTTGAATCATCCTCTCTACCCCCACATCCCCCACCCTTGCCACATCTATGGAAAAGTTTTCTTCCAAGGAACTAGTATCTGATGCCAAAAACACTGGGGACGGCTGATATAGACTCCTCTTTAGTGACTTCAGTAGCATTTCTTTTAGGGCACATGTACCCTTAGGACTATATGTCTTGTGTGGAAACTCAAACATTAGCTTCTCTCCCCTAAATGTTGATTATAACCTTAGGAATGGTCATAAAATACCTCCAAGTTTTTAAGAAAAATGCCCCTAGGATAATGTAGGCCTTGAATGACTGTACCGTCTTCCCAAAATGATGACTTGGGAAGCTCCCTGGATAGGGAACTGACATACTTGCACCCACCTTGCAGTCAGCTTTCCCTGCAATGTATGTTGCCCAGTTAGAACAAAGTGATATAAAATTTGTCTTCAGTATTAGTTGAGGCTATCAAAGATACTGCTGTAATCCTGGAATGTATTCAGGTTGGTAGTAACTCAATAACCAAGCTTGTGATAGATGATATTGCCCCTAAATTTGCTCCTTGAGTGCCAAGGTAAAGTCTATGTAATCTCTAAAACTCCTGCTGTATCTGGACTAAGGCCATGGGACAATTTGAAAAGTCAATGTGGAATTAAAGGAAAAAAAATACCTAGATTTCTGAGGTAGATCCAGATGGTTTACGAGATTTGTTCAGCTGCTTGAGGGACAGTTGAGGGTAATAATGCATATTTCCTCACCCAGCTGCTCAGAGTCCTATTGATATCAGCCTTAGTGAAATGTGATATGAGCCAAATTGAACAGATTTAGTCCTAATCTCTATCAGCCTGATTAATCAGGTGGCTGACAGAGGGTAGTACTCAGAGGAAAATTTTCCAGATATCAAGACAGTTTTGGGTGGAGGGGTAGATACCATTAGAAGACAAGTCTCCATAGGTCTTGAACGTTTATTGCTCAGTATGACAAAGATAGTTTTCCCCCAGAGGCAAAGATCAGACAGGCTTACTGCCCATTATAAAAGATTCAGTTTCCCTAAGGTTGGAATCCCTCTCCTGTAATGCAAACCACTGTGTGTGTGTGCAGGCACTTGGCTCAGGCTGCATTGTCTTGTGGGGCACCAGCACAAATACTGACAACTGCTATTCCTATGAGTAATAAACACCTTTTCTTCTGAAGTCTCCAGCCTTCTGCCAGAACCCATGAACTGTAGCATGCTAACGTGGCACATAGGTAGAGTAACATCTCAGAACCTTCTATGTTTTTGTCATATATAAAATTACTAACATATACCAATTATGATTTCACTTACATTAAAGAGAGTGGGAGAAAAAACCCTCAGGCTACAGATCTTGTAGCTAACATTTTCAAGGCACACTGGGCTTTAATTAAGTGAGCAAATGAATGTGATTAAATAGAAAGCAATTCAGCACTCTCCTGAAAAGAAATTCTGGTTTGTACTAAGAACATTTATTTTAATATATCGGAGAAATTGATGAAGAGCATGGGAAATGCCCAATAACACAAATTGTGCTTTGACATTTGTAGATAGTTCTAAGTCTGTGGATTGTTTAATTGAGAACCTTGCTCTAAGTGAATTTACTCCCTTTCTAGTGAGTATGCTGTTCCCAGGCCAACCTGCTGGCACCTCCTAGGAATGACATAACAGGGTACAATATCTTTTCACAGAATTCTAGGAAATGCAACATACTTGTAATCAGAACACTGGAACATTTGAATATGATTCATTACTGGGTAGATGAGTATATACCAATATGGCATAAATCTAGAATCACATGAATCAGATACATTTCTAAATTAATTTTGACTTCACAGATTAGAAGTTGGGGAAATAGCTTGTTGAAATTTTTAAAAGTATATATAGTATCCAACTAATGAATTTGCTAATAGCTGTTCTCTGTCCATGGCCATGAATCTAGCATTTTATAAGTTATTCACATGAAGTTCAAATCCCAGGTAGCCAAAAAATAGAAAATCATTATCCATTTGAAGTGAGTGATTTAGCCATTCTTTAAACATGAGTTGTGCAATGAAAAATAGCAAAGAACAGTTAAGTCAAATCCTAAGGAACCATTTACTCTATAATGCCTTATTCTCACAACAAAATGGACCTTCACTTGTAATTCTATAATTCCTTTCAGAAATGTGTAAGGGAAAATGTACTTGGGAAAAAATACTCAGCATTTTCTTCCCTGCTAGTATTAGAAAAGGTACTGAAGATAGGGAAAAGTTATTTGTTTGCTATTACTGAACGTTTGCTGCACACAGAGCAGAAAATAGGAATAAAGAAAGGAAGTCAGCTCTCCAATCCCAGCTGCAAGCTGATGAATCACTTAGTGATTAATTGTTCCTCCTAGTAATTGAAATAATCATATTTCATAGAGGGGGAAAAAAGCATTTGGTCTCTGAATTTTTTTCCTAAAATTATAATTGCTGCAATATCAAAGACTTTTTTAAAGGAGGTATAAAGATCTTAATCTAAAACTAAACGGAATAAAACTCCCAAGATTGACCCAACATCTGGCATCAGGTTTTGAAAAACTTTCCTCTGGCTGTAAAAACCAGTGCTCCCCTTTACACTAACCAGCCGTCTTATTTTCCTATATAGTTTTCTTTTCAATACAGTTTGCCATATAGAGAACAATGAAAAACTCTGAAATATATATCGTCTTTTTTTCCAAAAAGCCACTGAGTTCACATTTACTGCCCCCAAAATAGTACTTAAACTTTTTAATCAATGTTAATCTGAGTCAATAGACAGGCTTTATCATGTTTTGAGTTCTAAATGTGTATGGTCCTATGCCAAGAATTTGAGAAGTCACTACCTTCAAGGAGTTTACTGTCTAATTATGGAGGTATAGTGTGGCAACCCACTCCAGTATTCTTGCCTGGAAAATCCCATGGACGGTGGAACCTGGTAGGCTACAGTCCATGGGGTCACAAAGAGTCGGACACGACTGAGCGACTTCATTCAGTGTATACAGAAAATGTTAACAATAAGTATGGTGCCTGTGAGCTTTATAGAAAAGATGTCATGATACTGGAAATTTGCATTTGGTGCATGCTTAATATGTTTAGGACTTTTCAAAGTTTTTTCATAGCTAATCTCCACAATGACCCTGAGAAGAAATTATCATATCAATTTTAGGTGATGAATAAGTAAGATCAGAAAGACTAAGTGATTCATTCATGTTCACACTGCTAGTAAAATGTAGAGCCAGTTTTCAAATGTGGTTCTCTTTCCCTCTAATTTTAAAAGAAAGAGAGAAAGGTATAACTCCATATTTTAAATCCTTGGTGATAATAAAAGTCTGAAATAAAAGCATTTATAGAATAGAATTATGAGAAAAAGCTGGCATTAGAGAAGAGATGGGTTTATTTGTGTATATTGTTTCTGAAGCAATGCTAGGGAATATAAGAAGACATATTATTCTATTACTAGATAGATATTAAAAACCCTAGTTAAAAAATCAGTCTTGGATATGTAGGTATGGTCTTCAACATTGTTTAAATGTAGACACAATGAATAATAATAATAAATGAGCAACTACATTCTTGATTCCACACAACAAAATGATGCCATCTGGAAATGCAAATTCTAGGAGGTGTAATGAGTAGTTGGCAAAGCGGACTGTAACAGCTCCTCCTGTGCCTCTGCATGCAAGCAACACCTCATGTTAAAAATTGGAACCTATTTTTTTCTCCCTTGGAATATGGGTTGGCTTTAGACTTCTCTTGAGCAATAGAATGTGGGAAAAGCAACTCTGTGCTCGTTCAGGTTCTAGGCTTTATGAGACACTGCAGCTGCTGCTTTCATTCTTTTGCTATTCTGAGCCTTCTGGTAAAGAAGTCCAGGCTCTCCATCTGGAGAAAAGGGCCACTTGGAGAAAGAGGCCCCATCCAACAGCCCAGAAGTAAGGCCCCCAACATGGGAGGGCGACCATCCTGATCCTCCAGCCCAGCTGCCATCTGAGTGAGTGCCCCTGACCCAACAGAGAGGAGAAATCTCTGAGGAGCCCCACTCAGATTTCTGAACCACAGAATCACGATTAATACGTGGGTTTCATTTTAGTCCACTAGGTGTAGGGTAGAGTGTTACTGATTATTGCTAAAAGAGAGACTCTTCTAGCAGTAAATTATTACACAAATATTTGCCTTTTCTTCCCGACAGGAATTGAATCATTCTTTTAAGAAACATAAACCAGGACTTGATGATAGAGAGCTGCTAAAGAAGCAGTAGAGAAGTGCTTGCACTTGGTGATCAGAGAAGGCTTCCCCAGGAGGTGACATTCGAGCAGAGCAGGAAATTAGAGAGTTGAATGGGTCATGGTGATGAACCATGAATATCAGGGAAAAATAATTCCCCAATGTCTCATAATAGGTTATAACTGGCATATTCCAAATTAAATTCCCACCTGCATATTGACACCGATATAGAAGGCTCTGCTCTTTCTTTCGTCTGCATTACTATTCGCGTTTAAAAATGAATTCACATGCATCTTCCTCAGAAAAGCCTGACTTCTCTAACCTGAGCAGGTGTCCTCTTCTACGTCACCATCTCTCACCACATTTTCTTCTAAGAGAGTTGGAACGTGTTATGCAGCTTATTGCCTTTTATCCAAACCTCATGCCACTAAACTTAAAGCTTGCTTTGATCTCTGTACTCACAATATGTATATTGCAGGTGAAATGACATTACTGTCTTGCCTCTATTTACATTACATTAACTACATTTTATGATTATTTTTTTAAGCTTCCACTGGATACCACTTTAAGCACATGATCAAAATTTAGATTGTATCACAAAAAGACGTTGTTGTTGTTGTTTTTGGCTAATGGGTGCTTAACCTGTTATTGAAAGGTAGCAACAAAATAAAGCTTTTATTAACCAGAAAATATACCGTGCTTCCTTTGGGAAGGTAAACAAGACAGCAGATATAGAAGCCTCACTCAAAGAGGGAGAAAGGAAACAAGGATTTTAAGAGTAACACCTGTCAACTGGAGCAGTAATGTATACTGCTTGACAAAATAGGTTGGTGACTGTCAAAATAAATAATAAACCTTCCATCTCTAACTAATGACAGAACTACACCAGAAGACTTGAGGGAAGCATCCAACAAAATGCAAAATTGAAAGTAAAGTTGGAACAATCAGCACAGCTTCCCAGCAGCTAAATTCCAAATAATTTTGGAGAAACTTAAACCATTCACCAGGTTTCATGGCACAGGGAAAAGTTCCAAAAACTCTTCTGACTGAGCATTCCTCTTTCGTTAGGAAATCACATCTCTTCTGCTGGAGCGCTGGGACCTTGTTTCTGCTTTTTCAATACAAAAACAGTCTTGCCATGACTGTGGCATTCTCTGTGCACACATTCAGCTGACTGCCAGTAATATCAACAGGAGGATCAGCCAGAGCTGTACCCCTTTGTTGTCAGAGTGGGGCACACTGCAGAAGAGGCAGAGATCCAGGGAAAAGCCACTTCTGATTCCTTTCTGCGTCCATTTCTTCCCATTTGAGGTACCCAGTTCTCTTTTCCCGTAGCTCCTGAGAGGATCATCTTATTTTCTCTTTCCAGAAAGCAAGGTTTTCTAAAACAATTACAGAGCAAGCTGCCCAAGTGTCTGCAGATAATGTTATGACCCTTTCCAGGGGCATTTTCATTTAAGCAAATTGTTTTTTGGAAGCCCTAAAAACCCTTGATAAATTTCTGCTGTAAATTTAATAATACATCACAAGTGGAAGAATATATTGTTAGTGGAAGAATTTTAAACATCTCAAAAACATAGTTCTGCAAAAGCCATTTTGCTTCAGAAATTATCCACTTAGGCCTCTAGTCCCTGGTGTCAGAGGTGAGGGGCGGTTTGTCCCTCTGCCTGACTCTCTTAATTGTATTTTTGTTCCCAGGCAGAGCTATTCTCTGGACTCCTGAAGTCAAAGTGAAAGAGAGAGGAATAAAAACACTAAACAGCACCAACTCCCAAGGAGAAGCCGCTTCTAGAAATTACTTAGCCTACAGTAACATGGCTTGCTTTCTCATTTGATTTTATTTATGCGCTTCTATTATTTATTCTTCCTTTATCTGTTTCATCCATTATATTTATTGACTCTAGTTCCAAATATGTTTTTTATTAGAATCTAATTCTAAGCAAATAATTTAGAGATGTGCAAAGCAAAATATCAAATCTAGACACATAAATTTAGTGCTGGCTTCTTTCCAGTCCAAAGTATTTACTAAAATGTGTAACTTAAGGGAAAAAAAGTGAACATTTTGTTTATTTTAAATGTTATCTTGGAGAGTTATACTAATCTAAAAACTGCATTCTATATTATTTTGATAGCCATATTATTAAACCAAAACATCAAGACATACTCAGATTACAGAATGAATATCAGAACTCAGGACCATATCAGATATATGAGTAGCAAGTGACTGTCAAGATGTGTCATAAGTGAAGTGAAAGATTAGTTCCCTCAAATTACCTTGACTCACAAATGGACAGGAATCAAGATGCCTTTACTTTGTACCCAGGGATTTCAACTTTCTAGAATGATTTTATTCACCAGACCATTGGTTGATCCATCCTACTCTGATTGAGGGTGACCCAACCCAGTCACCATCATGTCCAAGGAATCCTTCACTTCTTGCAGCAATTATTCTCGTTGGCAGGACTGTCTTCTTTAAAACCTTCTCTACTCATTATTCTTGCTGCCTCTGAAGGGTCAGTAATGTGTCTGCCAGTAAAGCATTGTCTCCTTCCATTTCCTATTCCCATAACCACAAAAAGTAGAAGCAGTTCCCCAGTTGAGGAAAGAGCATGTGTTCATTAATAACCACAGTAGTCTAGCAGCCAAGCCCTTGCTAATGCTCTGCTCATTTTTAACTTGGACTACTATAACCACACTCTTGTTTTGTCTCCAAGGCTTTATTCTTCTGTCCAGTTTAAAATGATATGCATTCTGCAGATCAAATCATTTTCTAGATGGATTTAAGTTATGCCTGTGGAAAGAAACAGCCTGGGCTTGGCAATGTTGTGTATAAGGAGTGTGGTGTGTAATAGGGAAACGAGTGTCTACAAAAGGCATATAAATATACTGTATGATGACAGGGACCCAGTTTTGTTTGGTGTTTCTTTCTTTTTTGTATTCCAGGAATCAAGAACTCACAAGATCTAATTGCAACTTTAATGACTACATTTGACAAATTATAGGAATTTTCTCTGCCTGTGCCCCACCTTATTACGCAGTATTAATACTTTGTGTACAGCAAGATGATTTGACTTACATACATTGTGAAATGATTACCACAATAAGTTTAGTGAATGCCTATTATCTCTTATAGATATAAAATAGAAAAATTGTTTTCCTTGAGATGAGAATACTTAGGATTTACTCTCTTAATAACTTTCATATATGACATACAGTGGTGTTAATTATAATTATCATGTATGTTACACTCCTAGTACTTATAATGGGAAGTCTGTACCCTTTGACTACCTTCATTCAGTTCTCCTTCCCCCATCCCCACCTCTGGTAACCATAAATCTGATCTCTTTTTTTATGAGTTTATTTGTTTTTGAAGTATAATTGACTGACAATGCTCTTCTAGTTTCTGTTACACAACATAGTGATTTGACATTTCTATACATGGCAAAATAATCATCACAATAAGTCATTGTCATCAATCACTTTTCAAAGATATCACATAATTATTGGCTATGTTCCCCACATCTTACATCTCACATTGGTGGCTCATTTATTTTGCAACTGAAAGTTTGTACCTCTTAATCTCCCTTACCTATTTCTCTCACCCACTCAACCCCCTTCCTTCTGACAAACACCTGTTTGTTCTTTGTATCTATGATTCTGTTTCTGTTTTGTTACTTTTGTTCATTTGTTTGTTTTTTAGATTCCACACGTAAATGAATTCATATAATATTTGTCTTTCTCTGTCGGACTTGTTTCATGTAACATAGTACCCTCTAGGTTCATCTATGTCTTTGCAAATGGCAAGATTTTCTTCTTTTTTATGGGCAAATAGTATTTCCTTGTATATAATACCACATCTTTATCCATTCATCTAGATGGACACATAGGTTGCATCCATATCTTGGCTGTTGTAAATAATTCTGCTTTGAACATAGGGTACATATAGCTTTGCTAATTTGTGTTTTCATGTTTTTGGATAAATACCCAGGAGTGGAATTCCTAGATCTTATGATAGCTCTATTTTTAATTTCTTGAGGACGCTCCATAATGTTTTACATAGTGGCAGTACCAATTTATATTCCCATAAAAATGCAAGAGTGTTCCCTTTTATTCACATCTTTATCATTTGTTGTTTACTGTCTATTTAATAAGAGCCATTCTGACAGGTGTGAGCAGATATCTTATTGGGCTTGACTTGCATTTCCCTGATGGTTAGTGATGTTGAACATCATTTCATGTCCCTATTGACCATATATATGTCTTCTCTAGAAATATGTCTATTCAGATTCTGTGCCTATGTTTTAATTGTCTTTTTTTGTGTTGAATTGCATGAGTTGTTTGCTATACTTTTGATATTAACCCCTTTTATGATATATTGTTTTCAAATGTATTCCCCTATTTAGTAGATAGACTTTTTGTTTTATTTCTTTTGCTGTGCAAAAAGCCTTTTAGTTTGATATAGTTCTATTTGTTTATGTTTTTATTTTTCTTGCCTGAGGAGACAGGTCTAAAAATTACTACTAAAAACTTATGTTAAAAAACATACCACCTGGGCTTCCCTGGTGGCTCAGAGGTTAAAGCATCTGCCTGGAATGCGGGAGACCCAGGTTCAAATCCTGGGTCGGGAAGCTTCCCTGGAGAAGGAAATGGCAACCCATTCCAGTACTCTTGCCTGGAGAATCCAATGGAGGGAGGAGCCTGGTAGGCTACAGTCCATGGGGTCGCAATGAGTCGGACACGACTGAGTGACTTCACACCTTCACATCTGTAGACCTCAAATTTTTACAATGCTCTATGTTGATTATATCTCAATAAAACTGGAAGAAAAAATAATAATTTTAAATTTAATAAATAGTAAGTAAATAATTGAGAGACCATCCATAGTATAGAAAACTTGTAAGGACCTGAATGTAAGACAAAGCTCTTATTATATTAAAGGGTAATTTGGGAGAAATCTCCCTTACATTTATTTATTATGAGATTTTTTTAAAGCATATAATTTGCATGATATGCAGCAGATGCTCAATAAATTTGAATTTCCTTCATGCATGTGTGTGCAACTTTTGCAAGCTGAAAAGCTACTGAAGAGTGCTGCCATGCCGTTGCTAAATAACTTCCTCTCTGATGCAGCCAAATCAGCAGAGACAATTTTTAAGGAACTTCTTGAGCAGTAGGTATGTAGTCCACCAAAATCTGCAGATAGAAAAGAATAAAAGCAAGAGGAACTTGAGACAGAGATAGAAAAAGAGTAATTGTCTGCTATCCACGGACATCATTCATCTCCTGGCATCCTAGACATTTTCGTGGCTTATGTTTTGAAATTACTGTAGCCCTCCAAGAAAGAGTTAATTCATTACCAAACGGTGAGCCATTTCCTGTCTACTGAATTGTAGAATCAGAATAAGTACTATTTTATCAAAAGAACACTGGCTATCACCTAGAGTTAATCACTTTCAGAACAATTATGATTTATTTATTTCCAGATTCCATTTTGGCAACTTGGAGCCTTACCTGATATGTAAGATTATTGTTGAAAACAGTGCTTCTCTAACTTGTCTTTCTTCGTGTTTTTTGTCTCTTAAAAAAATTAATTACATTCAAGCTAGTGAGCTTGTGAGCCTATCTGAGGCCTATGCTAGCTCAAATATTGTTTGTATATAATGTTACACAGATGTGGAGCCAATAGGGAACTAGATCATAGTGTGCTTTTGCACATCTTTTAGTTAAATTAAAAGTCCAAAACTAAATCTTGTGTTCTGAGACAGTATGTGAATTTAACATTTCCTGGAGGCAATTAGAACCATAAACCAATGAATAGACTATAGTCATCCATTTAAGTGGTTTGTGACTGTGAAAGACTAAATATTTACAATGTCTTTTATCCTTGGATACAATATAATGATTTCATCATTTTAATAGCTCTTTACTCAAGTGTAGCTGTATCCCACTTTGATTTTAGAGACAAGAATTTAAAATAGTTTGGATCTCATTAACCATTTGAGTAAAGCCCAAGAATGACAAAATATATAGCAAGAGTTCAAGGTGTTGAAATCATGATTTTAGTTTTGATTTATGTCTTCCCTCCTGAATCTTGCACTATTTACCAAACTTTGCTCTAAATGTTCAGATAAGGAGATATATTTGTTCATACACAGTCAGAAGAAGTCACTAACAGATCCCAGGCATCTGCATATAAATACAGGGTTATGCACACAAATAGGGACTGGTTGATGAAACGTGAATGAACCAGGACAAAACCATGGAACTACTATGGAAGCAATGAAAGCAACGTTCCCCACAGCAAGGTGCATGAATAACTTTTTTGTATACAGGAAAATATGGTATCATCTCATAAAACCCATTATCTTGTCATTTGCTTTTCCTTTTAGAATCCTGCAAATGCCTCAATGTTCTTCCTCTCATTATTTTCCCTATGTATACTCTTAACAGTTTCTGAAAAGGAAACTGAGTTAGTATATTTGGTTAATATTATTCTTCCCCTCTCTCTCTCATGTAAGATCAAAACAAAATTTGGTTTATTTTCAACACAGAAATGCAGAGACTATATTAATTGTGTGTTTTTTTTTTTTGGCTCTAGCACTTACAGGTTTTCACTTATATTAATTCTCAGTCTTTTGCATAAAAAAGAAATAAAACAATACTGACTGGCATAGACACTATCAAAATAAATTTATAGTTACTTCCTCAAGGTGTAGAGAAGATATGATCTATTAGGACTTTTGTACTAAGACTTTCGGCATTCTCCATTCATAGTGTAAGTAAGTAAGTAAGTGTTAGTCACTTAGTCGTGCCTGACTCTTTGCGACCCCATGGACTGCTGCCAACCAGGCTCCTGTGTCCATGAGATTTTCCAAGCAAGAATATTGGAGTGGGTTGCCATTTCTTTCTCCAGGGGATCTTCCCTGACCCAGGGATTGAACCCGGGTATCCTGCACTGCAGGTAGATTCTTAACCAACTGAGCTACAAGGGAAGAGCCATTCATAGTAGTTGATTTCAAGATTATTTCATAAATCGCTATCCTAAGGCACCTATGTAAAATGTTTTTACAATACCTTGACTGGATTATCAGATAAGACATAGTTTAAGACATGATGAGGTAGAATAAAAATGAAAAACTTAAAGCTAAGGGATTTTTGGTTTATAATATACTGATCCTTAATGACTGTTCAAAGGAAACCATCTATGTACAAAGGAGAAATTTTTAGTTCTTTTTTTTTAATATAAATGTATTTATTTTAATTGGAGGTTAATTGCTTTACAATATTATATTGGTTTTGCCATACATCAACATGAATCCTCCATGGGTATATACATGTTCCTCATCCTGAACCCTCCTTCCACCTCCCAGCCCGTACCATCCCTCTAGGTCATCCCAGTGCACCAGCCCATGAAATATTTATTTCTATCCCACAGCGGGAAGGGTGAAATACACACATACATATGTGGGATTAAATGTTATGTTTAATAATAAAAACTATAAACAATAGGTCCTATTGTATAGCACAGAGATCTATACTTAACACCCTATTATAAATCAAAATGAAAAAGAATATTAAAAAACCATGCATATATAACTGAAGCACTTTGCTGTACAGCAGAAATTAACATGATATTATAAATCAACATTATTTAAAACAAACAAAAACTCACTGTTACTTATTGACTTTAGCACTCAATTTCCTTGCGTTACATGACAATGAAATCTGCTGTATAGTACTTTACAAATTTATTGAAAGTATAAAGTGAAATAATTTGCTTGAAACTACTATGAAAATCAAAAGCAACACGTACTGAGAAGATGGCGTCATTAACTCACCGGTGGTGCTGGCAAGTGAGGATATAGGAATAGCATCTGTGTCTGGCTTTTATTGCTGTTGTTTAGTCTCTAAGTCATGTCAGACTCTGTGACCCCATCGACTGTAGCCCACCAGGTTCTTCTGTATGTGAGATTTCCCAGGGAAGAATACTGTGGTGAGTTGTCTGACTTTTAAGGACTGTCACACAGTGGAAGAATCAGACCCATAGAATGTCATGGGTAAATCAGGAGGGAGTTCTCACCTTCCTTGAAACATAGTGGAAAACTACACAGAAGAAATGATATCTGGACTTGATATTGGAAGTAAACTCAGGGTTCTTTCAAGTGGAGAAGAAAGGAAACAGTATTCTGCACAGAGGGGACAATAGGTACCCATACAGCTAAGCAAGAAAAATCATAATAATCTCATCAAACTTGTGGCTGGAATGGGAAAATGGGAAGATAGTGAGCTGTAGGTGGCTGATGAAAAACTGATGTATTATGATCATTTATGTGTTAGTGTGATGAGTCAAGATTCCATTGCCTAATTGTTTAGAGACTCTTGGGTTTTATTTACTTATTTATTTATTACTGAAGTGTGGTTGATTTACCATATTATATTAGTTTCAGTGTATGACAGAATGATTCATTATTTTTTACAGATTATGCCCCATTAAAATTTTCACAAGAAAATGGCTATAATTCACTGTATTGTATATCCTTGTTGCTTATCTATTTTATACATAGTAGTTTGTACCTCTTAATCATGTACCCCTGTCTTGCCTTTCCTCTCTCCTTTCTACCTACTGGTAACCCCTAGTTGGGAAACACTGGGATGAGAAAGCTTTTGAATTTTTAGAATGGAAAGTGTGTAATAAAAATGTATATTTAAAAAAAAAAAGTAATCTCAAGTCAGCAATGTAGACCTGTTATGGAAAGGATTGGTAAACAGACTAGAAAGAAAAATAGCTACAAATGTATTACAATTATCCAGAAAGCAAGGGCTAACAATCCACGTTAATTTGTCTGTACTAAACAGTGAAGGATAAGCTGCAGAGTAACAGAGGTAGTCACATGTCACGGCCTTTGACGTTGTATTAAGGATTTTGATATATAACTTTCTTGATAATAAAATGGGAGTGATACTCTAAACATGTTCGTAAACTCTACCAGAATGAAAAGCATGCATTACTCGATTGTGGTTCTCTGCAATGTTTGCCAGTAAGTAGTTTATTTCTGATTTGACCCTCTTCCACACAGTATATAAAGCATTTTCAAAACATGTAAAACAGATGCAAACTAGCAATCCTTTCCCTTTAGTAATTTCTGAGATGAGATATGAAGATTTAGGAAAAATTCCACTACGCCCCTCTCCCCTTCTTATCACACTCCCATTTGAACAGGACTCAGTCAAGTCCTGGGATTTCAGCAAGGGTTCTTCCTACATAATTGGTGATGTGGTCATGAATCACCATGACATGCATCTCCCAAGTGTCTCCTTTTTCACCCAGTTCACTGATATACTTTGCTCAAGGGTGCAAATGTTCATGGTAAAAACTTACTTATCTCTTTCTCTTTGTTTAATGCATGACCTTAAAAACGCCTGCATCATTGCTGTCTGGACAGTTCATACTCGAACCTCCAATGAGGCAGGAATTGAGCTTAATTAATTCCCGTTTATAACAGTACTGCCTTCTAAAAATACAGACATTTAATAAATGTTTTGGTGATAATGGAATAATTTATCTCTTCTAAGGAGCATCCCTTTCAACTGAACCAAGAACAGCATACACTGTACTGGTCTAGGGAGGATAAATGTAAGTCCATGACAATTAAAAATGATAGGAGGAATAAAAACTCATCCATCTGCCTAATGACTAAATTTCAGTGGTGAAGATTGGATAATTCTAGTGAAGTTGTTAGTGGAAGCGCCTTTTATTTTAACACATTTTAAAAATTCAGGGAAGTCTGACTGCTTGTGCTAGCTCAGTAGTGTCAAGTCAATTTAGGCAACCTCAGTGAACTCAGGAAAAGGACATGACCTGTATTTTCACTTCAAAACAAAAGAAAACATGATTTGTTTCTGTTTAAATCAGTTCAAACTTAGTTCAAATTTTTCCAATATGGTACCCAAATCACAGAATTTAAGCTTGTCCTTATACACATATACACACAGACATACACAAAGATGTTTGTATATGTGTGTGTATATATATATATGTATATACACATATATATTCTATACAGATATAAACATATATACATGTATATACATACATACATTTATAAATATACACATGTATAAAATATATATGTGTAACATATATATGAATGTATGACCTTATATAAGATATATATATGTATCTTTCCCTTGGAAAATAATCATTTTTATGTGTTATTACTTGAAAAGATCATTATATTCAACTTCTTGCACCAAAAAGTTTATCAACTGAAATAGATGTATAGCTGAATTAAAATAAGCTTTTATTTATAGAAATTTAAGAATTAAGTTGTTTTTTTATTGATTTAGGTTGTGTATAGATGCGTGTGTTTGTATTTTTAATACCTACAAAAATTGACCCATGCAGTTCCTAGAGACTGCTTGCTAAAAACTTGGCTGATTGGTTGACTTCTTTTCATAGTCACACAATCAGTACTAAGATTAAAAAAAAAAAATCTTAAAATGAAGCAAAACAGATTTGTAAAAGGAAATTTCTCATCCTCACCAGAATACATTTTATATATCTGTTCTATTTAGGTTAACATGCATTGTCAAACAACAGGAAAATTAAAAGTATAATAAAACCTTGTGTCCTAGTCTGTTGAGTAATTTCTTCTTGCTCAGTCTCCAGAGCAAGAGAAGTGCATTGGTTATTTCAAAGACTTAGAAAAAGCATTACCTGAATATTTTCAAATAAAGCTTATTAAAGTACATTGTTTCAAGCCAAGCCTATTAAAGCCACCATTGTGATTATACTATATTCCTTATTGACATGTAATACAAATTCAGTTTACTCCTTTTGCTGCAATTATTGTGGTAGATGGTGATTTCTAAAAAAGAAACAATATACTCAAGTCAGTAGTTTTTAGTATGCATCAGAAATAGGATAGTTAGAATTTCATTTATATAGTTTTAAATCATGGAGTTGATTTTGTAGATACCACTGAAATACTTATTTAAGGGACACACTCTTATTTTAGAAAATGTAGTTCCCATTTTATCATTTATATTTATGTTCCAGTAAACTTGCTTTCTCCTTTGATTTAATTTTATCCACTGAAAAATTGCCTCTGATGTGTTTTGCATTTCCCTCCTCCCTCCAGATCTGTCCTTACATGTTTCACCACCAGCAGATTTACTCTGATGTTGTTAGCAATTTCTGCCACCAGAGAAAGTTGTGGTTTTTTTCCCCCACTGTGGCTGTCTTGCAAAGGTTTAAGGGAAGCTGAGCTACATTTCAGTTCAAAATGACACTTCTGTCCAGTTAAGCCACATATTTATTTCTTTGAAAATTTAATTTCTGTGCCTAAAAATAAATAACCATTGTTAGTTTATATTGACATTTTGAGACATTTGAGACAATAGGAAATAGACATTTACTATTCCTCAGAGTATTTCCCTTGAGTTAACATGTTTTATTTATATCCTTGATTTTTAAAGGTTTATTCAATTCATAATTAAATGTATTATGTCTTTGAGCCAAATGACTTTAAAAGTCTGTACATCTAGTTTTATATTGCTAATCAATAGAAAAACATTCAAAACACAGTGTTGAATCTTCTCCACTCAGGGGGCCTCTTTGGATCTAAGGGCTGCAACTTCTGACAGAAAATTTGAATTTCTTTGACACTGTTTTTCCTATTTGTAAGGGTAGGATCAAAAGACTTGCACTTTAATGCCTTAAACTCATTTAAGAGAAAGATGTTGACTTCCTATTATATTTCTACACTTGCAATAAAAATATTGCTATAATAAAATTAATAATGGTTGTAAGAATTTGCCAAATATTTCCTGGGTGTCAGACATTACGATAAAGCTTGCATCAAGAAGAACAGATAGGCTATGCTATTGTAGAACAATCCTCGAGTCACCTCTGATGTCCAGCATGGGTCAGCATGACAGTCTTAGCTGAAGAAGGCCCCTTTTCCATATATGTTTCCATAAAGCTTCTAGCAGGCAAGAAGAGATGCGGCAAATCTTAACTGGCCTTTCTGAAAGCTTCTGCATGCAACTTCTTTCTGTCCAACTTTCAAAGCAAATCACTAGGCCATGCCTAAATCCAAAGGTGGTAGAAAGTGTAATCCTATTATACATCAAGAATAAACAGAATATGTGAGAGCAGCCCTAAAATTTGGAGGGTCTTCTACAATTCACAAATCAGCTTCTCTAGTAAACCCTAGGACTTTCTGCTAGCTCTCTCAAGCTCTGTTTCCTTACTTTGCTTTATCTTCTTAAAAGTAATTTTATGGCAAAACCAATACAATATTGTAACGTAATTAGCCTCCAAAAAGTAAAGAAAAGTAATTTTAAACATACGAACTCCTATAGTTTGTTCTATAAGTGTGGATATGGATAGATATGAATAATCAATAGCTAGAATGTACTCTCAATGAGGACAAGAACTTTGTCCACTTTTTCCTTTCCTCCTCTACCCTTTTCTTCCTATTCTTTCTTTTTTCCTTTTAACTTTATGATCAATACCTTTAATAGCACCTGCCACATAATAAATATAAGAATGAATTAATTATGTGCATTTTACAAATAAATAAGCTGAATCTTAGAGATGTTAAGTAACTTAAATAAGATAATATAACCATGAGTTGCAGAGCTATGATTCTAAACCCAAGATTTAAACACTCAACTGTAATAGCTCCTGTGCCCGATGATTACAAAGGATAGTGGGAAAGACATTTATAATGAGGTAGCATGAGAAGTTTTTATAATATAGGTTACTATGAAAATAAAGGAGTAAAATCTCACCATCAGATATAGCATGTTTGAAGCTGATGAAAAATGGTAGGAAGGAAGGTTTCATGGACGGTGTACTAGATTTCCAGTGAGATCTCGAAAATATGTTTACTACTTTTTTTGAAATAACTTCTTAGACTTTCTGCAATGAACTAGGAACGAGCTAGCTTCTAAGGATATTGCTATTGTTCAGACACTAAGTCGTGTCTGACTCTTTGCAATCCCATGGGCTGTAGTACACCAGGGTTCCCTGTCCACTATTTCCCAGAGTTTGCTCAAACTCATGTCCATTGAGTCAGTGATGCCATCCAAACATCTCCTCCTCTATCACCCCCTTCTCCTGCCCTCAGTCTTTCCCAGCATAAGGATCTTTTCCAATGAACTGGCTTATTGCATCAGGTGGCCAAGGTATTGGAACTTCATTAGTCCTTCCAAAGAATATTCAGGGTTTATTTCCTTAGTATTGACTGGTTTGATCTCCTTGCAGTCCAAGGAACTATAAGGATATAGAAATACTCCAAAGAGGAAAAACAAACTTTGTCCTTGTAATGCCTCTAATCTCATGAGTTATGTGCCAGAAACACAGACAAAAGACACTTCTCAGGAGGAGGCTGATGGTCCTCTCAGCAGTTTTTGGAGGAACAGGTATGGGTGAGGAAGGGGAGTTTCTACATGGTCAAGTGAGCAGATGTTGACAAGACTACACCCTGCATAAAGGTCTTTGGGAGCTATTGACACCAAAGGCTGTCCCAGCTCACAGTTGTGGCACAAGAAGAAACAGGGCCTGGATCCCTGCTGTATTTCTCCTTTCTTATTTACTAAAGTTCCCCCAATCATATTCTTCCACACTGCTTTACAGGCAGAGTCAGATAAAAGAAAAACCACTCCTTGCCATAAGACAGACTTTGGGCAGGGACTCAGAAAGAAAATACTTCAACTATCAGTCTTCTGTGAAAGAATGTGAAATTTGACTCTTCCTAAATAAATGGGTAAAGTGTGTTACTTATCAGTAACTATATTGATTGACTTCTGAGTTCAGGGCACAACATTTTAGTTAGGGGCCAGGGGATGGTACGAGAATGGTACATAATAATACATTTAGACATTCTCAACTGAAAGTAAGTAGTAAAGACACAAAGTCTACTGACATCCAGAGGAAAGAGTGACATCCATGGAATACGTTGAATACTGATTGTGGTCAGTAAAGCATCATTTTCCAGGCAAGTAGATAAGGAATTATCTCATTGAGGATTATTCTTGGCTGCCTATAATATTTATTGTTGTTCAGTCGCTCAGTCATGTTAACTCTTTGCAACCCCATAAACTGCAGCATGCCAGGCTTCCCTGTCCGTCACTATCTCCCAGAGTTTGCTCAAATTCATGTCCACTGAGTCAATGATGCCATCCAATCATTTTATTCTCTGTCGTCCCCTTCTCCTCCTGTCCTCAATCTTTCCCAGCATCAGAAAAATATAGAGCCCTCAAATAACAGTGTCTTTTAAAAAGATAGATTTTCTTTATCTCACTAAAAAACATCCGTAAGTATGTGGTAGAATATGATGTGGTATTTCCCCAGGATTCTCTTTTTTGTTGTCATTTATTCTGGGAGAAAAAATACTACATACTCAAAGGAGTAGTATTCCAGAGTTAAGTAAAGGAATTATTCATAGAAGTGTTGAAACGGTTAAGAGTAGCAAAAGAGAACGCTGAGGATACCAAGGACTAGCAACAAGAGGACGCCAACATATCCTTAGGCTGCTCCAGGAAGTTAGAGCTGTGGCCATATGAAGAGGAGCTGTGGCCTTAGGAAGAGGGACACAGCTGCTGCTAAAGACCAGCTCAGCAGAGAGGAAGTATAGGGAATGAATAAATAATCAATTTCCCATCAACATTTTATTGCCTCCCATTGGCCAAACACAACCAGAATCTGCAGAGCAAGGAAGCCCAGGGAGATACTTTCTGCTTCTCAGAGCACAGAACAGGGGATACAAAAGTAAAAAATTGAACCAGAAGAACAAACAGAAAAATCAACACAATTCCCCACTCAGCATTGTACCCCTTAGCATCTGTTCTTTTTTTTTTTTTTTTTTTTCCATTTTGGGCAGCTGGAGTCACAAAATTACTTGGTGTCTCATCATTAGGTGTTAAGAGTTTACCAGGACCCAATTGTATGCCAGAAGCTACTTTCAAATTGAGTTTATAACTGGTGGCAGAATAGGTTACGAATTTAATTAAAATCCAAGAGATCTTCACTATTACTCTCATATGTGGATTTATCAGACACCTCACAAAGTATCTCCATGTATCACAGTCCTTTTCAAGACCATTGTCCCTGCTAGGTTCTAAGCCTAGACATGCTGTGTAGCCTTCTCTTGTTTGGCCAAGTCAATATCATAACCTTAAAGATACCTGATAAACATAACAATACAATATGCCCAAATAATTTGCACATTTGCTTTAAAATCTGAAGTTAATCAACTGTTATGCCTATTTGGGCAGTATTGAAAAATGCAGCAATTTGTTTTTTCACTTTGAGAATCCCTAGATATCCCCCACCCGAGAAACCCCAAGAAACTTCATAGACTTTGCCAGCCTGAATGCATCAAAATTTTGGTTGCTCTCTTTTTACTTGCTTCAATTAGCATAATGTAATAGATCAGCATGTAGTCTACATAACACTACAAGCAAACAAAGACAATTCCTTCATATTAGATTATGACAGAGAGCAAAAGAATTGTCATAGAACAGAAAGAAAAAAAAAAAAAAGATGGCAAATAGTGTGACTATTGCTGATAAGTGAAGACAATCTGTTTCTGATTTTTAAGTGTATTTCTAAGGTGATAGCATACCAGGGCCTAGGGCTTCTTCAGTTGCTCCAGTGAAGACATGATGTCCAGAGCAACAGACACAATTTTATTTTCTGATTGTTATAAAGACTTTTATAATCCATAATCACTTTCTAAGATCTAAGTTTGTAGTAGGCAAACAAAAAAATTAAATGGATAGAAAATAGAAACACCCACTCCATCATCTCTAGGTCCTTGGTAGTGGCAGCAGTGTCTGCAATACCCACCAGGAATGCGGTATTGCTTTTGATCTGTTATCTTTCGATTTAGGATCTTAGGGGAGAACGCCACCACAGGAAATTATATAGGCCATTTCTACAATAATAGCCCTCATTCCTTGGCACAGAAAACCAATGAGAGGACTATGTCAGTCGCTAAGTATATATATTCACTCCAAAATATTTCAGGACTAGGGAAATAACAGGAGAAATAATTCCCAAAGGATTTGGTGTTAAAATTGGCTTTGCCAAGATTTCCTCTCTCACCTGATCTCCATTAGCTCCTAATTGGACCAGAGGCCCACATGGTTCCATTCAGAGCCAGCATCTAATAATCACATAAGGTCTGGCTATTTGCTTTTTCCCAGTCACGTTATTAAGGGATAATATCCTTCAGAGAGGACTTGGAGGAAGATTCACAGTAAAGGGGTGAGGCCATTTTGGAGGATTTTTCTTCAAAGAAGGCTGGTCTCCCTGCCAGTCATTCTGAGTCTGTGAGATAGTTTACATTTTAGAATTGAATGAGAGACTGTGAACCTCACTACAGTATTTCAACTCTTAATTTTACTCAGCAGACCTGGAATGTTCTGCTTATAAGTCAAATAGCACATTAAGAGGTTGCCCAGCTATTTCAGTCACAGAGCCCTGGGAATAATTAGCTAGAGCTATAGACCTCTGTGGCTGATTAAAGTAATTGTGCCCACTACAGCTAAAGGTTACATGCTAGCACCTGACCTCACCATGCTGGGATCTCATTTGTGCTGGGGAGCCTAGTGCCATGGCAGCAGGCTCACTTTCTTCCTGAGCTCAGAGAGAGCAGCCACCATAGTGCTCGTAGCTCTTGTCACGAATTCTGGTGTTCCATGGACTCCTTTGTGCATTAGTGAAGAGAATTTCCTGCAAGCTGACAGTCATCTTTGTATGGAAGCAGTTCTTCATGGGGGAGGCCCTGACTGTCTGTACCATGCTTGGATCTAATTCTCATTTGCGGATTGGCGTCGACAAGAAATCTTGGGAGCGGAGAATGAAGAGGACTATCATCTTCTCACGAGATATCTGCACCAGGTAACATGATTTTGTTTATTTTTGCATTGTTTTTCTATTTTCAGTGTGATAGAATACAAGTTGTCTTCAGCAGGCATGAGTGCTTGGAGAGGGAGGAAGTTAGGAGGGTTCAAATTCTCACGCCCGTCGGTGTCTATTTGAACCCAAGCTACATCTCAGGGCCTTGGTTTTCCCCAATGCCACTGATAACTTATCATAAGATATCTGTAAGTATGTGCAGTGTAGTTTTATAAATCTGCACAGACTTTCACAATCTGTCTACCACTATATACACAGCGTCTGAGTCCGGGGAGCTGATAAATATTGGTCATTCAGGATGTAATAAAAACGTATGAGCTGTAGCTTAAGAAAGGCTTGAGTTTAGAGCCTTCATCTATTAGAACCTCTAGCTGTACATCTAGTTATCTTTGGTTGATTGTTAAAATCTGGGTGTTGTTTATCTATGTTTAATGTGAGGAATAAATGAGAGGCCATATATAATGTTCCTTATGAAAGCGGTGCTCACTATGAGTTTCTGTTTCCATCATCCCTTTATTTTCTTTCCTCTCCCTTTCTTTTACCTACTTCAGTGGAATTTATAAAATAGTACTGCTGTAGTCCCCACTTCACCTCAAGAATTCAAAACTTTCTAAATTCCCTGCCTTTAACAAGCTAAAAAATGCCAGTGACACCATTGTATGTCTTTGTAGTATCCCTTAACACAGAAAACATTAGAGAAAATACTCTAATAGAGCATTCCGAACATCCTGGGAAAATAATAACTCAAATATTTATGCAAAACTTTGTAACACTGGCTATGTCAATAAAATGAAAACAAGTTTTATAAGTCATAAATACTGCACATTTCAATTCTGATAATTTTAAGGACACTGTTTCACAAATATAAAATAGGAGTTAGAAGTCTATAAGAATTTCAATAACTGAGTCTCTGTTCTGTGGCTAGTGCTAAATCTAATAGGTGCTTTTTAACTTCCTGTTAATATTTCCTCATTAATCATTTGTAAAGAATTAACAGTGCTAGAGGGGAAGTTTTTTTTTTTTTTCCTTTTTTCTTATTTACTATACAACAGCCATTTGTTTGATTTCAGTTTTATTCAGTGATTCCAAATTGGTCAATAAAATGCTAATGATTGCCAACATACTATATTTCTCACTGGGAGATCATCATTTAATTCTAACAAATGCCAGTTGGATACTTGTTAAAACAGCAGGAACTAATTCATATATTCGAGCTAAATAAATAAAGTTTGATTGCATATTTGTTCCACTCAGCTTTGATGACTAGCACTGTTAGAGAGGTGCTTTGTACAAATTACCCTGGAAAAGCCTGATAACCAAGCCTCAGTGATAAAACTGACATGTTAACAGAGTGCAGCTAAATATCATTTTGTTTGTGTCACTGTAAATGGGTCTTAGCCCTTGAAAGTCACATTCTGACATTCTGGGGCAGGCTTATTACACCTGGAAAAGCCCTATAATAGAGACCTGAAGAAACTTATCAATATTTTCCGTAAAGTCTCTGTGTGTCAGCCTATCCACTCCCAATTAAAAAATCCTGCTAAGACTAAGGATAATTCTAGAACATTATAAGATGATTTTTAATCGCCTTAACATAAAAGTGAGTTGAGGGAAATAATGTTCAGTTTGAGATAGACTTTTATTGGTCCTCTTCTTGAAGCTTCTTTGATTTCTTGAGAAAATTTACACTCATATATTCATTTTTGAATAGGTTTTTATTAAAACATTTGTCAGGGTTTTTTTTATTTCATATAACTTTTTTTTCTGAATTTTTAATTGAAGGATAATTGCTTTATAATGTGTTGGTTTCTGCCATATAACAAGGTGAATCAGCCATGAGCATACATATGTCTCCTCCTCCATGTACATCCCTCCCACCCTACCCCATCCCAACCCAACAGGTTGTCACAAAGCACCAAGTTGAACTCTCAGGTCTTGCTTTTGGGAAATATGACCACTGTCTTATTTGTGATTAGCTCATGTGACATTCTAACATCTTCCTGTTTGCTCTTTACATATCGTTAACAAAGTGTCTGTGTTTACCCTACTAGGGTCTTATTTTGTGGTTTAATTTCACAAAAGTCAAAACAGTATGGAAAACCAAAATCTCAGTTGGCTTATCTTGATGTTTTGCAAAATATCACATAAGAAACAAATTATGTGTAACTTTAATTTTTAAAGTTTAATTTCTTTAAAAGTTATTAGGATCACAGCAGAGTCAAAAGTGACAGCTTATGAACCTTTTATTCAGAGGTGAAAAGAAACAACTAAACAATTAAAATTCTGTAATTTTAATAAGTCCAATAAGGGCATGGAATGACTCTGACTGCTGATTTATTTTATGTTTATAATTACTGAATAACTCTTTCAGTAACCTTCCTTCTCAAATATCACTAATATTCAGAGAGAAGATTTTTAAGCAGGTTCTCTAATACAGATTCATGTTGAACAGTACTTTTGCCTGAAGACTTTTGTGTTTGTTAGAGATTGAAGTTTCTAATGTCAAAATGATAATTCAGAGTAAGTGTACAAAACTTTACACAGAGCTCTCCTTGACATAGCAGGAAGCAGATTACAAAGATTTTAAAGTTATAATACACTGAAAAAAGGCTCTAACACTTCTTTATTATATCCGTTAATTTTCTATTATTGCTAACATTATTTGATTAAACTATTTTTAAATTCCAAAGTGCAAATGTCAGCCAGGTTATCATATCCATGTCCTTCTATGTAGAATGACTTACCTCAACTGATGTGACTGGCCAGATCATACTTATGGTGTGATGCATGTTATTATGTTACTAATTAAAGATCTAAGTTATATGGTTATTTAACGTATTTGTGTACATAATCATTATAAATCCCTCATTCAAATCATTGGCCTAATTTGAAGGCAAGAATATTGAGCTATACTTTTAATATATGTCTTAACAACAGAAGTGATTCTGAAATCGAGTTGAACCAGGAATCCTGGTGGCTCAGACCGTAAAGAATCTGCCTGTGATGCGGAATGACCCAGATTCAATCCCTAAATTAGGAAGATCCTCTGCAGAAGGGAATGGCTACCCACTCCAGTATTCTTACCTGGAGAACTCCATGGACAGGAGCTTGGTGGACAATAGTCCATGGGATCACAAAGACTCAAACACAACTGAGTGACTAACACTTTCACTTTATTTCTTTCAGAAACCATTAAGGTTTCTAAATGGAAAAAAATTGAGCATGGGCAATATTAAAGTGAATAAGAGAAATAGAGAACCTCAAGAGAAAAATTAAAAAAATAAAATCTGAGAAATGTTTATTAAAATGTAATAGCCAACTAACAAATGTGTATTGAGCATTTGGTGTATGCAGAACACCGTGTTGATCCCAAGTCAATAATGAGTCCTTTATCCTGTGGACAGACATGCCTAAGAAATAGTCATTTATCATTGTATTAACAGTTTAGTTGTTACTCTGTAGGGTTGAGAAGAGAAAAAAAAAAAAAGATAACTTTTACTTGATGTCTAGGTAGTGAAAAGTTAAAAGAGATATAATGCAGGTTATTCGTATAGCCCACATAGAGTCTCAGAGGCTGGGCTCTACCATATGCTGTGTTTATCTACCCATTGTGTGCTGAGAGCTGCTTTATACTTTAAAATAGCTGCCATTTGTTGAGTACCTACTATGTGCAAACACAGTGTTCAGTGTTTCATATGTAATAGCAATTTTCAAAACCAGTTTTGGGTGTGCCTATTTTATAACAGATGACTCCAAAGTCAGAGAATTAAACAAACTACCTGAATTTACACAGCTAGTGAAGGGATGAGGCAAACAGGAAATATTTGTGACCTTACAATTGATACATTTTCTGATAAATTTCAAAGTCACCTTCAGAGCATTATGATGTTGATGGAAAAAATTCACCATCAAGGTGTTGACTGAATCTGTACTTTTAATCTCAACACTTTGAGTTGACCAATTATATTCCAATACACTTAAATCTTCATTTCTTCAGACATAAATCATTATGGTAATGTAACAGGACAATCACTAACTGCTCTCCTTTTTATCTACACTTTCACTTTTTCCTGGGATTCAAGAGCACCTTTAAAACAGTAGTTTATCGGTGTTTAAAATCTCAGTGATACAAGTGAGTCAGTGATAAGCATGAAAATTGTTTCCACCTAATTGTAGCTCATAATTTCACTTTCCTTTTGCTCTCATTCCAAAGAAAACTTTATACAAATTTAAAAACCTAGTTCACCTAAGACATCTTATTAGAAATTAAAATCACCTGGGCTCAAACTGACCAGACTAGATTTGCGGTACTAAAGGATATAAATAGCTACAAAATGTTGATGCTATAATTAAAGGGAGATAATAGAGCAAATTGGAGAAGGCAATGGCTCCCTACTCCAGTACTCTTGCTTGGAAAATCCCATGGACAGAGGAGCCCGGTAGGCTGCAGTCCATGGGGTCGCTAAGGGTCAAACATGACTGAGTGACTTCACTTTCACTTTTCACTTTCATACACTGGAGAAGGAAATGGCAACCCACTCCAGTGTTCTTGCCTGGAGAATATCAAAGGTGCCTTGAAAACAAGTAGTATCTAGTTTGCATGAGGAAAAAAAAAAAAAGGTGCCAATCCCTAGTAGATAGTGGTGAATAAAATGAATACAGTTCCCAAATGTGTCGAGCTTACAGACATGAAACAGAGAACACAAATAAGAGTATACTACAGCATATCATGTGACTTCCCAAGTGGCGCTAGTGGTAAAGAGCCCATTTGCCAATGCAGGAGAGCAGACATGAAAGATACAGGTTCAATCTCTGGGTCAGGAAGTTCCTCTGGAGAAAGAAGTGGTAACCCACTCTAGTACTTTTGCTAGAGAATCCCATGGACAGAGGAGCCTGGTGGGCTACAAGTCCATGTGGTTGCAAGAGTTGGACACGACTTAGCAACTAAACCACCACCATCACAGCATGTGATAGTGCTAGGAAGGTAAGAAAAGAATGCTAAGAAAAATGAGGTAAGATTGAGATATTAAAGAAAAACTCATAGAAAATATTATTTCAGGTAAGTACTGGAGGATGTTAGAATATACAAGTGAAAAATGGGAAGGGAAGTGCTCTAGACATACCCTCTAGTGCAAAATGTTTTGGCACATCTAAGGAACTGAAATATCTCTTGGAATATTGCAACCCAGGCAGAAACTAGAGCACGATATTTAAATAAGCAATGGCCAGACTTTAGACTTTAGGACTATCATATGAAGAAGACTACATTATGGTAAGGGAAAGACATTAAGGGTTTTAATAATGGGATTGAGATCATTCAATTTAGTTATAGTGGGATCACAATTTAATTAAAACAACATTAAAAATGTGCATAAACACATATGGATTCTGTTGCTTATTTATAGGTTCTTATATTTATCTTTAATTTCCCCCTATCTTTTACTAGTGAATCAGCAGGGGGTGGAAATAGCTGTATTCTTCATTCTGCATAAAGTTTAATCAGACATGATAGTTCCCTTGTTTAATCTTTCTTGAATAAAAACACCCTTTCTCTCATCAGACTTCCCTCTCTAATCCCTGACTCTCCCCAAGGTGTCTTTTGGATATTTCCAAGGTGTTGGAGAACTACGTTGGTATCGTGCAGTTGGGAATTGGTAAAGAAACTGATGTGATTTTCAGATTCTCCTGTTTCTGTGGCTTCTCCTTCCCTCCCTCTCCCCAACACTCTGCTTCCGATCCCCCACATCAGAAAAGGGAGATTTTCAGGTTACTTCCCCTCTGTCAAATCCTCCTAACACCAAGAAGCAGCACTCATTGCCACATACGGAGGGAGAGCTTTTTTTTTCAATAGGAAAGAACAGGAAAAAGAGTCCTTGCCCTGTATAAAGGTGAAGATGAAGAAATTAAGATGCTTCTTTCTCAACAAAATTCACTGCCAAGCAACTATTTTGCTCCAAAATCCCCTCATGAAGATGAGACAAAGAAAATGGTTTCTGTATTTCTCAGTCTTCATTCTGCATCAAATCCTGATCTGCAGAGCCCATCCATAGATCCTTATGCAGATACTGACATGAAGTTTGTGCTGCTGCTAAGTCGCTTTAATCGTGTTCGACTCTGTGCGACCCCATAGACGGCAGCCCACCAGGCTCCCCCGTCCCTGGGATTCTCCAGGCAAGAACACTGGAGTGGGTTGCCATTTCCTTCTCCAATGCATGAAAGTGAAAAGTGAACGTCAAGTCGCTCAGTCATATCTGACTCTTAGCGACCCCATGGACTGCAGCCTACCAGGCTCCTCCTTCCATGGGATTTTCCAGGCAAGAGTACTAAAGTGGGGTGCCATTGCCTTCTCCATGAAGTTTGTATAATGTGTAAAAATTGTCTAGAAGAAAGATGAAGTAGTTCACCCTATAATAGCGACAAAGGCGACAAGAATAAATAATAGAATGGATGAAGATACACAGTGGTAGATAAGGGGAGACAGAGGGAGGAAATGTCTACATTTTGCTATAAATCTTAACTTAAAAAATTAATATTCACCCCAATTCTTCAAGATTTATTTATATTTATTGTGTTTAAATATATTTAAATTAAAATCTGCCATAGTAGGAAGGAAAAAGATTCTCTCATCCTTCATGGCTCAGTAAGTCCCAACATTTTCAATTTTACACTCTTATTAGTAATCATGTTTCCCCATTCCCTGTTTACATAGAGCATGGCTTCAAAAATATACTCTTGATTTGCATGTATACTTTATCTAAACTTGAAGAATTAAATGTCATTTTCTACCACCTAATAATGCAAGTCCTAAGAAAGAAATTATGTCAGTGATATATACATTCAAAACTATTCTATAGGATGCCCCAAACAAATAGGGTAAAACCCTTCATATTAGGTTAGTCTAAAAGAGTTCATTGAGCACTTATGTTTTAGATACTGGCTAAACCCTAGAGCCGTATATCATGAGCAAAGCAACCAAAGCCCTGATGTCATGGAGGCTGTAATCCAGTTTGGGGATACATGTAATAAAATAAGTAAATTATTTTTTCATATTAAAAAGTAGTAAGTACTTTGGATACAAATAAACAAGGAAAGGTGATGAAGTACTCTGGATAAGGACAAAGTTCCAGTTTTAAGCCAGTCCAAGGAAGTTCTCATTAGCATTTGCCACTTATGCAAAGACTGAAGAAGCATAGATAGCAAGCCTGTGAATTTCTAACAGGAGAAAATTCCAGTAACATATGAACAAGTTCAAAAGTCCTGTTGAGGGACTTCCCTAGTGGTCCACTTGCTAAGACTCTGTGGCCCCAATGCAGGGGGCCCAGGTTCAATCCCTGGTCAGGGAATAAGTTCCCAAATGCCACAACTAAGACTCAACACAGCCAAATAAATTAATTACTTTTTAAAAAGTCCTATGGGGAGTGAGCCTTGGGAATGAGGCAGGGAGGCCTGAGGAGCTGGGAAAGAGCAGAAAGAGAGGAGGCTGGCATAACAAAGAGAAACTAGATCAGGCAGCACCATGTGCACTGGACAGGAGTCCCTCTGCAAAGCCCATCTGTTCTGCCACTGCCTGGGACACACAGACATGCTAAGAGTGAATACCAAAACCTAGGTATACAATCTGTGGTGAGTTTGCTAAAAATGTCTTTCAGAAAAAAACAGATTTACATTTGTCTCATCTAGCTTTTCATTCAAATATTTTTGAATGGTATCCATGCATTATTAGTCTCCTGGTGGGTGAAAAATATATAATCCTTGATTTTAATGTAGAACCTCTCAAAATTCTGGGTCATGAAAAGCACCTGGGAAGCTTGCTAAGCCTTTATATGCTCTATCCCCAGAGATTCTGATTCAGAAGTTCTAAAATGGAAGCAAGAGTCTTTATTTTATTAGACACTCTCCTTCAAGTTGATGAAGTTACTCCAGAGACCATAGTTTAAGAATCAGTTATCCAGGTGATGTGTTGTACTTTCAAAACAGTAACAGGTTATACATATTCAGATTTGTGCTTCTAGTGCAGTTCAGTTGCTCAATGTCCAAATCTTTGTGACCCCATGATGCGCAGCACGCCAGGCCTCCCTGTACATCACCAACTCCCAGAGTCCACCCAAACTCATGTCCATTGAGTCAGTGATGCCATCCAACCGTCTCATCCTCTGTTGTCGCCTTCTCCTCCTGCCCTCAATCTTTCCCAGCATCAGGGTCTTTTCCAATGAGTCACCTCTTTGCATGAGGTGGCCAAAGTATTGGAGTTTCAGCTTCAACATGAATCCTTCCAATAAATACCCAGGACTGATTTCCTTTAGGATGGACTGGTTGAATCTCCTTGCAGTCCAAGGGACTCACAAGANGCATATTGAGTGCAGCACTTTCACAGCATCATCTTTCAGTATTTGAAATAGCTTGGCTGGCATTCCATTATCTCCACCAGCTATGTTTGTAGTGATGCTTCCTAAGGCCCACTTCACTTCACATTCCAGGATGTCTAGCTCTAGGTGATCATACCATTGTGGTTATCTGGGTCATAAAGATCTTTTTTTATAGTTCTGTGTATTCTTGCCACCTCTTCTTAATGTCTTCTGCTTCTGTTAGGTCCCTATCATTTCTGTCCTTTATTGTGCCCATCTTTACATGAAATTTCCCTTGGTATATCTAATTTTCTTGAAGAGATCTTTAGTCTTTCCCATTCTATTGTTTTCCTCTTTCTCTTTACATTGATCACTGAGAAAGGCTTTCCTGGCTATTCTTCGGTACTTTCTATTCAAATGGGTGTATCTTTCCTTTTCTCTTTTGCCTATAGCNTTGTGCCCATCTTTACATGAAATTTCCCTTGGTATATCTAATTTTCTTGAAGAGATCTTTAGTCTTTCCCATTCTATTGTTTTCCTCTTTCTCTTTACATTGATCACTGAGAAAGGCTTTCCTGGCTATTCTTCGGTACTTTCTATTCAAATGGGTGTATCTTTCCTTTTCTCTTTTGCCTATAGCTTCTCTTCTTTTCTCAGCAATTTGTAAGGCCTCCTCAGACAACCATTTTGCCTTTTTGCATTTCTTTCTCTTGGGGATGGTTTTGATCACTGCCTCCTGTACAATGTTATGAACCTCCATCCATAGTTCTTCAGGTACTCTGTCTATCAGATCTAATCCCTTGAATCTATTTGTCACTTCCACTGTATAATTGTAAGTGATTTGATTTATGTCATACCTGAATGGTCTGGTGGTTTTCCCTACTTTCTTCAATTTAAGTCTGAATTTGACGATAAGCAGTTCATGATCTGAGCCACAGTCAGCTCCCATTCTTGTTTTTGGTGATTGTATATAGCTTTTCCATCTTTGTCTGCAAAGAATATAATCAATCTGATTTTGGTATCGACCATCTGGTAATGTTCATGTGTAAAGTCTCCTCTTGTATTGTTGGAAGAGGTGTTTTCCATGACCAGTGTGTTCTCTTGGCAAAACTCTGTTAGCCTTTGACCTGCTTCATTTTGCACTCCAAGGCCAAATTTTGCCTGTTACTCCAGGTATCTCTTGACTTCCTACTTTTGCATTCTAGTCCCCTATCATGAAAAATACATCTTTTTCATTATTAAACGGTAAAATGAAGACAGAAATGGTAGTCACTCATGTATGTATGTGTATATATATATAATGCATATCGTGCATATTTGTATCACGTATGTATATGCATGCAAAGTGTACAAAACTGTATATACATATATATACAGATACACATAGAGTACTTAAAATACAGTAAATGCTAAGTATGAGGTCAAGTATATTTTATAGCTATCAATATCCTCACCATAATCATGTGGTTTACAACTCTATTGTACTGACTCTTAACGTTTGTTTTCCTTCTTGTTTTGCAAATAACATTGCTTTAAGAATTTATCTCTTCCTTAATTTAAAAAAATACAAAAATAAGCCCTACTTATACAACAGTCATACTCTTACAGAAGAAAGTCAGTTTACATTAACTATAACTTGAAATAAAAATATTTCTACGTATATAATATGTAAAATTAATATTATTAGCATTACCATGTTTTATAATCATTTCTTCCTGGAATATAAAATTTAAGCCCAATGAACTGAGTAGGCGTCCTGACTCATTTTCTTTTTTGATACTTTACAGTGAGGCTTTATACTTTGCCTTGAAGATTTTTCTAAAGGTGATATTTTACATTTAAACAAGAATGGAGCATACGGAGCATAAAGACTCCTGTCTCAGGAAGTGCAGAGGAAAAGACTCCCAGATCTGTGGAGCATCCCAAAGTGATAACCTTTGCCACCTGGCCAAACAATCCTAAGGATGCTTCCCAGCCCAGACTGATAAATGAGGATTGCCCTTCTCTTAGTCAGGTGACTAACCAAGTGACATATAGGACAAAGAATAGCTAGAATTTACTCCAGTTAGAAGAGGCCATTTGAAAGGGTAATTTCTCCAAGAGCAGGATGGATTTGTAAGAGCTTTGTATAATTTATATAAACTTTAAACTACAAATGCATGAGATATTTCAATGATTCAATAGATAAAATTACATCTTAATTTAATCTGAGATAACTATTTCTAGACTGACACGGGTGCTGAACTTCCAGAATGCACCCTATACGTTCAAGTAATTTTTGAATCTTGTTAAATGCTTTTTAATGATGATGAGTACTTTGAATTCCTTGTAATGTTTCTTTCTGTGTGTAGATGGTGATGATATAACTATGAAAGACAGGAAATCTTTTTACTTTTGGCTACTGCATTCAAAAGAATTCAGTTGTCTGAAAGTAATGAATTAAAATGAATATTTCCATAAATTATAGGGAGCAAAACTGAGCTGCATTAAATCGCCTCTCTTCTAAAAGAGTTAATTTTCACACTTTAGTTAGTATATATCAACATATATTGCCTTCAAGTGAGTGTACCTTGTGTTGGGGAGGAATTATTGTATTTAAAGAGAAACATAAAAGAATAAGCAATAAAATTTTTATTTTTATTGGTATACAGAAATATTTTTCTTTGATATTGATCAGTCCCCTTTTACTATTAAGTTTTCCTTTTTCCAGTAAAAGTTTTCCTGCATATAGGTTTCTCAGGAGACAGGTAAGTTAGTCTGATATTCCATCACTTTAAGAGTTTTCTACAGTTGGTTATGATCCTTAGTGAAGCAGAAGTAGATGTTTTTCTGGAATTCTCTTGCTTTTCCTATGATACAACAGACGTTGGCAATTTGATCTCTGGCTCCTCTGCCTTTTCTAAATCCACCTTGTACATCTGGGAGTTCTTGGTTTACATACAGCTGAAGCCTAGGTTGGAGGATTTTTAGCATGACCTTGTTAGCATATGAAATGAGTACAATTGTGTGATAGTTTGACCATTCTTTGGCATTGCCTTTCTTTGGGATTGCAATGAAAACTTACATTTTCCAGTCCTGTAGCCACTGCTGAGTTTTCCAAATTTGCTTGCATATTGAGTGTGGAACTTTAACAGCTTCATCTTTTAGGATTTGTAATAGCTCAGCTGGAATTCTATCACCTCTACTAGCTTTGTTTATAGTGATCCTCCTTAAAGATGTCTGACTCTAGGTGGATGATCACATCTTGATTATCCAGGTCATTAAGGCATCTGTTGTATAGTTCTTCTGTATATTCTTGCTACTTCTTCTTAATCTTGTCTGCTTCTGATAGGTCCTTGCCATTTCTGTCCTTTATTGTTCCCATCTTTGCATGAAATATTCCCTTGGTATCTCTAATTTTCTTGAAGAGATCTCTAATCTTTCCCACTCTGTTGTTTTCCTCTATTTCTTTGCATTGTTCACTTAAGAAGGCTTTCTTCTCTCTCTTTGCTATTCCTTGGAACTCTGCATTCAGATGACTGTATCTTTCCTTTTCTCCTTTGCCTTTTGCTTCTTTTCTCAGCTATTTGTGAGGCCTCCTCAGACAATCATTGTGCCTTTTTGCATTTCTTTCTCTTGGGGATATATCACTGCCTCCTGTACGGTGTTATGAACCTCCATTCATAGTTCTTCAGGCACTCTATCAGATCCAGTTTCTTGGATCTATTTGTCACTTCCACTGTATAATTATAAGTGATTTGATTTAGTCATATCTGAATGGCCTAGTGGTTTTCCCTACTTTGTTTAAGTCTGAATTTTGCAGTAAAACGCTGATGCTCTGAGCCACAGTCAGCTCCAGGTCTTGCTTTTGTTGACTGTATAGAGCTTCTCCATCTTTGGCTATAAAGAATATAATCAATCTGATTTCAGTATTGACCACTGGTGGTGTCCATGTTTAGAACTGCCCTTGTGTTGTTGCAAGAGGGTGTTTGCTATGACCAGTACCTCCTCTTGGCAAAGCTCTGTTAGCCTTTGCCTTGCTTTGTTTGCTAAAGCCAAACTTGCCTGTTACTCCAGGTATCTCTTGACTTCCTCCTTTTGCGTTTGAGTCCACTATGATGCAAAGGACATCATTTTTTAGTCTTAGTTCTAGAAGTTCTTGTATGTCTTCATAGAACCATTCAACTTCAGCTTCTTTGGCTTTAGTGGTTGGGTTATATAGACTTGGATTACTGTGATATTGAATGGTTTGTCTTGGAAACAAACCAAGATTATTCTGTCATTTTTTATATTGCACCCAAATACTGCATTTCAGACTCTTTCATTAACTATGAGGGCTACTCTGTTTCTTCTAAGGGATTATTGCCCACAGTAGTAGATATAATTGTCATCTGAATTAAATTTTCCTGGCTACTATTAAGAAATGCCAATGTTATGAATGGCAAAAGATAAGGAACTATTCCTGATTGAATGAGACTAAAGTGATAAGATGACTGGATTAGACAAAATTCTAATAGAACTTTAAGACACTTGGTAAAATTTGAATATAGGTGGTATATTAAATAGTAGTACTCTAAGATAGTAAATTCCTATATCTTATAATTGCATTGTATATAAAATGTCCTGTTGTTTTAGAAGATAAACATACTGAAACAATTAGAGGTAGACATTCATGATGCCTTTAATTTACTCAAATTGTTCAGGGAAAAGATATATACACACACTCATACACACATACACAAAGTAAGTGTGACAAAAGCTAACACTGGTGAATGTGAATGAAGAGAATAAGCTTATTAAGCATTCTTATGGCTTTTCTATTTGTAATTTTTTAATTAAAAGATCAAAGAAAGATTGAAAGAGCAAAGGGATAGGGTACTTTTCATTCATCCTGAACTTTACTACTGTACATTGTTCAAGGGTGGGAGTGGAAATGTTCAATTAAAAATTAGACATTTTTAGTCAAAGCACCATAAATATTGATATTTCCTATCCATCTCCCTAAAAATGTGTTTTCAGTAAAATATTATGCACATGATAATTGTTAAAATTTGCAAACTTTTTATCATTTTGAAGAACTCTATTTTACTACTAAAATAGTAAATAATTACTTGAAAATGAGAAGACGTGACTTTCCCAGAAAATTTCAAAAAATCCCTAGCTACATACCCTCCAAACTTTGACTCAGTAAATACGTTGTAGGTACAACCATCTGTATCCTTAACAAGCACTCCAGGTGATTCTGAAGCGGATCATTACAACCTATCTGGTGAGCTACACTGCAGTGCTTTCAAGCTTCCTCCCACAGATAGGCAGCTGAGTCTGGCTTTTGCCTAGGAGCAACTACAGGCAGCCAGCCAAGAGACTGAGGAAAGTCTTTCCTAAAACCCAGAGAGCAACCATTCTGGAGCAGAAAGGAAGAATCAGTACAATTTTGGTTTTATGCTATCTAGGACAGAACATTTAATTTTTCCCACTCTTGATGAAACATCTTGAACATTTTCCTTACTAACTCCTTAACTCCCTTTCATGATTAGATACATACTACAGTTTAAGTGTGTATTACACATTAGAATTTACAGACATTTCCTTTTTAACATTTAACAGTATAGAAAATTACAAACAGTAAATACAATAAATGAGCCTGCCATTTAACTTTGACATTTTTATGCTTTTTTTTCTTTCTTATAAAAATTTTTTTTCTGCTAAAATTAGAGTTTGAGACTCCAGGTCTCATTCCCATACCCTATTCCTATCCTCAAGAGCTAAGCATTATTTAGGATGCATGGTAAACTTTTCTATTTCATTTTCCTTACCTTGATATATACATATTTGGTCATAGAATATATATAGCATTTGAGTTTTTATTAACATAAAGATATGATATTTTGTCAGTGAAAGTATTTTTCAGCCTATTAATGTTGATAAAGATATAACTATAGTTCAATTAACACACACTTAAGAGAAATTTGGCTTAAAATGATACAAATGTAGCTTAAAATGAACTCTTAAAAAGAGTTCCAAAATATAGCTTAAAATGAAGTCTAGTGTAAAACAATATGTATTATCTTATAATTTCCATGGCTTAATTTGAGTGCTTTATTCAGAGTCTATAGGCTTAAATCCAAGTGCCAGTGAGAGCTATGGCCTCATCTGAAAACTTGAGACTCTCTTTCATGCCATTGTAGTTGTTAGCAGCACCCCGCTCCTTGCATTTGCAGGGTTGAGGTTGGCAGTTCCCTCCATGTGGTCATCTCCGCTGATGGTTCACACACGGCACCTTAATTCTTTAAGCCAGTGTGAACATCTTCTCATGTGTGTGCTAGTAAGGCTGAGACATTATACAGAGCTGTCCTTTCTTTGCAGGTTATGGTGGGATATACAAATGATGGTGCAAGCTGAAATCATGCAGAGCAATCTTAACAAGCAATGAGAAATTACAGTTTTCATTACTATTTTTCTGTGACCTTAAATTTGGTCAAAACATTTTAAAATTCTTGTTATAGGTTGAAAATATATATTGGAAACAATTTAAATAGTAAAACTAAAATATATCTAGAATTACAATTTCAAACAATGGAGATATTCAGAATTAGTGTTTGATTTCTTTGCATAAAATACTTAAGAGCAGCTTGAACAGTGCTGACTTTTTTCTCATCCCACAATCTATTATATGGAATGAGCAGCTTTTCTATGCCTTGGTGAGATGTCATAGGCCTTTCTAAGTTAGAGTTAACTTCCAACATTTTAACTTTTGCACCTTCATTAACATGGTCTCCAAGAGTCCCTTTTATGTAAAGTGTTCCACTGGCCTCTTCTTCTGGATATCTCCACCCTTTCCATCCAGCACTTCAGCATTTATGTCAGTAAGTTCACCTTCACCTAGTTCTTTAGGGTGTATCTCCTTTACGGTCACTTGCAAGCCCGTATCATTATCCATCTACATTTTAATAGGATTACCTTTCAAAATTGACTTGTCTCAACACTATTAAATATTTCACAATTATTATAACCACTTAAACCAATACTTGGAATTTGAGTGTAAATTTTAGAGCTGCATTATTATCAGCTCTTGTAGCTTTACCAAATAGTGTAATCTTAATTTATGCTGCTTCTGAAACAATGAAACCAGACTTTACTGGCTGTAAAAATGATTCCTTCAGCCTTAGTAATTATCTTCTTTATTTTTAATTAAGCAACTAAAGTCAATACTTTGACCTGAATCTAGACAAACTGACCGGATTTTTTTTTTTATTACAGCCTTCAATCCAAAGTGGAAATAAAAGTTCCACTCCTTAATACAATCTAAACTGAAGTTATTGAAGTGACTTTGTCCTTTTTTTTTTTTTCCCCCTAGTAGATTTCATTGACCTCTTTCAGTATCATTGAAATACCATGGAAAAAGTGCCTTCATGTAGAGATATGTCTAGTCCTATTTTCACTTTGCTGTCTCTATATTCCTATTCTAACCACATCAAATTTTACTCCTAGTGTTTTCATTTTTCATATCTCTGCTCTATATTTCCTGGTCACCCAGGTCCCTAAATCAATTATCCATTTCTGTAAAATGCTACATGTTTTATAGCAAGAAGACAAGGAGGTAATACAACTACATGCTTTGCTGTAACTGCATGAAGAAACTCATGTGTGTAGTGAACAACTATAAACAGACTTTGAAAGAAAATCAGTGATCATGATGTGCACCTGGTATTTACATAGTAATGAGTAAACTAAAGAATTCATGCAAAATTTATATATTTATAATTACAGTTAATATGCAGTGATGGCTGAAATCTGGACCATATCCTTGCAGGACTGATGATAGTTACCTAAACTATGTCAAATGAAATTTGTGCATATCAGAACCATGCTAAGCAATGACTCTATTTTGTAAGCTAATCACAATAGCAACATTCTTTCATCTTTATTTTATTGATTAGAAACAAGTGACAGGTCCTACTCATACTCAAAGGGAGGGGATTATACAGAGCATAACATCAGAGGGGGTTGGGTAGTGTTCATGAGGACCATCTTAGAATTTTGCCTACCATAGAACTTGTAATATTATTAGATTCTGATTAATTCTGTGGCGTTATATGTTCCCAACAGGAGTATATGAGGATTCCTGCCTCTCCACAATTTCATTGAAACAATTATCAGATATTTATTTTTGCTGGTTCAATAGATGCAAAGCCCTATATTGAAATTACATTATCTTAATTTTCATTGAAATTAAGTATTTTTCATGTTTTTATTCAATCTGTTTTCTCTTTATTCAATTACTTATATTTGTTTCTTATTTTGCTATTAAATTGTTGATGTTTTTCCTTTTGCTTCTTAGGAGTAGTTTATATATTTTGGATAGTAATTCTTTATATATTATATACAATGAAAACTTATCTTCTCAGCCTAGTCTATTCCTAGCTTTAATTTAATCATGTCTGTTATTGTATAGAGGTTTTTGTTTGAATGTATTCAAATTGATCAGGCTTCCTCATAGTTTCAAAAATGCTCCCGAGCCCTAAACCAAGGTCATTAACATTATTACTTCACAAAAATATAGTTCCAAAATATGGAATTAGCAATCAATTGCTCAACCATGAAAATTACTTTAAGTGTGCTAAAATAGTTTAAATTACAAATAGACAAAGTTAAAATTTAATATCACAAGCAAACATAAATATAGGGACAATTAAATCATTATTGCCTGTATTTCCAAAAGGATAAATGATATTCTGACAGCAGCCCCTTCCAGTAGAATGTAGGTAGAAGATATCAAAGACAATTTCAGATTTGGCAAAAGAAAAGAATATGACTAAGTTTCTTGGCAAATTTACACTCAAAGTTAAATGAAAACTACTATTACTCATTTAAAACTACCTCAAATGCATTAGTATAGTAACATTATTATACAAAGTTTCTACACTACAAATTCAAAGCATCACTCTGAAGCTTGACCTGAACAATTTACTTTCTAGACTATAAGATCTGTTTTCTTCTTCTTTCCAAGTAGGTTAATAAAAAAGCACTTCAGGTAATAGGAAAGCCAAAGGATTGAGTCTTTTCATCAAAATATGAAATAGAAATGCTATGAAATTAAAGATAGAGATCCTTTATTTGTGTAAAGATAAAATTGCATCTATAAAAGTCAGCTTTTTTGCAGTTAGCTTTCATCTGAAATAATCTAATGCAAATACAAACACACACGTATACTATGTGTTTGTTAATTAGAAATCACTTTTTAAAATAGCATCCCAAATAACCATTATTTAATTTTCGACAACTCCTCCAAGTTTTTGTTAAAACTGTCATTATATTACTGAGTTGTGATTCTTATCTGTTTCTACTACATGGTCTGGAAAAAAAATGTTTTTTTCTTTTTTAAAGAATAACTTTAACTTGTGTAGTATGTATTGTTTCACATCAAAGATATGCACACCTTTCAAAAGTTTAATTCTCTTATCTACGTGCTCTGTATCAATATGCAAACAGAACTATTCGGTTCAGCGAGAAACTTCACAAGGATCCTCTTAACCAATCCAAAGTCAGGATATCTGATCTTATAAAGTGATTCTACAGAGTTTTGAAGTCCAGCCTATTGCCTTGTGGGTTGCAGTTTATTCCCTGTAGGCAATGCATCAACATCTGAAAACCTGAACTGAAGCTTTAAAAAAAATGTCAGACATGTAGTTATACATCAATCTCCAGATGGTTTCAATGCATTGTAAAATTTCAGTCTCAAAAATTCTCTGTGCAGTTTTCTGTCTTTTTAATTCTAGGATCTAAGAAATGTTCAGCCGAGTATTTATTTGCCCTCTTTGAATTTCCCTTATATTTTTGTAACATTTATGATGACCTTAATTTAAAAATCTCATTAAATGGCAATACCACAGGTAGAAGATATCTTTTCTAAGGTCTCACACACTTTCATGGCCCTGAGAGATGTGAGTGTCTGAGGAATGTATAGATATTCATTTTGTATATCTGTACATGCAATAGCATATTTCAGTAGTGTAGAGAATTGAGACAAACCTGTTGTTCAGTCACCAAGTCATGTCCAACTCTTTGCAACTCCATGAGCTACAGCATGCCAGGCTCACCTGTCCCTCACCATCTCCCGGAGTTGGCCCGAGTTTATGTCCATTGAATTGGAGATGCTATCCAACCATCTCATTCTCTGTTGCCCCCTTCTCCTGCCCTCAATCTTTGCCAGCATCAGGGTCCCTTTCAATGAGTCAACTCTTTGCATCAGGTGGCTAAAGTATTGAAATTTCAGCATCAGCCCTTCCAATGTGTATTGAGGGTTGATTTCCTTTAGGACTGATTGACAGGTTTGATCCCCTTGCTCTCCAAGGGACTTTCAAAAGTCTTCTCTAGAACCACAGTTTGAAAGCATCAGTTCTTCAGTGCTCTGCCTTCTTTATGGTCTGACTCTCACATATGGAAGTGACTATTGGAATGATCATAGCTTTGACCATGCGGACCTTTGTCAGTAAAGTGATATCTTTGCTTTTTGATATACTGTCCAGGTTTGTCATAGCTTTTCTTCCAAGGAGCAAGCATCTTTTAATTTTATGGCTGCATGTACCACCCATAGTGATTTTAGATTCCAAGAAGAGGAAATCTGTCACTGCTTCCACATTTTCCCCTTCTATTTGCCATGAAGTGATGGGACGGGATGCCATGGTCTTAGTTTTTTTTTTTTTAATATTGAATTTTAAGCCTGATTTTTCATTCTCCTCTTTCACTCTTAAGAGGCTCTTTAGCTCCTCTTCGTTTTCTGCCATTAAAGTGTTATCATCTGCATATATGAGATTGTTGGTATTTCTCATGGCAGTGTCAATTCCAGCTTGTAACTCATAAGTTTTCATGATAAGCTCTGCATAAAAGTTAAATAAACAGGGTGACAACATACACCCTTGTCATACTCCTTCCTCAGTTTTGAACCAGTCAGTTTTTCCATATAAAGTTCTAACTGCTGCTTCTTGACCTGCATACAGGTTTCTCAGGAGACAGGTAAGATGGTCTGGTATTCCCACAGTTTGTTATGATCTATACAATCAAAGGCTTTAGCATAGTCAGTGAAAGAGTAGATGTTTTTTTGGAATTCCTTTGCTTTCTCTAGGATACAGTGAATGTTGGCAATTTGATCTCTGGTTCCTCTGCCTTTTCTTTTCTTTTTTTTTTTTTTTTTGCAGTAAGAAAAAGTCTAGAATATTCTTTAATATCCATAAGTTGGGTTTTTGCCTTATGAAGTAATTCAAGGCCACTGAAGAAAACCTTAAAGTATAAGGCAGAGGGAAAAGGGCATTCATAGCCCCACCATCCAAAAATAGTCACATTTCTGTTATATTCCCTCCCAGTATTAGTTCCACGTAGGTAAAACCATATTCTACTGAATTCCATATTCTATTTTTGTCACTATCATTTTCTTGTCATTAACTTTAAATATTTTTAATTCCTGAACATATTCCATAATACATTTTATCAAAACTTTGCTATTTTCCATCCCTGAAAATTTTAAGGCTGTCTCTAGTTGGAAGAATTTTATGTAAAAATATTGATCATCTTCTTAAATTCCCAGAGATGACATCAAAAAACATGAACATTAAAAAAGAAAAAAAAAAAAAAAGAATATTGTTAAACTGCTTTCTAAAAAGCCTGTACCACTTTACAGTCTCACTGGCAGTATTTAGAAGGGCCCGTTTCACTACTTCCTCACAACTTGTGAAACTTACTAATTATATTTCATACATAGATAATTATCAAATTTCTACATTAGGGGATTCCCAGGTGGTCCAGTGGTCAGGACTCAGCACTTTCACTGCCAAGACTTGGGTTCAATCCCTGGTCAGGGAACCAAGATCTCACAGGCTGTGGCAGTGCAGCCAAAAAGAAAAACAAAATGCATAGATAAAAAAACTTCCTTGTTTTCTTATTTCACTTATTTANGGTCAGGACTCAGCACTCAGCACTGACTCAGCACTTTCACTGCCAAGACATGGGTTCAATCCTTGGTCAGGGAACTAAGATCTCACAGGCTGTGGCAGTGCAGCCAAAAAGAAAAACAAAATGCATAGATAAAAAAACTTCCTTGTTTTCTTATTTCACTTATTTATAGTGAAGATGAATACTTTTCAACTATCAGTCACTTCTTTTAATCTGTCTGTAGATAGCCTTTGCCTAAATATGTTTTCAGTATTTATCTTTAGTTTTTAATTACTCTGTACAAAAATTTTATATACTGATATCAAGGACATAATCCTTTACCAAATATTTGGTACAATAATTAATAAACTTGTATTTAATAAACAGAATAGAAAAAAAACCAGTTTTCCTTTCAAAAAGAAAGTTTTCCTTCCGTTCTTACCAAAGAAAATACATTTTACTTTCCAAATATTTGTGTATTTTGCCAGGCAAATGAAATCCAGCAAGATTTATGCCTTTCATATAATAAAGATTATATTTTAAAAGTGCATTAACTATGAAAGTTACTTTTCTCAATGTTCATAATGTAGATGCACTTTCACAATCTAATACACAACTCAAAAAGTTTTACAACCAAATTATAAATGTAAGTTTCCTATTTGAATGAAAACTAAAATATACAAGCCATAGCCCTGACCACACAAAAGGATAACATTCAAAGATGGCTCACAATTCAGAATCATCCCACTGTTTCTGGATACACAACAATTTTCTTTTATAGTAACTAGACTTAACATTATTATAATTTAATGAAAAAGTTAAACCAGGGATCTCTAAATTTTGGAATCCTAGTATTAATCAACTACAAATAAATATTAGCCCCTATCACCAATGACTGACATGTTTCTTTCTAATGAACTGACCATTACATTTCCAAGATCTGAAATGGCCAACAGACCATAGAAAGAGACTTCTTTAGGCTCCTGTTTGAAACCAACAGCTTCAGCAAACTGCTGGCCTTGATTCAGGGCCAAATACATTACTTTTAAAATCAAGGGAAATAAACACTGAAAGGTAGCATACATAATTAGGCTACTTGGAATGTTGTCTTATACACTTTAATTTGCTATTCACATAATGATCTGTCTACACTGGAATCTATCTGCACTAATTTCTTGGACTTCATACTACTTTTTTTTGTACATGTCCCATGGCTTGTGGATCTTAGTTCCCTGACTAGGGATAGAACCTGCACCCAATGCATTGGAAGCGCAGAGTCTTACCCACTGGACTGCCAGGGAAGTCCCCTTGGACTTCATACTTTTTTCATTTAATTCAACTCAAGCCCAGCTCTTCCTCTGGCATTAAGTCCAGAATCCCCCACCCTTGTTCCCGTTCTCTGGTTGCCTCTGCCTCTTCCCACAGGCCCCTGTTCTGTCCCCACCAGGCTTCCTTACTCCATATTCTTTTCAGAAGTGGTGATACCTCACCCACGTGATATCTCACTGAAGTGGTTCAGCCTGGAAAATCTCCAAGGACAGTTGCCCTTAACTGACCTTCACTGCAGCCAGACTTGGAGGTCACAGTCCTCTGCATTGTGGGGCCCTGACGTGAACGAGGGTGCCAGCCAAAGTGGCACTTGTGGAGCACTTAATAGATCAGCCAAAGTTCCCTGTCAGGTAATCACCTGGGCTGGGCCACTAATGGGTCCTGATAAGTTGCTAAGAAGGCCTGGTCTTCAACCCCTGGACTCTAGCCATGGGAGAACTCAGCAGAACTCAAAGTCCTGCTCACTTAGCTGGCCAGCCCTGCCCTTAAATCTGGACATTGGGACTGAGGCGGGGACAGATAGCAGGGAAGCTTCCCACAAGCTCAGGAGGCCATCAAACCTCTTCCCCCAGCCGAGGGCATTCACTTTCCTTTCTGATTTACTTCACAGTGAAATGTTAGGGCTGATATCTTCTTGGTGACCATAGTCCATGGGCTCATATAGGGCCATGGAGTTAGAAAGGCCATTAGATACCACCTGCTCCAAGCCTCTCCTTCTGCAGCACAGAGAAGCCAAACCACGTGCCCAGAGCTACTCAGTTTATGATGCAGTGGGTAGCAAAGCCCAGGTTTCCTGACTCCTAACTCAGAACTCTTGCTTCACTGTAATACTGTTTGTCTTCTTTGCAAATGGGGTATTTCTAAAGAACACTGTTATGCTTTGTGTCATCTTACCCTCAAATCAACACTGACTCAGAAGGAGACTGTAAACCATCAAAACTAGAAAATAAATGAGTATAATCTAGTCATTTCATTTTTTAAAACTTTTAATTTTATATTGGAGTTTAGGAGATTAACAATGTTGTGAGTTTTAAGTGGACAGCAAAGCGACTCAGCCATACATATATGTGTGGCCATTCTCCCCCAGACTCCTTGCCCATTCAGGCTGCCACATAACATTGAGCAGGGTTCCCTGTGCTATACAGTAGGACCTTGTTTGTTATCCATTTAAAACATAGCAGTGCTATACCTATGACTGATTCATGTTGATGTACAGCAGAAACTAACACAATATTGTAAAGCAATTATCTTCCAAGTAAAAATAAATGAAAAGAAATAAAAATAAATAAATTAAAAAAAAAAAAAAACATAGCAATGTGTACGTTTGATCCCAAACTCCTTAACTGTCTTTTCCCCCAGAGAGATTACTCAGGATCCCTTAGCTGTGCAGGTCTGGAGCCAGACCCCTGGTGTCATTCACAACTGTTTCCACTACAGACTGCCCAGGCCTCAGCCAAACAGGACTGGACCCCACGGAAAGCAAACTTGTGTCTCTAGGTACACACAGTCAACAGGAACTTCTTAAACAGATAACTCTTCTCCACTTCTTTTTTCCTCCTTCCTTAGTTTCATGTCTTTGTCTTTAATTCTTGGAAAGAAATGACCCAGCTTGTGCAGATAGTACCAAGGAATGCAGATCCCAACCTAGGAAGAAAGAAGTAAGAGCAAATAAGAAGTAAAGCTAGGATAAGTGAATATGTGTGTGTTTGGGAGGAAAATTAGGCTGAATCTGAAGGGGTTATGGGGACAATATTTTTCAACTATTATTTCTTTTTCATTTTCTGCCACACTGAGTGGCATGTGGGATCTTAGTTCCCGAACCAGGGATCAAATTTGTGTCCCCTGTATTGACAGCTTGGTCGGAGTCTTAACCAGTGAACAACCACAGAAGTCCCCCTTTCAAATATTGCTGATTATTATTGTGATCTAATGCTTCATTTAATTAAAGGCAGAGTGTTTGAAATCAAGATTCTCTTCTTTGTAGATAGTATGAAACTCTGAAAGATATGTGTGAATGATTTGCTCATCTGTATCACCAAGGACAGACAATTGCTAAATCATAGCACAGAAAATAACGAGTCAGTATTCTGCCTCCAGGTTCTAGGCTGGTACATGTCTCCATAATCCAATATAAATGACTGTCTTTCTTTTTCTGATGTCTCCAGAGATATGATATCACGTCTTCTGAAGGAGGATTACAAATATTCTCTGAAGGATTACATGCTGAGCAAGAGCAGGAGATGGAATACACTCATTGCCAAGGGCTATTTCATGTACCTCCTTTGGGACTGAGGCCTGAGATCAGCCTCACCCAGCCATGGACTGAAGGTGAGAGAGGTGATCCTCCAAAGGAAAACTGGGGGAATGAGACAGCAGGGCAGGCAAAAATAGCTCTTCCCATAACAGAGACATTGATGAGTCTCTAGAGGTGATCAAGTGTTAGATAGGGTTGATGGACTCTTCAGCATTCACTCCGGTGGTCCTTCCTCTGTTGCAGAGGCTGAAAAACTAGAGCTGCATTTACTTCCCAGATTGTATGCAGCAAGGATTCTGGGTACAAATTAAGCCCTGCCACTTAGATACACTTCTGTGAGATTTGAAAAGCAGAAGTGACACGGAAATCATGCCATGTTCTTGTTGCTTTGGACTGTTTGCTTCTGGCAAACAAAGCCATGAGATGCCAGCATCTAGTCTCTAGGTTCAAAGATGTTGAGACGAAATTGTGGGGGCAACAATAGCAGAATTCCACATTCCAGTGTCCAGGTTGGTTGGGGTGAGTAGCAACCGCCTTGGGGTCTCAGCTTTCTGGTACTTGGATTCTAGCTAGAGAAGTATATCCTAAGACTCACTCTTCTAAAGGAAGACAGAGGGACTGAGTACCCCTGAGCCTATTCCATGTGCCCATCCAGGGATGTGGTTATTGCTGATTTTTGTACTGAATCCATTCTATTTAAACATTGGAGGGGACTTCCCTGGCAGTCCAATGTTTAAGACCACCTTCCAATGCAGGAGTTGTGGGTTCAATCCCTGGTCAGGAAGCTAAGATCCCACATATCTCATAGCCAAACAAACAAAAACAAAATATAAAACAGAAGCAATATTGTAACAAATTCAATGAAAAGCTTTAAAAATGGTCTGCTTCAAACTTTGCACCCAGCACTGCAGTAAATATCAGAAACTGAACAGCAATAATGGCTTTTAAAAATGGTGCAATGCACAAATAAATGCAAACAAATTAGTTGCTTTAAATGGTCCACATATATATATATATATATATATATGTATATATATGAAGTGAGGTGAAAGTTGCTCAGTTGTGTCCAACTCTTTTCAACCCCATGGACTGTATAGTCCATGGAATTCTCCAGGCCAGAATATTGGAATGGGTAGTCTTTCCCTTCTCCAGCGGATTTTCCCAACCCAGGGATCAAACCCAGGTCTTCTGCACTGCAGGCAAATTCTTTACCAGCTGAGTCACAAGGAAAGCCCAAGAATACTGGAGTGGGTAGCCTATCCCTTCTCCAGTGGATCTTTCTGACCCAGGAATCGAACTGGGGTCTCCTGAATTACAGGTGGATTCTTTACCAACTGAGCTATCAGGGAACCACTGGAAGAGATTGTGTTTGCTCACCTGATCTCTGACTTATATAGCTGTGTGGCTTAAAGAAGCACCTGTATGGTTTGATTCTGATATGACCTCTTGCCTTCTTGAGAATTACTGATGTAAAAGAATAATGACATGGTTCAGGACACACTAAGAGATAAAAGGAAATTACAAAGTTACCAATACTGTAGTCTGATTTTCTGCTCTCCTTCCTTAATGTGCTTGAGTCTATAACCCAGATGTCTGCCTCAAGAGATTGGCTCTATTTTCAGCCTTCAAGAGTCATGCTTTCCAGATTATCCAAATAGAACGACTCCAGCCTCTATTCCATGCCCTCTAGTGACCATCCTCAAAAAAAACTCCTATGATTTTTCAAGGGGCTCATTAGTCTTTCGGACAACTTGCAAAATTCTATATCTTCGCTTTGCTTTCACCCCCAATTTTGTTCCTTGCTCGACCACCTCATTCCTTCATTTCTCCAAAAACACTGCTTTGCCAACCTCAAATTGTGTGCAGCAGATTTTTACTAAAGTTGTGAGGCTTAGAATCACTCTACAATCTGGGTGATAGCTCCAAATTCAACATTACACATCAGTGCATTCTCCCTTCTTAATACACTTCTTGATCCCTATGTGTTTGCCACTTCCCCTAGGGCTACACACTAGCCTACCATGAACCTTTGTGCGAATAAGAGTAAGATACCTGCTTTGAGAGGAACTGATGTAAAACACGCCCCAAAAGAACATGTGGGCAACTGGAGATTTGTGCTCCATCTTAACTGGGCAATTGCTACTCCATTCCAGCCGATTGCAGCATTGCAGGAACACCAGCCAGGGTTGCTAGGCATTACAAAAAAAAAAAAAAAGCCAGAAACCTAGATTTTTATTTAGAAATCCTCAACTTCATTTGTTAGTAACTAACAGGCAAATCAAGGTATTTATTAAGTACTCACTATATGGCAGGTACTTCCCTAAGCACTTTATTTATTATTTTATACATGAATAAAAAATATATATATATATTAACTTTTATTTATTTATTTGGCTGAGCCAGGTCTTAGTTGCAGCAGGCAGGATCTTCAGTGGTAGCACGTGGGATCTAGTTCCCTGACCAGGGATCAAACCCAGGCCCCCTGCACTGGGAGCAGAGAACCCCAGCCACTGGACCACAAGGGAAGTCACCTAATTACTTTATAGGTATTAATTATTTTGTCTTTATAACAGCCTATTGGGTAGTTACTATCATTATCTCCACTTTACAGATGAGGAAACTGAGATGCAGAGGTTACGTTGCTCAAATGGCAGAACATGATTTGGCTCTAGAGACCACCCTCTTAAACTATCATGCTTTTCTGCTATGAACTAAATCTGGCCCATGTATTGCAAGTTTTTGCTCTTTGTTTAGAGACCAGTGCTATGCTTATACTTTTCTGCGGTGAGGGAAACGTCCTTCGCTGTGCTGACCCATAGGGTAGCCACTAGCCATGTGTATCTGTTGAGTACTTGAAACACAGCAAATGCAACCGAGGAACTGAATGTTTAACTTTATTAAATTTAATAGCCTTGTGTGGCCAGTGCCTACTGTGTTGGATGATGTGACTCTAGACTCTTTTCTTCTCTCAAACTCTGTCTCAGTTTGTTCCATGCCTTAATTTTTTTAACTTTAATTTTACAGTGCTTAATTGCTACCATTTTATTGCTCACTTTGTTTGTTTGTTTGTTTTTTCAAAAACACTTTCTCCCGTTTCTTAACCATACTCTGGTGGGGCAGGAGGAAGTGGTATGTTTTTATATTTGTAGATTCATGGGGTCCAACAAGCTATTTTTCTCCACGGAAGAATTATCGCTCAGATAGGAATCAAGCTACTCTCCTAGGGGTAGAAATGCAACCATCATGGCCTTTATTTTCTAAACAGCACTTTCCCTCTTTGATGTACTGAGAAATATGGGAAAGATTGTGACGATATACACCAAAATGTTAATTGTTATGTTTAAGTAGAAGAATATATTCTCTTTCTTGGGCCTTTAAAAAACTTCTACAATGAACTAGTCAGTAGGCCTTTTGAAATCATTTTAAAATAGCTATAAAACAATTCTCTTCAGAGTTCCCAGGAGGTCGGCAAAGGAAAGCCTCAGGAAGGGAGCCTCAGAGGGGCCCAGAGGGCAACCAGTACCGGTGGGGGGAGGGGCTGCAGGCTAGAGGGAAGGGGTCAGGGGGTCAGGGAATGGAACTTAAAGTCATAATGAAGAGGAACTAAAGAGCCTCTTGATGAAAGTTAAAGAGGAGAGCGACACAGTTGGCTTAAAGCTCAGCATTCAGAAAATGAAGATCATGGCATCTGGTCCCGTCACTTCATAGGAAATAGATGGGGAAACAGTGGAAACAGTGTCAGACTTTATTTTGGGGGGCTCCAAAATCACTGCAGATGGTGACTGCAGCCATGAAATTAAAAGACACTTACTCCTTGGAAGAAAAGTTATGACCAACCTAGATAGCATATTGAAAAGCAGAGACATTACTTTGCCGACTAAGGTCCGTTTAGTCAAGGCTATGGTTTTTCCAGTGGTCATGTATGGATGTGAGAGTTGGACTGTGAAGAAGGCTGAGCGCCGAAAAATTGATGCTTTTGAACTGTGGTGTTGGAGAAGACTCTTGAGAGTCCCTTGGACTGCAAGGAGATCCCCAACCAGTCCATTCTGAAGGAGATCAGCCTTGGGATTTCTTTGGAAGGATTGATGCTAAAACTGAAACTCTAGTACTTTGGCCACCTCATGCGAAGAGTTGACTCATCGGAAAAGACTCTGATGCTGGGAGGGATTGGGGGCAGGAGAAGAAGGGGACGACAGAGGATGAGATGGCTGGATGGCATCACTGACTCGATGGGGGTAAGTCTGAGTGAACTCCGGGAGTTGGTGATGGACAGGGAGGCCTGGTGTGCTGTGATTCATGGGGTCACAAAGAGTCAGACATGACTGGCAGAGCTCATCAGAAGAAACAGGTAAAAATGGGTTAAAAGGGGTTGGATCTGAGGAGCTAGACTTGGGATGAGAGTATGGGAAGCAGAGAACTGCTGCTTCACCTTTAGGCCTTTTTCTTTAATTTGACTTTTTAGCTTTTGAGTTCTGTACATATGTTATTTTATCAAAAATAAAAATTTTAATAGAATGTTTTAAAATTCCCTTCAATGATCAGAAAACAGGTGTGGCACTGCCTTGGCTCCTCTCCTCCCAGTGATGTCAAGCGGATCCCTGCTTCCTGCTCTCATCCTGGTCCGGCCACATTTTTGTTGGGCACTGTGACCAGGATGGGACACCTCCCCCATGCAGGCTGAATGACTAAGCAGGCGGGAAAGGACTCCCCGACACATCCCTGCGGCTCTGACGGTCACATGGCAGAGGCCCTTTCCACACACACACACAAAAATTAAATGGTTGAGGCTCACACAGCAGCAGGACAGTCACCCTCAGGAGGACCCTTAAGGCCAGAGGACACTGCCGGAGAGTAGAGGAGGGAAGGAGCCCAGGCACGTTTCTGTTAGTTCATTACTTTGACCCTGTGTGTTCCATTGGGGTGCAGTGGTGAGCCAGCTGCAGCTGGAGGTAGCAGAGCTTCGGGGAGACAGACAGGACCTAGTGTTCGATTGGCTTTCTGCTAAAGAACCCAGGGACCCGGATAAGTTCACAACATCCACCTAGCCATTCTGTCTCCCCCCAGTCCTTGCCTCAACTCTGCTGGAGGCAGACCACTTAAGGAAGACAGGACCAGGTGCCTGGACAAAGTTTCCCTTCTTCTTTTTTCCATTGTAAAGGAAATTTGCTTAAAAAATTTTTTTCCCAGTGTTTTTAAATTGGAGTATAATTGGTTTCCAATGCTGTGTTAGTTTCTGCTATACAACAAAGAGAATCAACTCTATGTTTACACATATTCCTTCCCTCTTGAACATCCCTCCAGCTTCTTAAGAGCTCCCTTCTTGCTTCTCCACTTTCTTGCCTCTGGAAGCCTAGCCAAGGAGTCCTATTGGGAAACACTGACTTTGTGTGTGTGTGTGTGTGTGTGTGTATGTGTGTGTGTGTGTGTGTGTGTGAGAGAGAGAGAGAGAGAGAAAATACACGTATCATAAAGTTTGCCATTTTAACCATTTTTAATTATGCAGCTTGATGGCATTAAGTACATTCAGAGTGTTGTACGACTATCACACCATCCATCTTCATTTTCCCTTCCTCCAGCCCCTGACAATCATCATTCTACTATCTGTCTCTATGAATCTGGCTACTCTAGGAGCCTCATATAAAGTGTACTCACACAATGTTTGTCCTTTTGTGACTGGCTTCTTCACTTAGCATCATGTGTTCATTCATGTTGTAGCATATTGGAGAATGTCTTTCCTTTTTAAGGCTGAATGATAATTCCTCCATACATAGATACCACATTTGGTTTATCCATTCATCTGTCGACAGGCCCGTGGGTTGCTTCCATCTTTTGGCTATTATAATTAGTGCTGCTATGAACACGGGTGTGCAAATATCTATTCCAGTTTCACTTTCACTTTTCTTTGAGTATATACCCAGAAGTGGGATTGCTGGATCATATGGTAATTCTATGTTTAATTTTTTGAGGAATTGCCATATCATTTTCCATAGCAGGTACATCATTTTACATTCCTACTAGCAATAACAAAAGGATCCCAACTTCTCCACACCCATCCAACATGTGTTATTTCTGATTTTTCTTTTCTTTCTTTTTTTTTTCACTGATGGCCTTTTTTTTTTTTTTTTTTT